>CAXHWN010001928.1:399006-884006 GCA_964020975.1 Hermodice carunculata | reverse complement strand
TGTCTGTGTGTGTATGTGTGTATGTTTAATTAAACATACAGGCGTAAAGATACAAATTACAATAAGATTCATCAGGGGTTGCATAACTCATGTAGTGCGCTTGCGCGACTTCCATTGTGCACCTATACCTATAATTGTTAAGCACTCAGGAGGTATTTAATACTCATGTTTATGTTACAGCTCTTCTTCTTTAGCCCATCTTACTTTATACATAAAACTCTTGATAACACAACTTATCTCCATAATTTCCCTGCGTTTTTTCACCTCCATGATATCACACATACCACCAAATATAATGTATAATTGCTCTTTATAACCAAGCTGGACAAAATCCGGAAAGACATTACATATTTGTTGAAACAATATCTGTCTTGAAAACTGATACTTGCTGCAAACCATGACAAGATGCTCAATATTTTCAACTTGACCACTATATCACATAGTACAGACACTGGATTGATTAGGCAGTCCTAAATATCTGCCGGCATTTTCATTTAAGACATGTTCACCAAACATTAATTCTACTGTGTTCGTAATACTTCCAAAAATTGAGGTTTTTCCCGAGCAATTTGCCACCATAAATGTGGTTCAATATTAAAGATCACGTTCCGAAATAATTCTAATTAGTATTATACATCACAGACAATTTCCATTCACGTTTTTCAGCTTCAAACACTTTTCTTTTCACTTCGTTTTTCCACACTAATTTGTTTGGAAAAACCCTTACGAGATCTAAAATTAATAATACTGTGTCTATAAGACAGTATTTCTCGAGATACTTTACAGTAGACCCTGTTACAGTGCCATTCAATGTGCTTGTCTTATACCTGTATTGAAAAGGATGGTTCACACGCATCTTTCTCTCCCTTGATGTAATTTGCAGCCTAAGAAAGTTACCACAGTGACACAATTTCTTGACTGCCAATTCTCCCTCCACGGTAATCCAACCTAACGTGCACAAAACTCCCGCATCAGCTGCTTTCTCCGGTAGACTTTGGATCCGCCTGGCTGCTTTTCTATGGGCCACAGAGAGGGCGTCTATGTCTTTTGTACTCGGCAATCAGACCTCACTACCGCACAGCATTGTGGGTAAGCATACAGCTTTGTACATTTAACGGGCCGTTAAAGGGCTAATGCCGCCTTCTCGAATACCGAGACCAGTCATGGCATTAAGGACTCTCCTACTTTTACCAATATGATCTTGTATACAATCATGTCCACACCCATCAATATGGATATTGACGCCAACATGTGTATAGGATTCACATTCCTGAATATATTCACTACCCAATTTAAATATGCGTTTTATTTGGTTTTCTTTCATTTTTAATTTGATTTAATACCATTATACCAGATTTATTTGAATTGTGCTCAAAATGCCACAGAAAGTTATTATCATATACAATTTAAAGACACACATTTAGAAACTGTTCCGATAACGCTAGTGGTGTCATGTCGTCTGCTACTGTTGGGGATGTTACATTAATATAATGAAGTGATAACCCGTGGGAACTTTTCTCCAAAGTACACAGTAGATCATGAAGCCGGACGGTGTACTGAAACATAAAAAGAACCCCACCTTGTTGAATACCTCTTTTTACAGGAAACCAACATAAAAAATTATCATTAATTCTAACACTGCTTTTTAAATCTTTGAAGTTTTCTCTCATGAGAATCCAACTCTTCCCTTTAATGCCTAACAAGTACATCCTGTACATCATTCCTTCAATCCACCCAGTATCGAATGCCTTACATGTATCTAAGAAAGCAACATACAATTTTTCACCTTTTTCTTTTAAAAAACCTGCAGTTTCCTGCATCAGGAAGGAAGCGTTTCGGCGTCATACTCCACTTCTGGTGGTGCACTGCAACAGATGAGGGCATTCAACCTGCCGTAGCCAAACTTTTAATCTGTTATATATTACTGAGTCCCATATCTTTGAAAGAATTGTAGTTAAGGATATACCCCTGTAGTTATCCTTGCGTAAGGGGTATTTGTTGCCCCATTTTAAATGGAGGCAAGAGAACAGATTTTTTTTAATCGGACGGAATATATTCTACCTTGACCATAGCTCTGAATATTTTTTTAAATCGCATGTATTAATGTTTTACCACCGTATTTAATATGTTCTCCGGTAATTGCATCGTAACCGCCAGCTTTACGAAGATTAAGCTGTTTACATATTGCTTCAACCTCGTCAAAGGTGATCAAACAATAAAAGATAGGGTCTTTAACATCAACACTTATTCCCTTTTTATGCATATTTTCCTCAATGACATGAATTTAATGTTCAAATTTTACTTTTTTTTGTACCTGCAATAAATTTCAGTTTTAGGATCTTTAGGTCTTTCTGCATTCTTTAATTTTATCCAGGCGTCCATCTTTTGCTTTTTAAACTCATTAACACATTCGTTCCAGTACGGTTTTTGGTAGTGTCTATATTTGGAAGTAGGAGTATTTTTTTTCGCCTGTCTCTTTCATGATTCTAACCATATAATCTACCATTATGTCAATATCATTATTATTTCGTATTGCTTTCGAAGGTAACACTTTCTAGGAGTAATTGTTCTTCTACCTTATTTGTGTACCTCTGTATGATCTGTTCACTGTCTCAATTAGACCACTTCAAATGTTTGTTTCTACTACATTTATATGCTTTTGGAATATTCCTGCTCTGAAATTCAGCATACACAGGTATGTGGTCTGATAACTTCAGCATACTATCATCCTCTACATAGCACCCTTTTAGACGTTTATAGAGTCGTGGCGAGGTAAATATATAATCAATATATAGTCTGCCTCTTGCATATGACACGAAGGTATGCGCTGCCGATCTGGCTTTACTGGATGTTTTTAGTGAAATTAACCAATTTCGTACCAATAATAATAATAATAATAATAATAATAATAATAATAATAATAATAATAATAATCATCATCATCATCATCATCATCATCATCATCATCATCATCATCATCATCATCATCATCATCGGTGTATCGGTGTTATCCATTGCTATTATTTTTAATCAATTAGCTCCATGATTGGGGTTACTGCAGCGTAGGATACATTGTAGTGTCCCTTGGGCCCACATGGTAGTTCTATATTGTCTTAACTCGCCTGTACACAGGCAACTATATAGCGCAGTTGTCTTAGCGATGGTAAACCAATTGGAAGTTGACGAATGCAAATATGTAAACTACAAAATCCTCTGTTTTCAAATAATTTACAGCCACTGTTTTCCACTGTGTAGAATATCCTGACGTAAGTATATGAAGTAACAAAAATAAACAAAATATATCTCTGAATTATTTACTTAGTGTGCACACAAAGCACCTACCCCGACGTTAAACCCCGACCAAGTCTTTAAGACAAAGCAAGGAGAATGGGTATGCTTCAGCTGTTTGTTCGGTGGGAAAATTATAAAGAGAATTTTGAAAAAGCATACCATTGTTTCCACATTCTTAAGATACTCGGGTAATGAGAGGGTAATGAGAAGATTTTTTTTTCTGATATTGTGACCTTAATCTTTGACTTCGGTCACTGACCCCCTTACTGAGGTGAGCATACATACAGGTCAAACGGCAGTCCCTGACTGGTACCTCGGGAGCTTTTGGAAGGGGTACCTGGGTACCTGTTCACTGCAATATTTCTGACTATGTATAAAGGGTTTAATGCCACCTGATCAGCGTCATTTTAGCAGATCTTGCCTGCCAAAAATCTCCAGACATTCTAAGAATAAGGAAATCAATATATTTGAAAGTTTGTTTATTTTTCTTAAAATACATATGTCTAATTGAGCTTTAAGCATTTGTGATGCTATCTTAAAGCAATTTTAAATTAATAGATTTAATTAAAAGTGTGATTTATCAAAATAGAAATTAGAAGGCAACATCATGTGTCAGGATTTATTATATCAAGAACAAATCATTCGCCCTTGTAATATACTTACTTACAGGTTGTATATTGAGCATGGACGCAATGACATGCAAATGCTGATGCCAAGGAGTAATCAGCATTTAAAATGTGGATATCATTACATAGAATGAGCAAATATTTCAACCAACAATCTCACATAAAATATGGACGTGCAAGCACAGGTATGGCCCTATTTTGTATGGTAACAGCGCTATATTTATTTCAGAAAATTTCCCAATATTTGTCTTTCTTCCATTTGCACCAACCACTACTTGTCTACCTGTTCTCGGGCTTAAACTCTGGAGCAAGGGAAGTCCCCTGTTAAGAAGCTGTGAGATTAGTTAGACGAGAGATATCAAAGAGATTCTTCATTTTTTATTAGACAATGTATATTCTACATACTCAGACATTTTGATTGATGATTTAAGATATAATCTAACTATCAGATATAAGGTTAGGTTTATCCTTTGATGATAACTCGAACAAAATTTTTTTATGATTAGTTAAAGGTAACCTGGGATTGTAAACAACTTGCCTCGAGGCATAAGTTGGGGATCTGGTTTTCCATGCTTTTATTTTGTTACACATATGCAGCCACTAAAGCATCTGATCTCTTCACATATGTTTGCACCAGCATTTCCTTTGTCTCTCCAGCTGACCATCTTCATGGATTAAGCAATCAAGACGCATCATTGGTGTAATCAAGAGACCATGGGCACCAGTCCTTTTAGCGAGATGTTTGTGCAGTAAAGAAGATTCTAAAGGGCGTGTACCATATCGAGAAGCTTTGCTATTTCCAGCGAAACGTTTCTACAGCTTTTTGCAATAATCTGTTGGCATTATTCATGCTGGAAAATTCTAATTTACCAAATTATTTTGATGAGAACATTTCTGAAGCAGTTTAATGATTCATTGTGATCTTTGTATATCTGTGCTACGTAAAGCAAACACCGACTCCGACGTCTGTGTATTCAAGTCTCTATGTACTTTAGCTGAACATTTCCGCTCTTAGTCTGCGTACTTTATGCCTCTTTGTAGTCATGGCCATTACCTCCCCATTTATTATGCTACGGTACAAAGGCAAACATCTTGTTTATTATTTTTTGTTTGTTTGTTTGTTTGTTTGTTTTTTTAATTCTTTCTTTCTCCCTTCCCCCCTTTCTTCTTTCTTTCTTTCTCTCTTTCTTTCTTTCCTTGTGTCTGTCTTTCTTTTTTTCTTTCTTCTGTATAACCAAATTTTGTCCATAGCTTTTCTCTGACATTATTTTTCCAAAAAACACCAAACTTGCCATTGTGACTGAACTACCTCTGAAATTGTGCATATCGCTTGGAATAGTTGCGATGTCCCAAATTATGCAAATTAGGGCAACTAACATTTGATAGGTTCCATGTCTTCCAACCTATTGCAGATAGACAGTAAGATATTCGAAGCCCTGGTGGGACACCGGCGTTTATTGTCCTCCACTGAGATGCCTGTCCATGTAATAGAACGCACTGTTGCCGATCAAATAAATAATTTTAAACCAATTAAGCAGAGAACCCGATATGCCACTGACCGATAATTTGTGCAATAGACCATGGTGCCAAACACGATCAGAAGCTTTCTTTATGTCAAGAAAAACAATTCGAACCTCCTTCTGTTGGTGGATTGCAAGGCATATTTCGTGATGGAAGGAAAGAAGCTGGTTGACTGCAGAGTCACCGGGAATAAATCCGGACTGGTTTGCCGACAGAACTAGATTATCCCTAAGAAAATTTTAAATAAATGTTCAAATATAATTCTTACTTTACCTTCCCAATACAACTGAGAAGAGAACCTAAGCAATAGTTATTATATAGTCTTGGGTCAACCTTTTTATACAAAGGGATCACATTTGCTTTCTTCAACAAACCGGGAAAGTGTTTAAGAGACGGACAAATTAAACAGTCTAGTAAATGAAACAAATATAGAGGGCGCTGCTTCCTTCAGAATACGGGAACGGATGCCGTCAGTGCCAGTGGCCTTTGTGACATCTAAACTTCCCAGAATAGGGCAGACTTAATTTGGATTAATTTCAATGGATTCCAAAATATTGGTGGGCAGATCGATGGGAGGGAGTACAGGCGTCATGGATGTTTCAAGATTACTTTGACTCAAAAAGAATAAATGGGAAATTTCTGCTTTGGAAAAACTCTAAGTCGCATGACTGTTTTTGTGTAATAAAGATGGGATAATACAAAATTGATTGCGATTTATAAAGTGTTTCACAGTACTCCACCAAGATTTATTCTTAAGTTTTGCACTTTTCAGAAACACGCCAAGTTTGTCATTATAACTTTGTTCAGCATTTTTCAGCTGCTCCCGGTACTGATTACGTAGTTTGTTATAAGTACTCGAAGGTAGTGTATTGTGCATTTTCTCCTTTCTTTTTAAGATAGATAAATAAATAAATAAATAAACAAACAAACAAACAAACAAACAAACAAACAAACAAATAAATAAATAAATAAATAAATAAATAAAAACACAAGCTAGAAAACTTGGAATGGTGATAAAACGTTTCACCTCTAATATTGCTTTTTGTAAGGTACCCTCGGGATTATTACATCAAGAGACCATAATCTGACGCAGGTCAACGTAAACAGTTGTGCTTGTAAACATGTTGTCTCAGTACCTCTTGCTTTCTACTCTGCTGTGTTTTTTTCGTTGTGAGCATACATCATTTTAAACAAAACGGTTTTCGCAGAGACCTTCATGCTGGAGACACACTTTTCAACCTCATTTTGCTTTTCTCACTTCAATACCGAACTTGCGGAATGTGGTGCATACTTTCCCGGGGCTAGGCGTGACGATTGCGTGCATGATGATCACCTAGTTACGCTTAGCTCTTCTTGCCAAGGTAGGTCATTTGTCATTTGAATTAGATACGATGCATTCAAGAAGGACGCCCTTTCACGTGCTACAGATTAGAAAGGAAGTGGATACTGTCCATGACAACCATACTCTTATTCTATTATACACAACTTTGTTACAAATACCAGACCTAATTTTGGTAAGCGATTTTCGTTTGCAGTTATCTTTACAATCTTCTACGTCACATTACAAAGTTTATGTTTTACTTTCAGTTAGAGAACTGTTTGTTATTTCATTCCGTTATGTAGCTGGGTTTGTTGCAAATCATCTGCTCTAGGTAATATTGGGCTTTTCCGATTGATTTAATTATTTATTTTTGACAGGCTTAATCATGCCAGTTATGTGTTGACTTTTGTTTTGTAAAAGTAGTTCGTGTTTAACTTTATTACTTTCATATAACGTGGGCTACATTTATAAGTAAGCCTATCAACAAAGTAACATCAATTCCCTTAATTCCGTTACGCATCAGCTCCAAGTGTAACAAACATGGTGCCGCCGGTTAGCTGAATGACTCGTACGAGGATTAATGTCACTGAAGCATGTCTTGCTCTGGTTCTCTGCTAATGACCCAATTTTACATAAAGGCTGATAGACCTAGAATTTTCTTGTAACTTTCAAATTATATTAACATGAATCATTATAATGATTTTTTTTTCATTTAGTGGTACGGAATTGGACTTTACTCTTGGAATATCGGACTTGATAGTGTTAAAACGGTACCTGGGCTCACAGATTTGGGTTTGTTAAGTTTCTCTCTTCATCAGATAGAATCTTTTTTTGCCTGCTTGGAATACTAGTAAATACACTGAAACCCTAATATCGACACATGTATATTCTACACGTACCGTAGTTTTTAAGACACTAATAAACATATCCTTAAGTTTCCACTTTCATATTTTATATGTTCTCCTGCAATACCATTCTGATCTTTGGCCTTTCACAGTTTCAACATATTAGACACAGTTTTAGCATTATCATATGTAATCATTGAGCAAAATATAGAGATATACAGGGTTATTGTTATCAATATTTTTACCTCTTGAGTTCTCGTCTTTCACAATTTCTTTACTGGTGTCCTTTATCATTTAATTATTTATTTATTTATCTAATCAAAGTCTTCATAATTTGCTTCGGGTCAGAGATTACCGAGATTTTTCAAAGTCAGGTGCGAATGCAACAGTTTCTTTTCATGTTTGATCGTGCTGTTAACACGCAGAGTTGTAGCAGGTGACGCACCTGTGTTTCTGCTACCTTTTACAATCCTCCACAATGTTCTATGATCAAATTGCGCCATTTTGTATATTTGGGCACCTTCCTGTCTATGCCACGGCGAAAAAGATGGTTGACACATGAACGTCATCAAGCTAAATTGTTCAGCTTCCCGCAAAGACAATAAGGGTGCCTTATACAATATTTATCTCACCAGACTGAATTATTCAGCTCCCCGCCACAAGAAAGAAGTCGGTTAAAACAATATTTGTGTCATAAGGAAAAAGCGTAAAGCTGCCAACCAGGACCAAGAAGGTCCGAAGAAAGCTCCTAACAATTCAAAACCCTTACAATTATGTAAAATTAAAAACTGAAAAAAACATGATAAAATACATAAATGCATAAATTATTTTATAAATTAACTAACACATTTACTTATTTAGTAGATACTTGATCAGAATAATAGTTCTCCTACTGAGCATTGGTGAGGATCGAGTTAAGGAATATTCCAACTATGTTTTTTTTGGGGGGGGGGGGAGGGGTGGAGAGCTAAATGTGACCAGACAATAACAAAGAAAACTATCACAAAAGTCTACAATTCACGGATGTGTGACCATTTCATTAAACTTGATAGAGACCTACCCAAAGTGCAGTGCGTTTGAAGAGAATGTTTTAGACGACTTAGGAGAAGTAGTGAAAAATGTTAATCACCATCGCAACCCCTATTGAAGTACAAAGTAATTAGTGGGAATGTTTGCATTAAGTGAAGAGGATGGCTTTTTTTGGGGGGGGGGCACACGGTAAAGATAAGGGAACCAGAGCAACGCCATCCATTGACAAAATTTATTTTTAGTATTTCACAAGGAACATATTGATCAAATTTAAGGATAACCTGGGTGAATATTTTGCAGAAAAAAATAAACAAGTAGCTACAACACACAAAAATTCACGAAAAAGGAAGTAAAACAGTTGAAACACTACCTGTGGAACAAATTACAAAGTAGAGGCCAATAAATGTTGAATCCTAAAGTGTCTATTTATAAATTTATCTCACAATAGAGTCAATATAAGAGTTCAGAAATGTGTCCAACCTGATCCCGAATTTAATTGTTTAGAAATGTGTCCAACCTGATCCCCAATTTGCCTGTTCAGAAATGTGTCTGAGTTGATCCCCAATAAACCTGTTCATAAATGTGTCTCAGCTAATCCACAATGTAACTGTTCAACGATGTGTCTGAGGTGGTCCCCAATGTAACCGTTCAGAAATATGTCTGACCAGATCCCCAATTTAACTGTTCAGAAATATGTCTGACCTGATCCCCAATTTAACTGTTTAGAAATGTGTCTGAGCTGATCCCCAATTTAACTGTTCAGAAATATGTCTGACCTGATCCCCAATATAACTGTTTAGAAATGTGTCTGAGCTGATCCCCAATATAACTGTTCACAAATGTGTCTGACCTGATCCCCAATATAACTGTTTAGAATGATGTCTGAGATGATCTCAGTGTCAACAGGGTCGTGCTGTGTCTTTTATTGTTATTGTATATATATATATATATATATATATATATATATATATATATATATATATATATATATATATATATATGTACAAGTCTTTATTCGTGCAGAATGTAGTACAGTTTCTATGAAAAGAAATACTGTACATATATTGTAGTGGTAGCCTGTACTTCATGTCCATATGTTAGTCCATTAATGAGGATACGAAATACATATATTGTAACGGTAGCCTGTACTTCATGTCCATATCTTGGTCCATTAATTAGTCCATATGTTTGTCCATTAATGAGAACAGGAAGTACATATATTGTAATGGTAGCCTGGGCATCATGTCTAAATGTTAGTCCATTAATGAATCCATATGTTTGTCCATTAATGAGGATAGGAAGTACCTATATTGTAATGGTAGCTTGTACTTCATGTCCATATGTTAGTCCATTAATGAGGACAGGAAGTACAACAAGATCGGGAAACAAAACACAAAAAATCATTCCTTATATGGGTGAGTAATAATGTCGGAACACTTAGTCCCTGTTAGGCTAACTCTGAGCAATTGCAGCACCACATTTGCTGTCCGTACGCCATCTGGTGGCGCAGGCTGTAGAACCAGCTCCATTGTTGTTAACACAGTATATAGGAGGTCAAATGAAGGGAGGATAGCTTTTGGTTTGCCGTATTTTGATAAGAGTTGTCCTCTTTATTGCAGTTGTTCTTCCATTTATTCTGGCAAGGTTAATCACATTCAAACAAATCAATCAAAGATGTATTTATCTTCTGCCTGATTAATGCTTTTTTGAACCACAAATCCCACCCCATTCAACTTTTAAAAAATTGTACATTTATTTTTAATGGCGTCTTTTTGTCCAGAACCACTTGCTGGTAGTCATTAACCTATTCCGCAGTACGTATTCTTTACGTTCCATTAGCTAACCTACCATTATCTAACCTATACTTATATGGAAGCACCGTTGTCCACATTGCTCTGACGTTCTTCTACAGGTAACATTTTGACAAAGCTGCCCACCCACCCCCCGCCCCCCAAAAATAAAATAAAATGAAATAAAAAATAAATAAAGGTTCTTCAGCAGGTAGCTTCTAAGGACATGTTTTGGAGCCTGTACTTCTGCGTGTCTCTCTGAGTAGCGGCTCCGTGTCTAAGCTAAATATTGAGCAAAAATAACAAACATAACTGGATGAAAAGATTTCAGTCAATGCAAATCTGTCTGTGTGCCTTCAAAGTTGTATATATTAAATGCTACAGCTTTTGTTCTTTGGTACTTCACAATCCATGAAGCTTATGGCTGGATGTAAATTTCCCAACTCCAAATTACCTTGAACTTTGACCTTAAGAGGTCACATGCAAATTACAAACATGACAATCTTACAATACCTACAATTAAAGCCCAACATGAACCAAATCAGATAACAATTGACCAGGTTATGACCAGATGCTTTCAAAGGGCCAAATGACCTTTGAATTTTAGATGTTATATGTTAATTAGGAAATATGCAGTGTTGTAATACCTGCAATTTGAGTCCAACATGATTAAAATTGGATGGAAATTGGGCGAGTTATGACTGAATGAAAAGTTCAAAGGTCCAAGTGACCTTAACATTTGACCTCTAGAGGTCGCAAAAATGTGCGGTGTTACAATATCTACAATTTGAACCAAACCTGAACAAAATTTCAAAGGTACAAATGACCTTGGCCTCCCCCCCCCCCCTTGACCATTACAGGTTACATGTAAATTACAAAAATATACATTGTCACAATAGCTACAATTTGAGCCAAACATGATCAAAATTGGATAACAATTAACCCAGTTATGGCTCCATGTAAATTTCAAAGGTCTAAATAATCTTGACCTTTGACCTTTAAAGGTTACATGTAAATTACGAAAAAAAATGCAGTGTTGGAATGCCTGTAATTTGAGTCCAGCATGGGTAAAATTTCATGAAGTTGACCAAGTTATGGCTGGCTGAAGATTTCGCCGGACCAAATGACCTTGACCTTTGACCTTTAGAGGTCACATGTATCATACAAAAGTGTGCAGTATTACAATAGCTACAATTTCAGGCCAAACATGATCAAAATTGGATAAAAATTGACGGAGTTATGTCTAGATGAAAGTCTCTATTGGCAAAGTGATATTGACTTTTGATCTTCACGTCAGGTGTTAATTAGAAAATGTGCAGCATTACAAACACATTAATTGAACTTAGATTGGTTACCTGTACCTATAATAGTTTTGGAGACATTCAAGATTGAAATGTTTACATGGCTCTAATTTTAATAATTTTGAAAACCACTAAACTTATATACAAAAACGCAAGACCTCATATGTGGAAATACTTTCGTGCCAAATTTTGAGCTTCTGGGTATAACACGTTTCAAATTAAATGTCGGGCAAATTTGCCCTTAAAGAAAGAAAAAATTAATAAAACGATATATCTGTGTTTGCACACAGACATAATAATGAATAAATATAAACGTGACAAATGATAAATTACCTCAAATAAGTAAGGTTTTGATAATAAATTTAGAGATTCATTATAAATAAAGAATACCTGTCAAACCAAACATTATTACTAAATTTAAATAGTACAAGTTCAGATAAGAACAATTTGACCTACCCCTAAAGCAGTATGTACCCTCTCTAGCTTGATAGCTTACCTTAGTTCAACCAAATACAAGTATATAACTGAAGTAGAAACAATATGGGGCATTAATTATACGTATCCCAGGGTATAATTGAAATAGAAACATATTCGAGCATTATGTTCAGTCCCAGTGACTGTCAAATAAACAGTTGCTTCTAGACCACCTGTACAAACCAAGGGAAATCCTAACAAGGACTGCAATAATGGATACCCTGCACAATTGTAAAAGAAATCCCTTGATGACACTTCTCCTCACTTTGAAAGTTTCCAAACCAATAAGCTCTATTTTGCTTCCAATCTGAGTTAATGTTTCCACATAATGGGTCAAGTTTGTGACATTTGAGTAAATACTCTCATATTTGAGTTATTTTGACATTGAGTACAGTGCGCTTAGGCACATCAGTAAAGAACGAAAGTCATCAGGATTCTAGTCAAAAACATGTTATCAAAACATAATTTTTTTTTACCAGATTTTAAGTACAATCACGCAAATTTATAACTGTCGTAAGCCGCCGCTTGCTGCCCATAGCCCCTGGGAGTTTAACCTGACAGAAAAACTTATAACGCTTGCTTCAAGCACCAATGCTCACATCACGTGCATCGTAAGGCTCCAGAACTCTTTTTATGTCAATGTCAAAAGATTATCCATATAATTCATCAGTAAATCGATGAAGGTAGGCCTCGTGGTTATTTGCATTGGTAGTTTGCTGGACCATAAGCCTTGAGATGACACGAATTGAGTATTTCTTCAGCTTGTCTTATTAGGAGGGCGCAGAGGCCAGAGTTTTTCAAGCACCACAACTCATCAAACTACCTCATGAGAAAGTGGTGTATTTCCTTACACCTAGATGGCACCACCAGCCGATATTTTGTCTAGTTCAAGCAAAAAATGTATTCAGTATTGCTTGCAATACATCACATATCATGTTCGCATCATGTGTTAAATGCGCAAAAGCAACCTGGCTGATGCAACACTATTTAAGGGGGAAAACTTTGGCGGGAGGTGATTTTCTGCAAAATGACTGGCACAAGTGTTATGATCGCCATGAGGGGCATGCACGTCAATATAAGACTTTATGCAACATTCATGCCGGTTGTTTTGCAATGTTTATGTTAATTGCGGTATGTGTTGGTGGTGGTGATGATAGTGTCATAAAAAACGGAAATCGATGCACCCAGTGTTACCATAAACTATCTTACAATTCATTTTACCTGGGACTCCGATTTTCAAGATAGTGTATTCAAAATAAATTTACGAAACGGTCTGGGCATGCAGAATCTAATAGGGGTGATCTGGGTTGGTTTAATATCTTGACACGCAGCCTTTCATTCTCATGGTGCATGTTTGTGACACCTAACAACCCAAGCCATTTGAGATCAGGTGTATACGTGGGTCAGAAGAAGAAGAAGAAGAAGAAGAAGAAGAAGAAGAAGAAGAAGAAGAAGAAGAAGAAGAAGAAGAAGAAGAAGAAGAAGAAGAAGAAGAAGAAGAAGAAGAAGAAGAAGAAGAAGAAGAAGAAGAAGAAGAAGAAGAAGAAGAAGAAGAAGAAGAAGAAGAAGAAGAAGGTCGTCAATCATTGCATTTCCTGAACTGCACCTTGTCTGCAATATACCATGTTCTACCTTTGAGCTGGAGACATTTCAATGTCTCAATCGTCAGATTTTCGTAATTGTTTCATGTTCAAGCGTCACCCACCCGGTATCTGCAGCTTACCTTCTGACATCCTGAGCCTGTATAGCCAATCCCAGGTACTGCGAAAGAGGACGAATTTGTTTCTTTCTTTTTTTTTTTTTTTTGTTGGGGGGGGGGGGGTAATGCCAGGCAGGAAAAGGGTTTTGACACAACAATTAATTATGTTCCTGCACAAAAACATACAAGTCCAAATCTTCGATTTTAAAAATATGCTGTATTGCCACATAGCAGTTCAGCTACTGCACCATGAAATGATGTTATCCATTGCATAAACTCTCCTCCCTTGCACAGGATGCTTCATCAACCGCCTGTGGCAACTTTTTTACTTAAAGCTGCTGTATTGGTGAGTCTGTGCATCAATCTATCTTTGTATCACATTAACTTTTCCAGACTTCATTTCATGTCCAAGGCTAAATCCCAAGCTTAAGACTAAATTTTGCATTCACAAATGGTTACCATGCTGGAGTAACTGAAATCCATTACACAATGTTGGATCCAAGGGAGACATGGGACCATGTTGGATCCCTCGGATATTGGGGACTAAGTTGGATCCTTGAAATACTTGGGACTAAGTTGGAACGCTGGGATATTTAGCAGTCATCCAAATTCAGTACCCTTGCCTTATGGACCCTCCCTTCACTCCCCTACCCCCAAGAGCCTGTATTTTCCCAATATCTGAAAGGCCGAAAGGGTATACAGGCTCGAGGGGAATCTAAGCAAGCAAGGATGCTGAGTCCAGGCAGGTAAGGGTTCTGAGTCCAGGCAGGTAAGGATACTGTGTCCAGCCAGGTAAGGATACCGAGTCTAGGCAGGTAAGTCTCCAGAGTCCAGGCTGGTAAGGCTCCTGTTTCCAGGCAGGCAAGGATCCTGCGTCTGGCTGGTAAGGCTCCTAAGTCCAGGCAGGTAAGGATCCTGAGTCCGGCTGGTAAGGATACTGAGTCCAGGAAGGTAAGGGTTCTGAGTCCGGCAGGCAAGGATACTGAGTCCGGCAGGCAAGGATACTGAGTCCGGCAGGCAAGGATACTGAGTCCAGGCAGGTAAGGATACTGAGTCCAGGCAGGTAAGGGTGCTGAGTCCAGCAGGTAAGGATACTGAGTCCAGGCAGGAAAAGATGCTGATTTGGGCATAGAATGATGTATGTATCATGAATACTACTATCCATACCGTGGTTCTACAAGAAAAATGAAAACAAAAGTAAACGCATCTCATATTGATTAACTTTTCATTGGCCACAGTATATGCAGCTTATTAACAGTGAAAGCAACCAGGCCAGTTTCAATTTATAAGTTAAATTTCAGCCCTGTTCCTTTTCAGCAAATACCAATAAGTGAAAGTATTTAAGCCCATGGCATCCTAAAAGGTCAAACATTTTGACCATATTGTTAGAATGTCCAGCTGTCCTGCATCCTTGGGATACATTGCACTATGTTGGGTCCCTTGGTTGCATTACTATCTGTTGGAATTGGTCTACTTCGGTGGACTCAGGAAGAACACAATGTTTGACCATTTTCATATTTTGAAGAAAAAAATGAGAAAATTATTCTCATAGACCGGAACATAACCATTTGAAGAAATTGGTAGAGACCTACCTGAGATGAATCTGGAAAGGACCACTTCAGTCTCTATATGTAATGTCGGCTGAGCAGAGGACTGTCAGAGTTCTCATGTTCACACATTTTTGTGCGTTTTCACTATTTTTCTCCTTTTTTCTACACGTTTACTTGGATTGTACTGAAACTTGATGTACCATACAGGTGAATCAAAGAAAGTTATTCACTAAGTTATGATACTCCGAATGCTTTAGTTCGCTTTCTGTAGGAGGGTTAGACAAACGTTTTAGTGAGGTGGTGATACCCTAATCCCCAATTTCAAACTTGGGCACCTGTCGGCTAATTCTGCATTTCTAATGATGACTATATAAGTTCATAGGGATTGCAATGGAAGTTTACAGTCTATGCCTGTAAAATCAGCTGAGCACAGGACTGGCACAGTGCTCCTGTTCATCTATGTTACCTGTGGTCACTTATTTTTTATTGTAATTGTACATGTTGCTTTTACCTTAGCTTACTTATTAATCAGGCGAGGTTATGTGGTGGTTAGGCATATGCCGTTTGTCCTTCAGCCAGTTTCACTTCAAACTTCATGGGGATGTACCTTCTGTGTAGGTTTCTACCACTGCGGGGTGGGGGGGAGGGTGTGACCATTTGAACACAATTGATGGCGAGCTACCTAAGGTTTGAAGTGAAACTAGGTGGCAGTTTTGGAGAAGCCAAATATGTCAATTTCCATTGCAATCCCCATTGACTTGCACAGTAATCAATAGGAACCAATGCATGCCTTCACTGCCACGTGCACAAATTTTAAAATCTGTTAACAAGAGGGCTGTGTGAGCAGCCCATCCTCAGCTGACCTTCACATTCAACCTGTAATGATTCCCACTCTGGTTAAGGGGAGGAGGATTTAGGAGAGAAATTACAAAATGTGACTTCCCATTGCAATCAGCATTGAGGTACATCGTGATCAATACCAATGAATGCATTTACCTACAGGTACCCCAATTGAAGATTTTGTTAAAAATCAGGGATCCAAAGCATTGCCAGAGAGTGAACAATTTAAAAGCTAGATTTGCAAATATCAGAACAGTTTGAGTGATGCTTCTCAAACAGAAATCGAAAAATAGCAACCAAAAAATAAATAAATAAAACAACAACAATAAAAATAATAATATAAAAAACAAAAACAAAAACAAAAAAACACAAAAACAAAACAACAACAACAACAAAATACAAGAAAACACCCCCCCTCAAAAAAATCATAAAAATCAAGGTACGTCCCCACCAAGTTCGAAATGAATCTGGCTAATGCATTTACAGCAGAATTCCAAAATCCAAGCTCATATTGCAATCACTGTCATACACAAAAACTGAAGGCGTAAACTGTCAACGAGAACCAATTTTTTACTCCATTACTGGGAGCACAGATAACATTGCAGGCGCGGTACCTCTGACCACGAACGACATATGAATTCCTTTGAGCTTCCCATGCTTCCCGTGCTTCCCATAAACTGGAAAAGCAAACCCGTATACACTTAATACATATTACAAGAAGTACTTTTTTATACATGAAACCTTTTTTAACTTATTAATTCAGTATATATTCGACGCATACCTAGAAATCTTTAATCTTCTACATATTAGCCCGCGTCAAGAATTTTCAAATCTCGCGTATACACTATTTAACTTTTACTTCATAGCATATCATAACCGTCTTTCAGTATAGATACAAAACCTGATTTACTCGCTACCATTAGACCATAGCTAAAATGTATCCATATACTGGTGCAACTTTACACATTTCTAGCGACGTGCATATAATTTAACCATGCAAATTACACAACTGTTGCACAAATTTCATGATTCAACTGCGTGCGCAAAATACATTTTACGTGGCAATAATCTTAATGAAATCCGTTCAACAGACACAAGTGAATCTTGTGCAACGTGACGTGAATACAACTTCGACAAACAAATATTAATATTCATACCAAGACATGATGTCTAGTGATAATATGACTCAGTTTCAAATACATTTTCAATATCAATACACAGGCTTGAGTTCAAACCTGAACGGTGCTTTAAAGTAATATAAGAGATCTCAACATTTAACCACGCCTAGTTGAAATGTATTCAACTTTAAATTCTCAATTCTGAAAACTTTACATCTCGGGCGTGGAAAGCAGATATAACGACATATGCGCAGAATACTTTTAATTAGCGCAAAAACTTAATATCAAAATACTTGCGGTAATTTTATGGCCTGACAATCCGCCTGTATGTCAGAAATATATTGCAACGTGTCATAATGAACGACCGGCTGCAAAACGATAATTAACAGCGATATTTATCCAAAATAGAATAAAAATACACGATTAAAGACAAAACCGACAAAACACGAGGTAATATGTACGCACAAAGCTCCCAGACACGCAACTATCAGATATATACTATAACTGCCCATGGAAAACGTGGAAACGGCAAGGCAAAACGTAGTGTCAAGTTCCACTTCAAATGAGTATCTGACCGAACGTGCTCGACGGCTTTCTTTATAAATGTCGCATATAGGGCTAGTTCATATTTAGAAGACAAAGAAATGGGAAACTTAACTTTTAAGTTTAGGGGAGACGCGAAAGAAAAAAGGGTAAGTAGACTCGTTGACGCAAGATGGCAGCACACGGAGACGAACCAGTTGGACGGTCACAAAGACAAGAAGGGGCCAAATAGAAAAAAGCTATCAACTATAGTTTTAAATTCAATTACCGCGCAGTGTAATTGACACTCGCCCACACTGGATACAAAAGATCCAGTGCATTTAATGCAAATACTTTATATAGAAGAGGCTACTACTAAAAATACACCGCATATTAATAGTCTTGTATGGAAGAAACCATTCAACATATATTTCCATCAAGAATACATTTTACATCAAAAACCATAACCTTCTTTCGCCAAACTGCAGTAGGCTTAAACAGCCAAGAACATCTAAGCCCCGCTTAGAATATATTCAAGTCACCAAGAAATCAAGTAAATGATCAATCTATCCATCACTAATACGAAGACATGACCACCGAATGGTTAAGATGGTCACCCTGTTTTGACTTGGTAAGGTTTATGTAACAATGTATACGCCTCCAGGGGCACGCCTCTGATATACGAATCAGCCTGTGAAGCACTTGCAACAAATGCAGCACACAATTGTTCTCAACAAGATTTATCACATGATTGTGTTTGGACAACTTTCAAACACATTGTTGTCTGAGTAATATACATATATATAGGGGCCTATCAAAGCATTGAACACGGTTTAATTACCAACTTCAAGCCGAATAAGTTGTGTAATGGGACGGTGTAATTCTGAAGTGCGTGTTTTGACAATGCATGACCTGATTTTCCCATCTCTAGATGGAATTACTTGTTTAATCGACCCGATAGGCCAGACTCCCCTTGTCAAAGACGACTCTTGTATTAGGACCAGTTCGCCCGATGTTAAATCATCATTTTGAGTAGTCCACTTTGACCTAGTATTGAGTGTTGGCAAATATTCTTTAATCCATCAGGACCAAAATTGATTTGCCATATCCTGCGTGACACGCGAATGTTGACGAAAAGCATCAGCCGGTGCTTTTGTATTCGATACATGAGCACTGTGCCTCATAATAAGCAGGCTATTTGGGGTCAAGGGTGTAAGGTCATTGGGATCTTGGCTTAACTTCGTGAGTGGTCTGCTGTTAACGATAGCTTCAACTTAGCAGAACACAGTAGACAGAGTTGCATCTGTCAAGTGTGAAGCTTTAGGCAAAATAGCTCTAAACACTCGTTTCAAAACAGCAATCAAACGCTCGTAGAAACCACCAAAATTGGGAGATTTGGGAGGAATAAAAACCCATTCAATGGCGTTAGGGACTGCATATGGGAACAATGTGTTTTTTGAATGAAAGAGGAACGCCTTACGCAATTCTCGCTCTCCCTTAGTCAAATTGGTTGCGTTATCCGAGAAAATCGGGGTAGCGGTGCCTCTGCGTGCAACAAACCTTTTAAATGCACACAAAAAACTGAGCATCCAAGCTGTATAACATTTCGATATGTATTGCTCTTGTGCTCATGCAAGTGAAAATACAGCCGTATCTCTTTTTCTGCGAAAGGTAAAACTTTGTCAAATACGGGCCAAAGGCATCTATACCACATATGTAAAAGGCGGGAGACCTGCCTGAATGCGTTCAGGTGGTAAATCAGACATTATCTGTGTAGCAGGTTTGGAATACATCTTTCTGCATGTAAAGCACTTGTGCAAAACATTGCACACTATCCGGCGGCTTTAATAATCCAGTATTTTAATGTCCACTCACAACCAATATGGCCTTTTGAATGATAGTGATTCACAATAGCTGGCGCTAGACAGTGTTTGTGTGGGCCAAGGATAGGATGGTGACCTGTGCGACCCCCAACTCGAAGAATGTCATTGGGATCCAAGAACGGATTGAGTGACAATATGTGGCTCGACCTTAACAAGGTCTTACCAGCTTTAAGGTTATGAGTCTCGCGTTCATATGCCTGTTTTTGTACGTGTCTAATGAGTGTACTAGGCGCAAAAACAAACTCTAACGTGGATAGTGGGCCCAGGGGGGCAGTTCCGTTTAGCCTTAAACAAAGCAAAACGACGTATCCAAGCTATTGATCTTATTTTCTTTGTCAAAGAGTTGTAATATTCGCATACGCGCTGTATCCATACAGGTAGAGGTGCATCAACAATAGACACAGAAGCGTCAATACTGTACGACACCGTGTCCTTAACCTCTGGATCACCATCTGACACAGCAAATGATTTGTAACCATGTTCTGACCACAACAAAGAATGCTGACTCAACCAATTAGGACCCTGACACCACAATTTGATATGACACTGCGTGGTTAGTGAATCTGGTCTTGTCAGCAAGTCTGCTGGATTTTCGGCAGATGACACATCTAGTGGGGTCAGTACGAGACAGAATCAAGCTGACTCGATTTTCCACAAAAGTGCGGAAACTACGTGATTCATTTTGGATATAGCCTAATACAATGTTAGAATCAGTCCAAAAGTATGCCGGGACTGCATCTAACTGCAACTCATCTTGTAAAATACCATATATTTTTGCAGCACATGTGCCGGCTTGCAATTCAAGTTTCGGAATGGTGAGATGCTTATTTACAGGAGCAACATGTGCCTTGCTCATAAAAAGGTGACTCAAAACTTCTCCTTTGATGTTGACACATCTTAAGTAAGCACAAGCCCCATACATGGCTTCACTAGCGTCTGCAAAAATATGGTATTCGTAATACCCATTGTCATAATTTAATGGCTTCATACAACGCGGAAAACTGATGTCACTGATCCTATCAAGAGTGGAAATCCAAGAATTCCATTTTATCTGCATATCAAAGGAAATTATCTCATGCCACTCAAGCTTTGCCCGGGTAGCCTCCTGTAATAACAATTTCCCAGGTAAGATCCAGGGCGTAACAAGACCTAATGGATCATAAATGGAAGATACGAAACTCAGCATTGAGCGTTTTGAGATTTCCTGACTGGGGGAATTCTGAATATTGAATGAAAATGTATCAGGCTGAATGTTCCACCTGAGACCTAGAATTTTACCTACAGAAGTGGCTGACAACTCATGCACTTCCTTGGCACGATGTTCTACAGGGATCTCAGCAATCAAATCTTTGTCGTTTATCGCAAATTTGGTAAGCTCAAAACCACCAGTTTGGAGTGTTGCAGAGACACCAACAATGACTTTATGTACATCTTTTTTACTGCCTAGTGACTGGGTAAGATCATCGACGTCCATTGCCTTCATAATGGCTTCCTTAATTAGTGGGTCAACATTTGGATTGTCACTAATTGTTCTCCTTAATGCAAAGGTACTGGAGCTGGCGCACCAGACTCCACCAAAAAGATGTGTTGACATGCCCATGTGTTTTATTTCTCCATCTTTATACCAGAGAAAGCGGAGAGCGTCTCGATCGTATGTTGGTACATACACTTGGTTATACATAGCGTGTATATCCACCTGGACGGCATATCCATGTAGGCGGAAGCGCAAAAGGACGGACAGTAATTTGTTGATGAAATCTGGACCCTGCATACAACATTCATTGAGAGATCGGGGATACTGTATTATACGGGCACAGTGAAAATGTGGCCACACGCATAGTTTAATATTATCAATCCATTATAAAACATACTTCAGAGACCAGTCCAAGTTGTGGCCACAAGTCTGGCCACAAATGTGGCCATTGTGGCCACATTTAAAAATATAAAAACAATGTGCCATCACTGTACTTAAACAAAGTTTCCGAAAGAATCTTGGCCGGGGTGTTCCCAGCGTGCTATCCTACGATTTATTCCGTATTAAGGCCTGTGTTGACATATTGGCGGTATCCACAAATAAATTCCCCGATTTTATCTGCTATATTTATTTCCGTTTAAGCTCATTACGGGCCCCTCATTACCTTGCCTTAAACGGTAAGGGACCACATATCACTTTGGCAACATTGTCATTGGCGTTGCGGGAACCATGTTTCCTTCTCCGCCGACTCGCTCAATGGGACTCTTTACCGCGTATGCATATATCAGATTACAGGGAGCACCTTGTTAGCATATACATATAAACAAAGTGATCGAGTATTTAATGCCAGACGGAATAAATAATAACAAATATAAATTTAATATTAAATTGATGTGATTCATTAAAATATATCAAATTTATTCCGTCCAATACATTTGAAGCTATCTTGGTGCATACAATTCATGGGAATTATGTTCTCACAAGTGTACTAATTATTGGTAGTAGCTGTTAATCGGTTCCGATGCGCATGCACGTCCTCATGGCTTCCGGTGATCTTCCATTCGACACTGTTTGCTTTAACTTGTTTGGATTTGATGCATGCGGGCCGTTTAAATAAGGGAAGGTAACGGGAGCTGGTAACGGAATAGATTGAATAAATAGGGGGAAGAGATACTGGGAATTTCCACAGGGTGCTATAGGGGAATTAAGGGCAACAACACGGCGGTTGTTGGCGGGCGAAACTCGGCGTACAGCAGGCATGAACATAGCCAGAGCAGGGGGCTGGATTCTTTGGCAAACTCCGTTAAAGTACAGTAATGGGACAATGTGTTAATATTTTTAAAATGTGGCCACAAACTTGGACCGGTCTTTTAAGTATGTTTGATTATATATGAAAATATTGTACTATGCGTGTGGCCACATTTTTACTGTGCCAGTATACTGTGCCCGTATAATACAGTATCCCCGAGAGATCATCCTTTATATCGCGCAGCACAATCAAAGACAATACGGACTTTGTCGGGTTTATTCGGATTCAGTACATGGTGGTGGGGCAAGTACCAGACACGCTTGGTTGCACTCATCGCCTCATCAGGCACTATTTCTGCATATTCAGATTCAAGAAGCTTTGATATCTCAGCATCATATCTATTGTAAAGTTCTTCACGCTGTAGTCGTTTGACTAAATTGTCTAATCGCTTTTTTGCAACCACATAATTATTAGGAATATCTTCCTGTGAATCAATCCATGGGATCAGTAACTCGTAGTGACCAATCACCTTTTTGCACTTAGCATCCCAAAAGTCAATCACTCTTTTGTCTTGAACTGAAAGACCTAGCGGATCAAACCCTTCATTTTCAATTTCTCATAGTCTGTTAATATGAACAGTGGGCTTTTGAAGATGATCAACTGGCTTGATGTAAGCAGAAATATAATTGCAAATGACTGTGTGTGATACATTTGCTTTATGAACCTTTCCACTTTGCCTGCTAAACATCGGTTTTTTGGCGGTCCACTACCCCCCAGCGAACTTGGCTGGGGGCCAACATAGTGTATGGCCCCAAGAAAGTCTGCTTAGGAGGCAACTTTCCACTGACCGCCCAACCAAATTTGAATCGGGTAGCAAAGGGTTGACCCGCTGACCCCCTGCGTACTTCCAGAGGTATTAAAGCATCTGAGAAATCCTGGCCAATCAAAAGCGAAACTTCAACATTATCAAGATTGGGTGTGATGTCCAGATCTTGCAAATGAGGATAATCATCCTGATTAAAGGCGGATGCTGGCGGAGATGTGATGGGAATCTAGTTACAACTTTCACACCAGACATGATCATGGACTCGTTATGATTTGACACCTCCATAGCAACATGTTTTGATGCCGTAGGAGAACTTCCAAGCATTATTTTTAAGGTGTATTGACAAACCGGGCCAGATAATCCAAGACGTTTAGACAATTTCCGAGTTACAAAAGTAGAACTAGAGAAGCTGTCCAGGGCCGCGTAAACCCATGCCCCAGTGTTACCATGCCCTGGTGAGCTAACCTTTACCTTGACAATAGGCATGAGACAGTCACCAGTGTTGACTGCATGCGAGGCTGTTTGTGTTTTTGAATTATCATCAACGTGTAAGAATGCTGAGTGTTTCTTCTGGCACACGAAACACCGATTTCTACTCTCACAATCAGCTACTGTATGCGTGTCTCTCTGAGGCAATTGTAACACAAATGGTGCGTGCGCACGAAAGCTTCTAGAGTCAGGACATTGCATGACTGTGTGTGATCGTTTACATAATTTGCATGATACATTTGCACGGGTAAACTCCTGGGCCCGTATGCATAAAGGAGGAGTAACTTACCCATGGTATAACTTAAAACAGTTTTAGTTACCCCTCAGTTCATGGTGTAAGAAAATTGGTATGCATAAAAGCTGGTGTAGTTATAACCGGGGTAACTAATCCATGGGGCAGCTACGCCACTGTTTCACTGAAGACCCTGATACAAGTTTTAACCCCCTTTCCTGACACTGACCAGCTGACCTGTCCTGGGGTGAGCACAGTGAGGACAGTCATGTGACTGCTGTCCCCTTTTAGTGACAGATTGCATTACGAGACGAGGGGGGCAAGGGGCTTCAGATTTATGTTTGTCAAAATGAAATTGAGTGCACACACAGTGGTCAATATAGTGGAATATTACTCTTATAATATATGTGCATGATAAACAATAAACTTATATGTGTGTATTTAATTTTCAAAATATGTCTGTGTCATGGATAACATGATGATGTAAGTGATCACTGGAGTTACAA
Source organism: Hermodice carunculata (assembly GCA_964020975.1). Lineage (NCBI taxonomy): Eukaryota > Metazoa > Annelida > Polychaeta > Eunicida > Amphinomidae > Hermodice > Hermodice carunculata. Next base: position 859,420 of record CAXHWN010001928.1, on the reverse strand, counting down.
TAGAACATTAAAATTTCTATCTTCCCCATATAACCCCCTTTTTCCAAGTCCAGTCACAACAACCATGGCTGCACAAGGCGTGGACAGCAAAGCCAAAAAGAGGAGGAGGGGAATTGGCAACATTAGAAAAAAGAACTTTGCCCCACTGTTATAAGTGCGCTATCCCTTAGTTAGCTGCATATTGTAACAAGTATTCCAATAGACATATGCAATGTATACATTTTTAAACAAGTAATGGTCAGTAGATTGTGGAAATGGCAAAAATTCCGATCCTGCAATTAATCGTCTCATAAACAACAGTTCGTTTGATCAGAAAATACACTTCTGTGAATGACCTTTCATCAAATGTATACTTTGCATATGTTTGTATGCGCACTTTGTACCCTCCGCAGATAAAGTGCCGGAGGGTATTGTCGTCAGCTGCGTCGTCCGTCCGTCCGTCTTGTCGACGTTACCGCGATATCTCAAAAATATTGACCAGAGCTTTCCCCAATTTTTGTCACAGATGCATCTTATGATGGACCAGGTTTCGATGTAAAACTGGATTCCTCTTTGTATTTATAAACTTCTTATGAAACTTTAAAGTATTAATATTTTAGGCCGTCTGAGTGGTCCACATGGGGACGACGTTATCATGATATCTCAAGAAGGATCCAACGCAGCTTCCCCAATTTCTTTCCACAGATGCACATCATAATGGATCACATTCCTATTCAAAACCAACTTCTTCCTATTTTTATACTTGTTGTGAAACTTTTGAAGTGTTAATTTGATGGCAAACTGGGTGATGCACAGTATAGTGGTCTATGTCACCAGAACTTGCCCCAAGAACACTTTTAAAATTGCTCCTTCATTTCACAGACAATAATATGGAAATTGTATTTGAATTATTTTTCTGCGAAGTCTAAAAAGATGCATAATTGAGGAAAAAAGATTGTGGGCGCCGAGAGTAATCCGTTCTCTGAACGCTATTTTTACTTTATGGAGCCGGAAAAGAGATATTTTCACTGATCATATAGTGGCATAACAAGACCACCTGAAGCAAATTACAACCTTAAATGTTTCGTATTGAAGATGTCTAGTTTTTCTTTGTGTTAGTTGAATGTGTGGACTGTGGACTCTAGTGTTAAAACTGTTTTTCATTCTACAGCAAAGATTCTAATATTATTGCAAAATATCTGAGGAAATGTCACACATGTCGCAATAGTTAAAGAAGGAATAGTATGCTAACTTTTAGAATATGTCAACGCAGGCAAGGTCATTTTATGGTTCAAGTATTTGAAATTCATTTTGCCAAACAGTTTGCTTTCATCATTTATATGAGTGAAGACATAATCCGTGTTTTGTATGTTGCATGAACTGTGTGTAACTTAGTCAGACCCGTCTGCTCGCCTGCCCGTCCTTGCGTAGGGCCTCGTCTGTACCATATTTCCTATTCCCTTGGGCTCACACTAACCTAATTTTGCGTGCAGACACTTCCTTGAATAGCGGAGTGGCATATGCCAAAATTGGGTAGCTGTGGCCTTTTTCTCGACCTTTAACCCCGCAAGAAGTTTCGGCTTGTTCAAGCCATATTTCTTAAGTATACTTAAAAGACATGTAACGCACAACTTAACAATCAAATTGCATTTAGCCGGACAGAGAGACTAGGTAGCGGGCAAATTTTAATAAATGATTGAATATTCGAGTAAATTTACTGGTTAACAAAATCTTGTCAGAAAACGTTCATCTTGCAAAAGTTTATAAAAAGTAACTTTTCTCATGCAATATACTAAAAGCATTTAACTCATCTGAAAAAAAACTCATCTCTTTCTAACACAACTTTTAATGTATGTTTATATGTATTTGTTTAAACAATTGGAGGAAACAGAATGCGCAGCCTGGGCCTGCTTTTAATTTGGAGGCAAAATAGTTTATTTCAAAATTCTTCTTGCTCTGATGAAGGCACACATGAAGGCACAATTCTTTTACTGTCCTTAAAAAATTGCTTTGAATGGAAATAGAATCAAACTAAGATTTTAACTTAGCCTGATTTAATAAGTGGAATTCATTATAAATATCATCTAACTGTTAATAAATCTGACCAGTCACTAAATATTTTACAGACCAAGTTCCGGCTAACTTGGGGCAAGAGTGTTGAATATTAGGCCTGGTCAATGTAAAATCATATGAGGGGTCAAAGGTAAAGGTCATAGTGACCCAATATTTAGTGCATGACACAGGTCTATCCCGTGAAATATACAGCAGCGAAACGGCCTTGGATTAGGTATTATGGAACACAATTGAAATTTTCCCCCGTTTCGAAGTAAAGCGAGAATTTTTTCTGAATGTGTTTCGCAATAAAGTTGCCTACGTGACGGACGGGGGGGGGGGGGGCGAGGAAGTAGAGGGAGTGCGGATCATGGTCACGTGTTTTTTTTTTTTTTTTTTTGTACGGTTGCAATGCAGGTATTCAGTCACTCTAGGTCGGACCTTCAATATATACACTCGAAATTTATAAGCCATTTCAATTTTAAAGGAAATTTCTGCAACGAGTTTTGTTAATTTATTTATCATTAATATTATTATATGATTATGATTATTATTATTATTATTATTATTATTATTATTATTATTATTGTTATTATGATTATGATTATGATTATCATCATTATTATTATTGTTGTTGTTGTTTTGTTGTTGTTATTATTATTGTTGTTGTTATTATTATTATTATTATTATTATTATTATTATTATTATTATTGTTATTATCATTATTATTCTTTGAGAAAAAAGAACGTTGTCTGACTATGCCCCACTGTTATAAGTGCACTATCCCTTAGTTAGCTGCATATTGCAAGAAGTATTCAAATAGACATATGCAATGTATACATTTTTAAAGAAGTAATGGTGAGTAGATTGTGAAAAAGGCAAAAATTCTGATCCTGTAATTAATCGTCTCATAAACAACAGTTCGTTTGATCAGAAAATACACTTCTCTGAATGACCTTTCATCAAATGTATACTTTGCATATGTTTGTATGCGCACTTTGTACCCTCGGCAAATAAAGTGCCGGAGGGTATTGTCGTCAGCTGCGTCGTCCGTCCGTCTTGTCGACGTTACCGCGATATCTCAAAAATATTGACCAGAGCTTTCCCCAATTTTTGTCACAGATGCATCTTATGATGGACCAGGTTCAAATTTTAAACCAGCTTCCTCTTTGTATTTATAAATGTCTTATGAAACTTTAAAGTATATGTCTTTTAGGCCGTCTGAGTGGTACACATGGGGACGACGTTATCATGATATCTCAAGAAGGATCCAACGCAGCTTCCCCAATTTTTTTTTCACAGATGCACATCATAATGGACCACATTCCTACTGAAAACCAACTTGTTCTTATAATTTTTATACTTGTTGTGGAACTTTTCAGGTGTTTGTTTGATGGCAGACTGGGTGACGAACAGTACAGTGGTCTATGTAACCAGAACTTGCCCCAAGAACACATTCAAAAGTGCTCCTTCATTTCACAGACAATAATATGGAAATTGTATGTATATTATTCTTGCGCTGATAGAGGCACACATAAATGCACAATTCTTTTACTTTCATTGAAAAATTGCTTTGAATGGAAATAGAATCAAACTAAGATTTTAACTTAGCCTGATTTAAGAAGTGGAAGTCATTATGAATATCATCTAACTGTTAAAATACCTGACCAGTCATTAAATATTTTATTGTCTGCAAAGCAGACCAAGTAGAATATTAGGCCTGGTCAAGGTAAAATCATATGAGGGGTTAAAGGTAATGGTCTTAGTGACCCAATTTTCAGTGCATGACACAGGCCTATCCCGTGAAAAATACAGCAGCGAAACGGCCTTGGATTAGCTATTATGGAACACGATTGAAATATTCCTGCATTTCGAAGTTAAGCGGGAATTATTTTTTCTGAATGCAATAAAGTAGCCTACGTGACGGAAAAGGGGTGAAGTAAGTAGAGGGAGTGTGGAGCATGGTCACGTGGTTTGTTTGTTTTTTTCTACGGTTGCAAAGCAGGTATTCAGTCACTCTAGGTCGGACCTTCAATATATACACTTGAAATTTATAAATGATTTCAATTTTAAAGGAAGTTTCTGTAACGAGTTTTGTTAATTTATTTATTTTATCTATTATCATAATTATTATTATTATTATTATTATTATTATTATTATTATTATTATTATTATTATTATTATTATTATTGTTATAATGATTATTATTATTATTATTATTATTATTATTATTATTATTATTATTATTATTATTATTATTATTATTATTTGAAGTGGAGTTCGGCATCTCACTCCTGAGGTTAACGTTACATGCGCCAAACACAGGTTCCCAGAGTTTTTAGGCCAAATAATGTAATTCTAAAGGTTTTATCTCTGGTTTTTCCTGGGCGGCTACATTGACCAATGAAGGGTAACATTTATTGATGTTTGTTTTTATATGCATTTGATTAAGACATACATGGTTTTCAAGTGTTGTAAGACGGAACTTGGTCTGCTTTGCAGCCAATAAAATGTTTAGTTTCAAGCAAACTGTCATTGTTTTTCATACTAGTAATGGATACAGTGTGAATTTCTGTAATTACAGTATTTTCATGTGTAGATTTGCAGTAGAGCAAACACATTTAATATTCAGATGGTGCGACCATTTGGCATGTTTGACTAATGTACACACAGTACAATTTTGTTTATTAATGGGAACAGCACAAGGCATGTGAAATGGAGCTGATCCTTTGTACTGTTGGTATCACTATTTGACATTTTATCATATATGAACATTCACTCAAAGTACAGTGTTATGATTATTTACGTTACATATCATAACAGGTTCCTCGTATACAAGGAAATAGACTTCCACTGGTACTTACACCTCTGTTAAACTACCCCCCTGGCAGGTTTAGAAATCTTGGGTAGTTTAAGGCCATTTACACCATGGATTAAGCTATACTTCCTCTTTGCATACGGATTCTTAAACCAGGTGTAACTTTACTCCAGGGGTAACTTTGCAACACCTTTATGCATACCGATTAGACTTTACACCATGGTTGTTCCCTGGAATAAGCTAAACCACAGCTAAACCACCTTTATGCATACGGGCCCTGAGTGTTAGCATCAGTTGACGAGTCGGATCCTACAGCGCCTTCTGGTGAGGACTCACGAGGCTGTCTGGGTCGACCTCGACCTTTGCGTTTACTTTGTTTACAGTTTTGGTCACAGATTTTTTGTTTTGTTGTGATCGCTCAGCACGTGCGACAGTGCCGCCCCCTCCCCCCCCCCCCCACGGGTCACTCATTTCGTCGGCAATCAGCTGGACAAATGTAACCAAATCCTTAAATTGCAGATAACAATCGGATTCACGCTTTGATTTCAAACATTTTTTCTGCCAGCGATTTTGAGCAAAATTTGGGAGCTTCGAAACAATGTCAAAGATAATAACCTGGGCATTCACTTCCGTTAAACATCCAATATTATCCAAAACATGGTACGAATTTCTCAATTCATGACTGAATGCGCGCATTTCCTCTGGAGTTTTGACATTTTTAGCCCTGCTAAGCGATCTAACGATGTCTTCAGTAATTCTATGTTTAGAACCATACAACTCTTTGAGTGTTTTTAGCGTATAGTAACCTGCTTGCCCAGAGATGACAGAAGCCCCGGCAATTGCCGCATGAGCCTCGTGGGACGTGTATTGGAGCAGACGTGCTAATTTCGAATCTGGATCTTTACAAAATCTCTCGACATTGAATTCAAAGGATTTCATAAACGAGTGAAATTTCAATGGGTCACCATTGAACACTTGGATTTCGAGCTTGGGTAAGTGGAACAAATTAAGCATTTCACTTTGAACGTTACTGGTAGCACCAGTAACGTTAGAATCTCCATCATTGTCACCTTTAACATGTTCAACAATTTTCGCTTTGGTCAATGCATCTATGTACGTAAGTTGCACTTGTTGACAATACTTCTCATTTACTTCCAAATTTTCCTCCAGATCACTTTCAACTACCTGCTCATGGAGAGAAGTAAATTCACCAAAGTCAATTTTGAGTCTACTTACTAACTCTGGGACGGGAGAACAATGGTCACCCTCGGCAACCAACCGTACTATGCGATTACACAATTTTGTCACCTTACCTTTAGCTACACCATGAGACTTTTTCTTCTCATCTATGGGAGCCATGACGCTGAAAACAAGAATTATAAACAACCACACGTGAAGAATTCTCATTATACCATGCAACCCAGGTAAACGAAATTCACAAACCTATTTACGATGCTGCTAACCGTTACGAAATCTTCAGAAATTTCCTGTTCTACATGCGGCGACAAGACTTGACGCCACGTCCCAATGAAACATTACGGTGTTATGGTACCAGTGTATCCCATACGACAATGACGCACACAACTTGTATCCAGTCCAAATGAAATGAAGACAGGGATGGTTCCATCTCAAAAATTTCCTTTGTGTATTTCTGTCATACACAAAAACTGGAGGCGTGGATTGTCAACGAGAACCAAATTTTTTATTCCATTATTGGGAGCACAGATAACATTGCAGGTGCGCTACCTCTGACCACGAACGACATATGAATTCCTTTGAGCTTCCCATGCTTCCCATAAACTTAAAAAGCAATCCTGTATACACTTAATACATATTACGAGAAGTACTTTTTTATACATGAAACATTTTTTAACTTATTAATTCAGTATATATTCGACGCATACCTAGAAATCCTTAATCTTTTACATATTAGCCCGCGTCAAGAATTTTCAAATCTCGCGTATACAATATTTAACTTTTACTTCATATCATATCATAACCGTCATTCAGTATAGATACAAAACCTGATTTACTCGCTACCATTAGACCATAGCTAAAATGTATCCATATACTGGTGCAACTTTACACATTTCTAGCGACGTGCATATAATTTTATCCATGCAAATTACACAACTGTTGCACAAATTTCATGATTCAACTGCGTGCGCAAAATACATTTTACGTGGCAATAATCTTAATGAAACCCGTTCAACAGACACAAGTGAATCTTGTGCAACGTGACATGAATACAACTTCGACAAACAAATATTAATATTTATACCAAGACATGATGTCTCGTGATAATATGACTCAGTTTCAAATACACTTTCAATATCAATACACAGGTTTGAGTTCAAACATGAACGGTGCTTTAAAGTTATATAAGAGATCTAAACGTTTAACCGCGCCTAGTTGAAATGTATTCAACTTTAAATTCTCAATTCTGAAAACTTTACATCTCGGGCGTGGAAAGCAGATATAACGACATATGCGCAGAATACTTTTAATTAGCGCAAAAACTTAATATCAAAATACTTAGGGAAATTTTATGTCCTGACAATCCGCCTGTATGTCAGAAATATATTGCAACGTGTCACAATGAACGACCGGCTGCAAAACGATAATTAACAGCGATATTTATCCAAAATAGAATAAAAATATACGATTAAAGACAAAACCGACAAAACACGAGGTAATACGTACGCACAAAGCTCCCAGACACGCAACTATCAGATATATACTATAACTGCCCATGGAAAACGTGGAAACGGCAAGGCAAAACGTAGTGTCAAGTTCCACTTCAAACGAGTATCTGACCGAACCTGCTCGACGGCTTTCTTTATAAATGTCGCATACTATGGGTTTTTATTTAGAAGACAAAGAAATGGGAAACTTAACTTTTAAGTTAAGGGGAGACGCGAAAGAAAAAAGGGTAAGTAGACTCGTTGACGCAAGATGGCAGCACACGGGGACAAACCAGTTGGACGGTCACAAAGACAAGATAGGGCCAAATAGAAAAAAGCTATCAACTATAGTTTTAAATTCAATTACCGCGCAGTGTAATTGACAATCACCATTGACTTGCAGAGTAATATATTGGAATGCATAGATGACCAAGAGGTACCTGAAGTATTACCACATTGTGAACGCTCTTTGTTTTAACCCTCCCTCAAGCTACATTTACACCACGTTTTAGGACATTCTCAGTGATCGTTTAAGCGAGGTAGTCAAAATTACATTAACGCACACCAACATGTGTTAAAAAATTTTACAGAGCCAGCTGTTGAACAAATTAAGGTTTGGGGGCCCTAAAGTGTCCATATCTGTTTCAAAGCGATTGAGTTTGCTGTTTGGAAAAGGTGTTCCTAAAGAACTTGCCAAAAAGTGAAAGAAAAAAAAAAACATAATATCTAACAAGAGGCCAATGGGCCAATGCTCTGCTGACCATCATCACCAAACATTTCTGAAATGTATTCTATCCATGATTTTGATATTTGATCAACGTCATGCATTTTATACAATATCGAATTTCCACATGATACATTTTTGTGGTACATTTGGCATCACTCGCTTATTCTTCTTCACTGTATTCAACTAAATGTTTTTTTCCTTAAGTGTGTAATGACCTTGAAAATATGTCAAGGTTACACTTTCATTGGGTTGAGGTTACCCGACAAGTGGGTCACCAAGTAGAATTTATATGCAATGTACAAGTGTAATTTTGATCTGGAGGCTCAATTCAATTGCGATTGACGTCCAAACTATACCCTTCCATGATAAATTCACCTCTTCAAACGTACCAGGTCTGGTGACCTCACAAAATGGGCCAAGGTCACACATCTGATGTAAAGTATTAGCATCGGACATGATCTATGTATCCCTTAAATTTGGCAAGTCGAATTCAACTATTTTTTTTTTTTTTTTAGATATAGAATTTTTCACGGCATTTTAAGTCATAATTTCCGTCAACTTACAGGTGGCGTCACTAGTAAAATAAGCAACCGGGATTTTAACCTTTTCTACAATCCCACTAAATTTCACGAAGATCCATAAAAACATAGCGATACAGGACATAATAATGTAGGTTCTGCCACCAATATTAAAGTCCATGTAGATTCTTAAACCCTTCATAAGTCATAAAAGTTATATGGACCTAACTGAAAAAATGTAGTGTGCTGAGTATACACAAGATGATTCTTTTATTCCAACTGACCATTTGACCTTGACCTTCAACTCGAATTTAAAACCTATTAAGATAAGATAAGATTTATTTATTTCAGACTAAAAGCTCATAGACTACACAGTACAAACACATACAAATATATACACAAGAGGGCTTTTGAACAGCCCATGCTCAGCAGACCTAGGGATTCAACACACTTGTAGCTCTGTGAACTTGGTACAGCAGTAGTATAGGTGATGCCGTTTCACACCCCGTCATGAGGAGGAGCCAAGGGGGTGGCCAAGGGGGGAGCCAAAACTGTTAAAATTGGAATTACTTTGCATATTTAAATCCAAACTTCGAAATTTCTGGCGATATTTATTTTAGGTTGTGTTTTGCGTCTTCTATGTGAATTTGTAAGAAAAATAAAGATGAGAAATAGTGTTTTTAAGGATTTTTCTGATTATCATGTATCTGGCTTGTTGTGGTATTATGGCGTCTTCTAATGTGCAGTTAATGGAGCAGGGGGCCAAAGGGGGACCCAAAATGTTAAAATTGGAATTACTTTGCATATTTAAATGAAAACTTCGAAATTTCTGGCGATATTGATTTTAGGTTGTGTTATGCGTCTTCTGTGTGAAATTGGAAGAAAAATAAAGATAAGAAATAGTGTTTTAAACGATTTTTCTGATTATCATGTGTCTGGCTTGTGCTGGGTCCCAGCTCTTGGGGATGAGGAGCGGATGAGGAGCAATCAGTGAAGCATGGAGAAGAGAGAAAATCGGGTTAGGATGTTACGGTCGCTTAAGCCTTTTGGCTTTGTCGAGTTGTAGTATAAACACTAGGCAGTCACTTGCTACACAATAGTTCTTTTGATTTTTTATTATGTTGGAGTACAACTGGAAGTATCAATGCATTGTTTTAAGTGCGTGGTTAAACGTTTTGTTCATAGAGACTTTGCTTTTTAAGTTGTCAAATAAAAGTAAATAAGCGTCGCTACACGTATCCATAATAAGCCTATTGTGTGCAAGTGAACACCTATGTTTTAACATATGGCAAGCTATAGTCTTTTCAATACACCACATTAACAATTTTGTTTTCAATCTTACAAAGTTTATTATATTCATAATGTCTCGACATAGCACGATAACTTGCTTACACATAGTTAGTTTCATCAGAATATGCTGGCATAGTCTCTCTTAGCAAGCTGCGTATCGGATGGATAGTATATACAAATTGTAATGTTATGGTAGGTAATAAGTTACTTGCAACTGCTTAATATATATGTATAAATAAATGAATAAATAAATAAATAAATAAATAAATAAATAAATAAATAAATAAGCAAATCAGTTCATTATGGCATCACAGTCTCTCGTGCAAGTTGTTCGTTGAACAGTTATTCCATTTTGCACTCGAGATTCCTCCTCTTCATCACTGTAGGGGCAGAGTGTTTGGTCTAATGGCTATGTGTGTATACCATCGCCATGGACTACACGCTTACAGTAAAAGTATTTAAATCCCATTTTTTTTCTCTTCATATGAGAAAACATCATTGCCTTTCACTCTAAAACCTCTGTTCATAGCCCAATCGGATTCTTCAGTGACTAAAACTTTACGATATTTACCCATGATATCACCGTCATTGAATCTTTTGTTGACACCTTTACAGCTATATTTCACAGACTTTTCACTCTGCCCAGCATAAGTTTTGGAACTAAGACCAACCATTTCATAGCCTTCAAATTCAACTTTGAATAAACCGGGGGTATATAAATCATGTTTTTTGGTGTTTACTGCAACACCTTCGAGGAAACCAGAAGTTTGTATTCACTTTTATGGGGTTGTCATGACACTGCTTGTACACACTATTAGCGTGTATTTCAAACATGTGTGGTTTTATGGCGTCTTCCAATGAGTCAGTTGACAGAGCCATGTACATGGAATCGGTATCCATCTGTTGTAATTCAAATTTCTCCTTGGGAACAAAGACCATGAGAAAATCGTAATAAAATTGGAGCATTCGTAGCTTAGCATACTGCAACACAAGCAATCCTAGTCGCATGGGAATGTTATGCTTGATTGTAGCTTTCTTGCTGACAATTTCATAATGATCCTCGCAGAGAAGGTGGATTTTTTTAAACAAAGGATTATTAACGAGGTCAATAGCTTTCTTTTGTCCTTTAACATATGTAATTCATTCGTGTTTGTCTTTGTTCATGAGTAGTGACCCGTATGCCGAATTACCTATCAACTTCATGGTTTTAGCCATGATGTCTTGACCTTGACTTGCTCCCTGTGCGCCCTGCCTTCTAGCTTCTGCTACTGACTCGCAAAATGAGTTAAAACAAGGTTCACCCTTATACTCGATCACTTGATGAATTTTAGTGACGACTAGCCCATGCTCCAAGTACCATTTTAGTAACTGATATACCAACATTATTTTTTCTGCTCGCATCCCGCCCACTTAAAGTTTGAAAGGCTTTTCGTGCAAACCTACTTTACGTGCATGTTGTTGCATGTGAGTACCAAGTGAATCAAATTGCACTCGTGTAGTGCAAAAAAGAGGCGACATTTCTGAAAAGTATTGAAATGGTGTCATGCCGGCGGTATCAATGTTAAGGCCTACTGGCCATTGATCAGGAACATGGATATCGACCTCCAGAACACCAAAGAGAAGGTCAGATTTCACCGCATTTAGCAGTTCCTTTCACTAAACTTCTTATTTTTAGGATTGTTCTTAAATAATGCAGGTCGCCTGTTGGTGACAAATGCTTTTAGCTGGTGATTTGTTTTCTTCATGTGTTCAAATTCACACTCCCAGACGGTTTCAACTTTGTAACCTAAAGATTCTAAATACTTTTCTCTCGAAAGAGTTCTCTGATATCGTTTTTCCATTTCATTTTCTTCATTTATGGATTTGGGTTGAATGTGGGATTTGTGAAAGTGCCAGTAGCAGCCATGAAACTCATAGCAGGTTTTTGAAGCACTGTCCAGTCCATCAACAAAATAAGGGGCCAATGGCTACCTCATTGCCGCAGTTCAGTTTGTGATCTATCGTAATTCCCTTCATAGAGGCGACATAATCCATCCAGTCATACATGGATGCGTGTCTATTGTAAAGCTCAGCTACAAAACCCTTGGCTGCTCGACGCCGAACATATGGGCCGACACAATGAAACTGTGACAGGGCATGGAGGTAAAGTGCATTCGCATCATATCCAATAATGACTTTGCACTTTTCTTCGGGATTCGATCTAATGTGCGTCACGTCTTTTTTATGGTAGTGATTAAAGATAATAGAAGGGCCACCTACAATGTTTTTCTTATAGGCATGATGGAGATCTTGATCTCTGTCCGCAATTAATGAAAACAAGGCTCCAACCGGTTTAGCTTCCCGGAACAAAAGTTTCCTGGAAACCCCTGGCACAGATATAGCATTTTTTAATAAATCAGTTTGTTTCTCTCTATAAAATGCTAACATTTTTTCCACTGCATCGACAAAGGGTTCGACATCTAAATTATTGTACCAAACCAAAAAGTCATTGAAGCTTTTCATGGAATGTGATTCCCAAACTTCTAGTAACCATTCATAATTTTGACTTAGATCATTAGGAATGTCTGACAGATCTAACTTTCTCAAGGCTTCTTTTTCACTCAAACCAGAAGAAACGAGTTTTTCATAAGCCAAATATTCTGATTCTAAAACATTATACCCCTTCAGTTCTGAATAAAAACATTCTTCGTCAGGCAGCCTGTCATAGTCAAATTTTTCAACATTGTTAAACCATTCATAGCAAAAGTAACCGTTTTGTTTTTTGCATTCAAAAGCTTTTAAGAAGTTGGAATAACTTGTTCCGGGAGCTAAAAAGTTACACACATAAAAAATATGAACTTTTCGCAACTGATGAGTCTACACCAACATCATTGTCAACATCATCATCGTCGTCGTCGTCGTCGTTGTCGTCGTTATCATAATCATCATTGCCATCAGAGATATGAAGACTTTCACTTTTTGTGGCTTTTTCAATGAGGGTGTTTAGTTTTTCAAAGACCCAACCCCAACGTTGCATATATTTTTCAACAACCGTACACTGTATGTCTTCAAATTTGTCAATCATTCTGTCTACTAAGACATCGTTATCGGCCTCTATGATATTTCTAGGGCCAAGATCAGGACTGTCGTGAACATTGTCATAAAAACTGACAGAAATCAGGTCGTGACGTCTTGTGAATCGTGTTTTGCCGGAGACCATCTCTTGCTCTTCAAGTTTCACCAAAAGGGACTCAAAATCACACATAATAAACCAGGGATATGTTTTTATTTCCGACCTTTTGTATGGATATATTGCATTCCTACTTTTCAGTGTTTCCTGCTGAGCCAGAAAGAAACTAGGTGTCAGTCTAACATGTGCGACCTTCAAATTTGTGTTCACATTGCGAAGTTTGTTATCAGGATTGTCTGCATCAGATATGAGTCTGAAGTTGTTTTTTTTTGCTGGGCCACAATTTAATGGCTACACTCACTCCATTGATAAGGTAGGGCTCTTGCTGGGCCAGGTCTAAAAATAAGTTACCCTCCAAGTCAACAATTTTCGAATTTGAAGCAAATCCCGTTCTCCACAATAGCGCATAATTGAAACCAGAATGTGCATCAGTAGAATCAAAGCGACCAGGTGTATCGGGATAGTATAACTGTGATTGAAGCTGACTGAATTTAGCGTCCTGTCCGTAGTTCAACAGCGTGTCTAAGTAACCTTGGTAACAGTTTATTACTACCAATATGTGTAGTGGGCACCTGGTTTAGTTCCAAATCAACCTTGGAAAAGAGAGTTTGAAGCGGTAAATTAATTAATCCTACTTGATCCGCTTCAGTTATATTCTGCCCATCCCCCCTCTCTAGTTTGATTGACATCTGCAATCTGGTGTCTTGTAGTGCTATATATTTCTTACAGGATCCAGAAATGTTAAATTCGATAACATTTTGATTTGGGCCTAATTGAGTTGTGGGTCTACAATCTGAGAATTCAACACTGTCAATACCTATGTCGGAAGGATATGCCTGAAAAAGGTCCAGCTCGGAACTATGTCCTTCGGGGGAATTTTGTGGTTTAAATGCCATGCTCTACTGAATTGATGAAAATATGTCCCCTTCTTTTTTCTTTTAGTTTTCGCCACCCCATATCTATTATTATTATTATGTTTCTTTTTCTTCACATGGTAAATCATGGATGCTTTTGTTTCACATTTTCACCTGTATGTCAGGACAAACTGTAAAATACAAATAAACAAACACGGCAATAAATGACGGTCATCTCGACTGCTTGCTTCATTCTACTTGATTACCTTCATCAAGTAAGCATCAACCTTCATCATGGACCTTTGCCGAGACTGTTGCGGATACAAGATAGTTGTGACTAACTGCAATAGTTGTGACTAACTGCAACTTCAGCAAAACCAAGAAGTGCGTCGGTTGTCTTCAAAATCTGCCCGAAGGGGGGGGGGGGGGGCGTTGCCGCCATGCTGACCCACCAGTGTAGAGGCATCGATGTTAGTATTATCAAAGCGTGCCGCTGCCCGCCCAAGTGCACTCTTTGCAATACACCCATGGAATTTTGTAAGACGTGCCAGCACAACAGCTGCTGTCCTCGCCACTCGCGTTGATGGCCAGCATAAGACGGACACAACGCCAACCAGGACACACGGAGACGACCGCTCAGGAATAACGACTCCACGGCTCTTTTCAGAGCCAACCATTTTTTTACAAAAGAGTTGGTTAAAACAAATGGTATTGGTATAGTGTGTGTGTGTGTGTGTGTGTGTGTGTGTGTGTGTGTGTGTGTGTGTGTGTGTGTGTGTGTAAACTACTGAATTGTAGGTAGCACTTTTCCCTTTAATTTCTATTAGTGGATCCATTCTCACTTCCTTCCTATCAAAAGTTTTCCACAAAATGAAACTTTATTCTCAAGACTTTAAAGCTTAATTCTGTGAAAGTCTGCTGCTTTCATTTCTGTTAATGGATTAATTCTTAAGTCCTTCATTTCAAAACAAGTTTTGTTATAGTGTAATGTAGTTGAGAATTTTCTAATTTTTTTTACACTAAAACAGGGAGGCCAGCATGTATTTTTTCTTACTGTTGGGAAATGACAATCATAAAACTAGAAAAAGAAAGCTTTTCTAATTTTATGTGAAGTAGTAGATTTATGATATTAAAACACGGGGTCAGCGGGTAATTTTCATTCATTCATTCTTTCCAGTTACGATGGTTCACAACTTCCACACTGATTCTTAACATTAGTTTGCAATCTGAGCGATACTTTAATTCAGTTGTTCAACATTCACACTAATTCATTCTCACATTTTCGAAACACAACAGAATAAAACAACTAAGAAATGAACACTATTTAATACTGCTACATACATCTATATACAATAAAATCCAAAATTTCTAGACATAAACCCATTAGACAAAATAAAGTTTCTCGTGTCTCCTCCATATCAAAATACTGTAGATTTTGTGATCAATTACATGTATAGTAGCTTGGAACAACATACGCAACATGCTAATTCCTGTCAATAGCAGCTTTTATAATTTATGCATATATTTTACTGTGACTATGTACAAGGAGTCCTGAAGGACATAAAGTGAATAAAAGTGTCAAAAGTGTTAAAATATATTAAGTATCAATGCACCTATCTATACTATCTAACAAAACGCTCACAGATAATTATTTCACTCTTGTTAAAGTGGAAATAAGTGTCAACGCGTATAGTCTCCACTACTTCAATGCATAATGATCCAAAATTGAGTCTTTCAATGCACGATATACATATCTAACAAAACACTTGCAGATGCATATAGTCTCCACTGCTTCTATGCATAATGATCCAAAATTGAGTCTATCGCAGAAACATCGCTCAAGTTTAAATGTAAATTAGTGGCAATGCACACGAAACAATGTCCCGTGTTTCAAATGTCTGCTCCTCACATATATGCATATATATGTGACACTAGTCCTCTTTTATGCTGCCTGCTGAGCTGCGGGAGCTGTCGCTATCTAAGCTGAATCTGGGCATTTCCATTCCTTTAGCCATAGCAGGTAATGGTCCCATTTCCTGAATCTGGCCTCTGAATAAACGTCTCTTCGGTTTCACTACAATGTTCATAGAAGCCTTTTCTTTGCAACAACAATTGATGCAACATTTGCACACCTTAATGCAAATAAATATTGCAAATACAGTCAAAACAAATAGTCCACTCCCTGTCGCTCCTAAAATTAGTGGTAAGTCGGGGGTACCCGGTGTTGTCCAGTTGGCGGGCTTTCTGGTCGGTGATAGCGGGGAAGCTGTTGTTCTTGCAGAAGCCATTGTCATTGTCTGGGTGAACTTGTCTCGGTGACGGAACTTGCGGTACTCTTCTGGGTTGATGGGCTCTTCTGGGTGCATGTTGCTGTTGCTGCTGCTGCTGCTGCTGCTGCTGCTGCTGCTGCTGCTGCTGCTGCTGCTGCTGTTGTCGTTGTTCTTGGCATCAATGTGCGAGTTGTCAGATGGTTGGGCAGTGGCTTCGGCGTTGGGACAGGTAAGTCTCGGCTAGTACTAGTCTGGGTGGGCATATTCGTGGTAGCGTTATTGGCCTTAGGACAGTCGCTGACCACTCTAGGGTCCTGGGTCATGATGCTGCAGTTTACCAGAATACGTTGCCCTATCACATCCATTCTGACAAGTTGAGGGAACGACGCCGCATACTCAGAGCTTATGAACTCAATGGCATTGCCCACAAGCACAATTCTTCTCGCTTGCGCTCTCACCAGTGGCGGAATGTTTGGAGGCAAAACAACGAAACACACGCACAGTCCACAGGGGTAACCCTTGAACAATTAGACAATGAAGCCTCGCCACAAGAGGCATCCCATTCACCTCCTCCACCCGGTGTGCCAGCAGATGGAAGTGAAAGATTATGAATTAAAGATAAAACAAAGTCAAAAAAAAAAAAAAAAACTTTTCAAACGCCGCTCTCTGCTCATAAAGAAGTGGATTAGAATTTAGCATGTGCTTTATGGATATTGTTAGAGAGAAAAAAAAATGTTGCTTTTGCAAACTTGAAACGACATTTGAAAACAAAACAAAACAAACCACTTACGAAAGCTGTATTTCAACAATGGTTGCTAGGTGGGAAAAGTATTTAGAATCAAGTTATACCGATCCTAACAAAATCGGTAGTTTTATAGGCCCTGAAAAAGTATACCAAATAATGAAACAAGATGAAAAATATGATATAAGTTTGCATGATATTAAAAGGTGGTTAACTACTCAGGACGGCTATGCTTTGCACCGACTAGCACGACGTCATTTCGAACGTCAGCGTGTCATTGTATCATACATTGATTTTGAATGGGATTCAGATTTAGCAGACGTATGTTCACTTGCGAAATTTAATGATGGTTACCACTTCATATAGGTAGTTATAGATATGTTTTCCCGTTACGCATTCACACGTCCATTAAAATAAAAAAGGACCAACGATGTAGTGAAACAGTTTAATAACATTCTACAAGTGGAAAATCGACACCCGAACATATTGAGGACGGATCCGGGTGGGGAATAAGAGGAAAAAAGTTTGCTAAATTAATGTCAGAAAATGGTATAAAACACCTAGTCACGAGTAATGAGAAACAATTGAGGCGCCTTTCCAACTTCAATTTAAAGGTTTTCGACATAACCCCATGAAAAAAAATATTGTCGCAGGATAAACACTGAATAGGCAATCTTTAAAAGTTTTCTAGGCACACAGACTGATTTGCTGACAAGCAAATAATTTTTTTTTTAGTGTTGACTGTATTCACGCCACGGGCTGCCTGCTTCAGCAATTGTTGGCTCTTTTGACCTTTCATTCTGTGCACAGCTTACAATTAATTGTCCATTTAATCACCCTGTCGCCTTATTACATCACAGTGTCCTTACCGCAATGCATCTTGGGGGATCGCCGAGGACAAACTCAGCCAGCAGTTCAGACTCCCAGTGGAGTAGTACGTTGGATACAGTGTTGACTCTTGCCAGTGAGATACATGTATGTTCAAGTTCCTATCAGAGAGCGTTAAAAATGCCATACATTAACTGTTGCGTGCCGACGTGCACAAGTTCTAAGAAGAACACACCCGGACTCACCTTTTGCCAGTTGCAGTCCGACAAAGCAGAAAAGAAATTATTCAGGCAAACTTAGCGTTTGGTCTGTTACAATAGAACATGCGCATTAAATGTATTAAAGGCAGCTTGATTCGCTATACAGAGTTATCAATTATAATTAAAGTCAAAACATATCCAGCAAGGACCCTACTTTGTTATGGAGCTCGCTTGAAATATGAAGCTTATGATGTTAACATCGTGATAATTAGAGCAGAAGAACATTAGTTATGATCAAATTGAATACGATGTTAAATTTTGCCTTGACACTGCAGTCGACGTCAGCCATCTTGGCCAAATGTCAATGTCATAATCCGACAATGACTTCGTAGTGTCCGCGAATGCTACTTATCAATATTTCAATTGGCAACAAAAATTATAATGTTAAAGATTTGTTGTTAATTATATGTAGTCTTGGTCATTTGTGATATGTTATTATTTTTAATGCAGTTAACAGAGGTTTATTGATCAAAATTTTAAAACCAACCTTGACAGGTTGCTATATCATCTTACGTATATATATATTAAAAATCAATTTTCTAAACACTGAAAACGACATAGAATTTTGTCTATGAATACAATTCGTCAATTCCTACTGTGCGATATTCTCAATATTTACCCCCCCCCCCCCATTTTGTATTTTCCAGCTTCTCGGGGAGCTGGAAAATACAAAATAGGGGGGGGGGGGGTACGTAAGAAGAAATTAAGCTTTCATCCAACGTGAAGCCCGTGTCATCCTTGTGTCATTAAAGTCAAAAACAAACCCTGCTCAGAACATTTCCTCACAAGAAACTTGTTAAGAAATGGAACTTTTTGTGTACAGATTATGCAGGTCAAATCAACAGAAACAAAGTTTTGGTATTTTTAAGTGTGACGTATTTTGTGGCCTGAAAACTGTCATATTTGGAGTAATATGTCCCACAAAGCAGGAGTGATGATATAGCAACCTGTCAAGGTTGGTTTTAAAATTTTGACCAATAAACCTCGTTAACTGCATTAAAAATACTAACATATCACAATTGTAACAGTAAATGACCAAGACCACATATAATTAACAACAAATCTTTAACATGTAAGCTGTGCACAGAATGTACAGTCAAAAGAGCCAACAATTGCTGAAGCAGGCAGCCCGTGGCGTGAATACAGTCAACACTAAAAAAAAATTATTTGCTTGTCAGCAAATCAGTCTGTGTGCCTAGAAAACTTTAAAAGATTGCCTATTCAGTGTTTATCCTGCAACAATATTTTTTTGTTTCATGCGGTTATGTCGAAAACCTGGCTGACGTTTTATTTTAGAAGAAGTCTAAAATGGAAATGTTGACGGACGACGCACGGACATCGCACGGAAAACCATAAGATAAGCTCGTCTGACTGACAAGTCAGCTGAGCTCAAAATAATAATAAAAAGAAGTAGAAGGAGCAGAATCGTAGCATCACCTGCTGAGTAAATAAAGGTGTATGGATCATCGGAAGTGTCCCAATGCAACTTCGAAGCATGCAGACAATTGGTGACGCGGTTTCCGTGAAAAAAAAATATGCCGAAAAGGAGCAAAAAATGTAAACAAGATAAAAATTCCTGGAGAGTAATCATTTGGGAAAACATGGAAGAAACCTCCCAAGGTATATCCCCACCAGGTTTAAGTGAATCTAGCTGAAGGTTTTGGAGAAGCCGAAAATATGAACATGACCACCTAGTGGACAACTGTGTTTGACCCTTCCACAAGGTAAATTTCCAGTAAACTTCAGAACAATTTAAGTGACTACTTTGAAGAAGCCGGAAATAATTAAACCACACAAAAAATCAGTTTAAAAAGTATAAAAATGCAGTGCCACTAGTTCAACTAATTAAAAGGGTCCTCAGAAGTTTTCCTATCCAATTTCGAAGCAATTGGCAAAGCAGTTTCAAAGTAAATTATTTTTAAAGGGATTTTTCAAAACATGACACCCCCCCAAAAAAAAATCCTTTTAAAAATCTAAATATCACTGGAGCATGACCCTTTAACCAAATGTGGTTGAAACCGATCAAAAGTACATTCTCGCCACGTTGCAAGTGTACGATTTTTGACAAGTCGAAAATGTGAATTTAGGACAGACGGATGACGCACCATCCTATAAACTCAGCTGATTGACAAGTCAGCGGAGCTAAAAAGAAAGGGTTATGAGCCCGTTCTCGGCTGACCTTCAACTTATAGAAAGTCCTACCCTGGTCAAGGGGTACTCAGAAGTGTTTCATCGCAACTAGCAATGCGGTTTAAAGAAAAAACGATATTTTATGATTTTGCCATTAAAAGAGGGGGGGGGGGGATATTACAAAAATCTAAAAGCTAGTGATGTCTTCGAAAGAGTCGACAATGTAAACAACCATTGTAATTCCCAGTGACTTAGACTGTAACCAACAATAATGCATGCATTAACTGATGAAAACTCAAATTGAAAATTTTGTCAAGGGTCAATAGCATCACCACCTCGTAAAAAGTTTTGCTTCTCCTTTCCAGGAGGTAGAATTCCACCAAGTTTCAGAACAATTTTAGGGACACTTCTGGAGGAGTAGAAAATAGCTGACAAAACACAATATTGCAAAAAAGGGGAAAAAAAGAAGAAGAAGTAAAAAGCAGTGCCATCCGCTGAACAAATTCAGATTTACGAATCTCCAGAGGTGTCCCCTCCCAATTTCAAAGCAAGCGGCTAAGCGATTTTAGAGGAAATGATGTTTTAAAGATTTTGCCCCCCCCCCCCTCCTCCCGGGCGGATGAGCAATTTTAGTCATAAGAAAAGAGGAAGATGGGCTTTGTATGTAAATAATGACAAGATACTGGGGTAAAAGAAGAGCACATGGTACTCGTTACCTTTTCGCCATTTTTGACGACTTTAAGTTAAATGGTCCTACCCACAATTAAGCCTGATCTTTACATTTTAAGTTTCACATTGTAGCATTTATTACCTGTCTAGGAGCAGAGAAGCATTATCTTAGTGTGGAAAAATTAATTTAATGTATATTTGGTGTGGTGAAACAATATAAATATGATAGTTTGCTAACAAGCAATAGCAAATGGCACTAAAATGAACTAATTTCCCGGAAAAAGGTGATGTTTAAAGATGCCGTTTCCATGGCAACCAAACACAGTTAACTGAGGACAACAGGGCAAAGTAATGTTAGGGGACCCAAAAGATAAATAAATGAAAAACATGTTGTAGCCTTCTGTACGGTGGGGTAATTAAATTCTCCAAAATGGGTCTCTGGCCGCTCACCTATAGAAAGTAGGCCTATATCGATTTTGGGATATTTATGAAAAATAGACGGAGGACAGACCATCCTAAAAGCTCAGCTGACTTATCAGTCAGCTGAGCTAAAAAGCAAAAGTTTGGAAATATATCACAGTCTAGTCTTATGTATACATACACAGTTAAAACATCCAGTTGAAAACACTTGGTTAAAAGTACTTACTGATACACAGAGTACAGCGCCATCTGTGTGCAAAAATAGACGTTTGAGCATCGCTGTATTGGAATTTTCAAATTATTTGATTTCAGCTTTTCTGGAGCCTGCAGATCAAACTGCACGAAAAAGTTCCTTTAATATCAATAATCCATTCTACACAAACATGTTGCTTGCAGAGCAAGATTTTTTAAGACCCATAATCCATCCGACGGAGTTTACATTCTACGAACAGGTGGTAGACTGTTAACTATTATGCTCAAAATGTGCATCTTAATACATCTTTCATTCATGGTCTATTTTTTTCAAGTATGGTAATAACTTTTTGAGTTATTGAAGACAAACAATAAAACAAAAAAAAACAAAAAAGTCTTTTAACTTTACAGGACAGGTGACCTCACAAAATATGTCAGTGTCACTCATATACTACAACATATTAACATTGTGCCTGATCCAGATATCATACAAATTTGGCATGTCTAATTCAATTATTTTTTGAGATATGGAATTTTACATCTTTCAGCAGATTTTGGCTATTGATCCCCGTCAAGTGGCAGCTGTTGCCACTAGTATCTCAAGCTGCTGAGACTTTAACCTCCCCGTACAATCTCACAAAATTTCATGAACCTCTATCGCACATTAAGGATGCCAGAGTGCTAACAAAATGTCCACACTTTGACCCATATAGGACTTGATACTGTAGGTGGCGCCACCAATATCGAACTCGACCTAGATTTTTATACAATTGATAAGTCCTGAAAGTTCCATGGGGCTGTCTTGAAAATTGTGCACTGGATCGCGCTCACTGGCAAATCTTTACAGACGGAATGGATGAAGGACAGACGGGCAGACATAAGTGATGGCTGTGCTTTGCGACTTTATTCAGCAGAG
This sequence comes from Hermodice carunculata, assembly GCA_964020975.1. Taxonomy (NCBI): domain Eukaryota; kingdom Metazoa; phylum Annelida; class Polychaeta; order Eunicida; family Amphinomidae; genus Hermodice; species Hermodice carunculata. Next base: position 836,900 of record CAXHWN010001928.1, on the reverse strand, counting down.
CAGCACCTAAAAATAAAATACATGTTAAATAAAATAAGATGAAAATAAAAACAAAAACAAAAATAATAAACAAGAGGGCTGTGTAAACAACTGGTCTTTATCTGACCTCGACATTCAGCCGATAATAAGCCCCACTCTAGTCTAGTGGGACCTTTTTGTAGACGAATTCAAAAACGGAAAAAAACACACAAAATCATAAAAAATGAAACACTGCAGCACCACCTGTTGAACAAAATGAAGTCTTCGAGTCCTCAGAAATGTCCCACGCAATTCCATGGCTAATGGCTTTGGGGGGGGGGGGGGGAGGTTCAGATTTTTATAAATATAAAAAGAAAAAAAAATCAACAGCACATCACCGTTTGGATTGTAATTGTGTCTTTTTGTCCAGAACCATTTCCTAGTAGTCATTACCGTATTCTGCAGTCCGCACTCTTTACTCTCTATAAGCTAACTTGTGACTGTCTAACCTACATACATATGGCTGTACTACTGTCCATATTGCACACGTGCTTCTATAGAATTTTGACATAGGCTGTATTAACCCAAATAAATTAAAGGGTCTTCAGCGGGTTACTACTCAGAACATGTTTCAGGACACATTTTGTAGAGACCTACCAATGTTACATTCCCAGCCAGCTTGAAGTATACGGTTTTGAAGAAGCAATCGAAATGCGGGTTTCCATTGCAATTCTCACTGACAAACATATAGTAATCAATAGGAATACATGCATTAACTGAGAGGCACCCAAATTGAAAAATCCGTTAAAAATTAGGGACCCAGAATATCACCATCTAATGAGTACTCTGTATAACCCTTCCACACTTCAGCCAAAATTCAGAAAAATCTGATTGACGGTTTTGGGGAATGTCAAAATAGGTATTTTTTCAAAGATGTAACAAATAATTATAATAATAATAATAATAATAATAATAATAATAATAATAATAATAATAATAATAATAATAATAATAATAATAATAATAATAATAATAGTAATAGTAATAATAATAATAATAATAATAATAATAATAATAATAATAATAATAATAATAATAATAATAAAATGGCATCTGAGACTTCAACACCTATGCCCTGGACTCGGTGACCTTCAGATTTGGGTCAAGGTCACCTTAGAACTGGTCTGAGACCTTACCTAGGATTAAAGCTATGTGGAATAAGAAAGGCTTATGTCAAAAACTTTTCCAGTGATCACGTGAAAACCAAATTCGTTAAAATGGCTCTGTGACCTTAGGATTTTGCTCAAAGTTACTTGTCTTCAAACTCGTATGAGACCTTAGGCAGGACTTCAACCATGTGCAGTATAAAAAGTCTATGTCAGAAACTTCTCCAGCTATCGCAGAAAAACCTTCGGTGCAGTGGCACGCAAGCACTGACACACAGGCAAAGTAAGTGTCCTTCGGAGGGGCGGGGTAGATCTTAAAAAACAAACAAAATGTTACAGTGTTACCTGTTGAAAAAGAAAGGTCTTACGGACCCCCAAAGTGTCCTCATGCAATTGGGTGAGCGGTTTTGAAAAGACGATTTTGTTAAAGAATAAACAATAATTTCTAAAACAAGAGGACTGTGACAGTCCTCTGCAACGCTGACCTCACGTGCAGAGATTCAAGTGGTCCTGTGAACTATGATATCAAGGTCACCTCTATTTCAGACCATGATCACATGCTAACATGTACATGTACATATCCCCTTGCCGACCGTAAACAAATTAAGAAAATTCGCAGCACTACCCGTAGAACAAATTTAAATCAAGGAGTCCCAGAAGTGTTCCTATGCAATTTCGAAACAATTGGCTGGGCTGTTTCTCAGAAGAGTTCTTAACATTTTGCCAAAAAATCAACAAAATTCATTAAAGATCCAAAATTCACTGGACGGTGACCACTTGAACAAACCTGGCAGAGACCACCCAAGGTATATCCCCGCCGAGTTTTAAGTGAATCTGCTTGATGGTTTTGGAAAAACAAAAAATGTGAATTCACTTGCAATACCCATGAACTACATAGTAATCAATAAGAACACGTGCATCAACCCACAAGATCCCGACTTGAAGAATTCGTTAAAAATCAGGCATCAAAAATATATTAATCAAGTGAACAAACTTGTTCACCCCTCTTACAAACTACATTTAAACCAAATTTACGAACAATCTTAGTGTCAGTTTTGGAGAAAAAGTAAAAAATGTTCTCAACTAAAAAAAAAATCGTAAAAAAATCATGATAAAAAGTGTACTGGTCCCATTTCCAAGCCATTGGCCGGTCAGGTTTTTTTTTTTTTTTTAAACTTACAGTGCCCCTGGTAACCAATCAACAACTAGGGCTCCCGACAAGTGTTCATGTGTGAATTTGAAGCAATTGGGTAAGCGGTTTCGGAAAAGAACATTTCTTAGGATTTGGCCCAAAAAAGAAACTTGGTAGAGACCTACTACAGGAACATTGCCAACAAGTTTGAAGTGAATCCAGTTGACGGTTTTGGAGAAGTTGAAAATGTAAATTCCTGTTGATTGACACAGGACCTCGGGCCTAACACCCCCTCTCCCCCCCCCCCCCCCAAAAAAAAAAAAAACAAAAAAAAAAAAACAAAACAAAACAAAACAAAACAAAACAAAAAGCAAAAAAAAAAACAACAAGTGTTAAGAAATGAAGGATTAATGGAGCATGATCATTTGAACTCGAAAATGGTGCACTAGGGGAACTTAAGCACCAAATTCGAAGTACATCTGGCTGGCGGTTTCAGAAAAAAGTCTGAGTGTGAATACCTCATGGACAGAAGGAAGCACGGACACACAGTTGGATAGACGAACCCTCCTAATAAAAAAAAGTATAGACACATTTGTTTTACATGGATTGTGAAAGAAGTCAAGTATTGACTTATCGAGTCACTCTCCATGGCACAGATGTTGGCGTATACTTCCTACCTTGTCTGTCGTGGAGGAAACCGAAGAACTCAGAGAAAACCACCATGCACGGTTAAAGTGGTAGGAACCTTCTCCACATGCTTCCCAGAACGAGAATCGAACCCGGGTCGCGGAGGTGAAAGGCGAGCGTCTTACCACTCAGTCAACCGTGCACCTTGGCTGTGGTCAGCTGAGCTAAAAAAAACAAATATTAAGGGAGAATGGTCATTTAAACAAACTGCAAGAGACGTACTCAAGGTACATCCTCCGCCAACTTTGAAGAAAATCTGGTTAACGATATTGGACAAGAAATGAAAAATATGAATTTCTGTTTCAATCCCTATTGACTTGCATAGCAATCAATAGGAATGCATGCATTGATTGACGAGTACCGTACTGAAAAAAAAAATCCTTGAAAATTATAGGTATAGATTGGTTTTATTTAGCGAAAATTTTTGTCCAACCCTCTTACGATCTTCACATCCACTAAGTTTTAGAACAATCGCAGTTACGGTTTTTTGAGAGGAAGTTGAAATAGACTTGACACACAAAAAATTGGTAAAACAAGAGGGTTGTTTGAAAAGCCTGTCCTCAGCTGACCTTGACATTCAACCCATATTAAGTCCAACTCTAGTCTAGGAAAGGGGAATATTTGGAGAGGAAGTAAAAATTATGTTTCCTTCTCTTTCCCCCATTGACTTGCATAGTAATCAGTAAGAATGCATTCATTAACTGACAGGTACGCAAATTAACAACAACAACAACAAAAATAATAATAATTAATTAATTTGGTATCCAGAGAATCATCAGCTTGTCAACAGCTTTGATTAATCTTCCCAAAAGCTACATTTCCACCCAAGTTTTTGAAACATGGTTTTGTAGAAAAAGCAAGTTATGGAAAAAAACACACAAAAATTTGTGAAAAATTGCAGCCCCACAAGTGAAACAATTTAAGTTCTGGGGTCCCCAGCAGTGTCAGCTTCATTTTCACCAAGTTTTAGAACAATCTGAACCGTAATTTTGTAGATGAAGCAATCTATGGGAAAAACACACAAAAATGTGGTTAAAAAATGCAGCCCCACCAGTGGAACAAACTAAGGTCTGGCGGTCCCCAGTAGTGTCCCTATTCAATTTCAAAGCAATTGACCGAGTGATTTTTTTAAATTAATTAGTTAGAAATAAATAAAAAATGAAATAAAATAAAAAATCCAAAAATCGATAAAGCATGACTATTTGAAATTTTAACAAACTGGGTAGACGCAGACCCAGACTCAGACTCAGACGCAGACTCAGACTTCTTTTATTTCACCGTAATATGCACATATACATAAGCATATAATATGAGATTCAATACATATATGTAGTAGGTGAGGATTTTCCCATTAAGGCGAGGAACGCTGCTATCATTGGAGCCACCTTGCTAATAGTTAAAACTTGACAAAATTTCTTGAAAATTAAATAAGCGCAGGTGCATTGACTTTAACAGTATGTTCCAGGTAAGTTTTAGTGAACTTTATATATATGACATCCACCTAAGATACATTATCCACCAAGTGTTAAGTGAATTTGAATGACAGTTTCAGAGAAATGTGGATTTACACTTGAATTCCCATTGACTTACACAGTAATCAATAGGAATGCATGTTTTAGCCAACAAGTAACCAAATAAGTCTTACCCCCACCCCCACCCCACAAGCTCTACATTTCCACCAAATTTCATAACAAATTTGGTAACAGGTTTGGCAACGATGGAAAAAGCCTTAACACCCAAAAATTATTATCTAAAAAAATGCAGCACCATCTATTGAACAAATTAAGGTCTGAGGGTCCCCAGAAGTGTCCTTATGCAATGTTGAAGCAATTGGTTAATTTGAAGAAGAGGACTCTTTTTGCCAAAAAAGTATAATAATAATAATAATAATAATAATAATAATAATAATAATAATAATAATAATAATAATAATAATAATAATAATAATAATAATAATAGATAAATAAAAGTAAATAAATAAATAAAATAAAGTAAATAAAATAAAGTACAATTTAATGCTCTGCTGACGAACATCACCAAAAATCCTTTCGTGAACTGTTTTCCCTCCATGACCTTGAAAAGGTAATCAAGGTTGATATTTTGCAAGATCGAAACTTCCATATCACACACAAATTTTTGGTACATTTTTTACCATTTGCTTTGTTCTTTATCTACACATTACATTAAATGTCCTTTCCTTAAGTGCCAATGACGAAAAAATAGGTCAAGGTCACACAATTATTGGGTCAGGGAGACTAAAAAAGTAGGTTACCGAGGAGCTTTTCATAAAAAGTGTACTTAAGGTAGCCGAGGGGATTGAGCTGTAACGGCAAAGTCGTGACCCGACAGAAAATTAGTTTTTTCCATTTCCGTAAAGTTTGGCACTTTAACTTTCTTGTCACCAAACATGAATACTAAAAAAGCAATATTTATGTGATAAAAAAGGGAAAAAACATGACCATGTTTTAGCTGGCTGCAGCATGAGCATGTCTGTTTACAAATGTATGCTAATTAGTCCGCCAAAGTTTGCATAGCAGTCGTCTGCTTTCCACAATCCAGGACCGTAGCAACGACAAGCGACCAACTGTGACATTTTGAGGTGCGCTGCTACCAATTCTTGTATAAACTGCTTGACAAGATTAGGACTGATTAATTGGTTTGTTGTGGTGATCAAATGGCCATGTAGATAATTAAATCGATGGGCTCATGTTTTCCTTCTCAGAGTGTGATAAAAAAAAAATAATAAAAAATAAGGGACGATAAAAGGTGGCGATTGTCAAAACGGCACCCGGCGATGGACGTGAGCCTCAGTGTGTTTTCAATGAAGGGGATTTCAACCTATGCGTAAATCGTTACTCAGAATCATGGCATTGTATACATTGTAAAGGCTTACAACCCTTTCTACAGTCTTGCCCTATCCATGACCAATTTGCTTTTAATGTTTACTGGCAAAAATTACACATGACGATCGAGGAATCCTTACATTCCTAAAACTGGACCACTTGGCTATAAATATGCCGCAAACTATAAAAGCGGGGATTCGATTCAGCGTAAATAATTATATCTGCCTTCAATAATTATATGTGCCTTTACCTGAATGTGAAACGGTGAATAGCATTAAATGTTAACCTTGAAGTAAATTTATATGAAGCACACGCCTCCACTAAAACTGGTATCGTCTGTAGTGCTGTCGCATTTTGTGGAACTGGAAGAGTGGCACATTGCACATGCACGGACTTGCACACTTGCACACGGGGGTGTTTCGAAGTACACTGAGCGAGGGGAGAAAAAAAAAGCTTTAAAAATTTGACCATCAGGGGGATAAAATAATCAGATTACTGTTAAATGACTGCAAAAAGCGACTCTGCACTCTGCTTTTAGCTGGTTACCTGAGCGCAGACTCCTGGACGGCGCAAGAGACTGAGGGCGCCAGTCAGAGTCTGACCCAAGTGTACCAGCCTTTGAATTTACCGCTCCAATCACAATAGCACACACAAATCTTCGTTCAGATTCGAACGTTACTCTACCATCTAGTGTCCTAAGCTAGAACACTAGTTTATTGACCAATTTATTTATTTATTTGAAGCACGCCATCTGTTGCCGAATAGGAAAAAAGAAAACCGAAATGGCTTTACTAGCATGTGTTTGATTGGTTCACTGGTCGGCATATCTAGCTCACTGATTGGTTTGACGTAGAGAGTTGAAATCAGCGCGTGATTCAACTGGTACACTTGTGTCAGACTCTGACTGGCGCCCTCAGTCTCTTGCGCCGTCCAGGAGTCTGCGCTCAGGTAATTAGCTGGCTGATCGGTCATATAAAATTATTTTGTCTCACTGAGCGTGGCATGTTCGGATACCATTACCACTCGCCCGCACTCACCCATCAGGAAGTTTCGGTTTTGTGTCTCGATCAGTTTATTGCAGTTCAAGGGTGAGCCAACTATGTTTCAGTGGGCTAGTGATCTCCACACAATAAAAAATATGTTACATGAGTGGCAAGGTTTCGAATGGCAGTGCGCAAACACAGTCTGTCTTGGCAGGCAAGAAAGTTTTACCCTTGCGCACAAAGTGTAGCGTCATCACCTTACATCTGAGCGTGGTCTGGTGCATTATATAATTTAATAATAATTTATTGATGAGACTACCCCTTTACAACGGGGGCACCGCGGGCAGGGCATGACCCGCAGTGCGTCCAAATATATACAAGTATAAAAAGAACACAATACGTCACTATACACACCAATCAAGTAATAAAACAATTAGGGTGGGCTCAGGGAGTCGCTAGTGACTCGCGCCTGTAATGCCACGCTTCTGTTATAAACTTTTTACCGATAAAATCAAACAGTGACCCAACATTTTTTCCAAAGTCAAATGCTTGTTCGCCAAGTAAAAAAAAAGTTTTCTTATTTGTGAGGAACCTATGTATTTGTACCATACGTGCTCCATACCGCACTCTCTTAGACTATTTTCCAACATAAATATATATTTGACTTTAATATGGTTTGTTGTACTACATTTAAACATGAAATGCGGAAGATCCTCTTTTTTCGCGGTGACACAAATTGCAAATTTCATGTGATAATCCACATCTGGCGAGATCTTCATTCAACCCCAAACAACCGATCCTGGCCAAAAATTTTAATAGGACTCCAGCAAAATTTCCAAAGTCATAAATGTATTTACTGCCAAAAGTAGAACCCTTAAACAACCGAAACCAGTACAAAGAACTTTTATCATCAATATCTTGAAAGGATTATAACTTGTAACTTTCTAAACTTAATTTTCGATAAGGCTGCAGCCAGCCGTCATTTTTGCTTGTCAACGCACGGTCCATTCCTACATTAATCAGAATTTGGTGAATTTCATAAATATAAGGCCAGGGTGGTTTCGTTTGACCATCATAACTTCCCAAAAGTTCGTTGAAAACTTGTTTACATAGTCTGTTATCAGGCAAATCGTAATTTAGTCTGTGGTAATACTTGATTCGGATTCGATCTAAAATTAACTTAAGTGGTAACCATCCAAATTATCCTAAAACTGCTGAAACAGCCGGATAGGACCTTACTCCCATAATCGCCTTAGCCATGCTATATTGTATTGTTTTAATTAGTGCTTTGCTCTCATTAGTATTGTTCAGCCAGACAGCACATCCATGTGATAGAGAAGGTACAATGATGCTTTTCCAAATACTATTACCAAACGAAACTCTGTTAACGTTCTTATGAGCTGATAAGATATTGCATAGATAAGCCCGTAGGCGCGATGCCTTGGGTTTTAGTAACGTTTTAACATGTGATAAGTCACACAAGGACTGGGTGAAAAGTATTCCAAGATATTTATAGGTCGTACACTCATTAATAAAAGAATTCCCTAGCATCCATTTCCTGTTGGGGTTATAACGTTTGCCAATGACCATCACTTTTGATTTATCGTAATTAAAGGACATGCCCCATTTAGATACAAATACATGTGAAACATTTAACATTTTAGTCAAACTCTCTTCACTTTCACCAATAAGGACCACATCATCTGCGTACAGTAAACCAGGAGTTTTTGTTCCGTTGAGGGGAATGCCAAAGTTTTTATCATTTAACATGTCAATTAAATCTTGCATAACCAGGGAGAACAGAGTCGGCGATAGGATACAGCCTTGTTTTACACCATGTGCAACCTCGAACCAAGATGATTCAAGTGGTCCGAAAATAACCTTGTTATTCACTTGGCTGTACAGGCCTCTGACAAGGCGCCATGCTTTTCCTTGTATGCCTTTCTCCCAGAGCTTTAGGAATAACATGTCTCTGTTAACCGTGTCAAAGGCCTTCGATATGTCGAGAAAGGCTAGCCATGTTTTTAATTTTTTGTGTTTCCTCAGGGTGCATAAACCTTTTAAACTAAAATAATGATCTTCGAGCCTTCGCCTTTTACGATAAGCACCATGCATTTCACTAAGCACGTCATGACTTTCAAGGAAATCCATAAATTGCTCCTCAATTACAGAGGTGAATAACTTATAGACACATGAAGTTACCGTGATGCCCCGGTAGTTACCGAGGTCTTCCTTGGACCATTCCTTATGAAGGGGTTTAACAAATCCCCGAGACCACTCTTCGGGGAAACACTCTGTTAGCTTACAAAACTGAAAGAGGTTGACTAAAGAATGTATCATGATATGCCCTCCGTACTTAAGAAATTCATTGGGAATACTGTCCACTCCACAGGCTTTACCTGATTTGAGCTTTGTATTGTCATTGACATTTCAACTTTTCCAAAGTCTATATTAATATCAGAAAGACCACTGAAGTCACCTATGTAATTTTGTAGATCATCAACCTTATCCTTCAACGAACTTGTAGATAAATAAGTATTATTGTTGCTTCCTTGAGAACCTAAGTTGCGCCAATAATCACCTAGTACACGTGAAATTTCTTTTGGATTTTCTATCAAGTGGATCGTTCGGGTCTGTTATTCTGAGGGGGTACTCATTTTTAACGTTCAATCTCTTGAGCATACGCCAGTATGCTCTACTGTTTTTAGAGCCTTTCTGAGAATTAAGAGTGATCACTTTAATCTTTCTTTCAACCGTCTTTGCTTTAATTTTTCCTTGGATAATTTGCTTTCTTCTTAAATATTCAACCCAAAGCTCATGTATGAGATCCGGATTGCACTGGCCCATACTTGGCCAATGCCTAAAGAACCTGTTGGCCACTTTTCTACTTTTAATGAGATTGCATATTTCAGCATCCCAAAGACGACCTGAATGACCTTTAAATGTCTTTTTACCCACAATTTTCTCGCCCACATCCGTTACAATAGTTTTCCACGAGGTCCAAGCCTCATTTACGCTTTTAAATTGTTCACAATTCCAGTCCGAAAAGCGGGACGAGATTTCTTCTCTAAAGGTCCCCCAGTCTTTCATTTTGCTTAAATTCCATTTAGAATAATATGCTATCTCGTTTTTTTTCGACCTGCTTATGTGTCGGTACAGAAACACAACCTTGAATATATATTGTGTTATGATCACTTCCAATATCATATACACCCATCTCATCAATCACTACGCTCGTCAATGTTTGACTGATCCCTTCAGTAGCCACGGCATAATCTATAACTGACTTAAGGATACCTCTTTGCCATGTATATTTACCAGAGCACAAATTGGAGCAGTTTAGTACTGTTGTATCTGTGGTTTCAGTTAAATGTTCCAATAGATCACCATTTATACTTCTTCTATCATCAGGTCTAAAACATAACAATACACCATTAAAATCTCCAAGTAGCAGACATTCAAAACCCCTGGCTTTTATATTGATCTATGTAACTGTCAGGGTCTGATCAAAGACTACTTCAGCAAATCAGTGGATTAGGTTATTCAATCTAGCAATACAGATTCATCACCAATACAACGTTGAAACTAATGGATTCTCAACACCAATAAAACGTTCGCTTTGCTTTTTTTTTTTTTTTCGTTTTTTTTTTTTTTTTTTTTTTTTTTTTTTTTTTTTGTTTTGTTTTGTTTCTTCTTTGAAGTATAATTTATCCTGGGAGTGTTTGTTTATCAGTAACAGGACTATTGTCTTAAATGTTACGTCAACGCTTTTTTCACATTGTCATCCATCTGCTTCCTTTTCTTCCGTGATCGTGGCATGTCGATTTTTCCAACTTTCTTTTCGGTAAGGTCGCAAGTAGTCCAAGACACTGAATGGCGAATGTCCCATCCATGCCGTTAATAAAGCCATGTTGTTCTTTGATCCAAGGTGATGAGAAGTGAGTGAGCAACTCCTGCCTACCGGGCAGCCTTCTGAGTAGAGCAAGCTGTGAAACTGCAACCCGTTTGTTCAAGCGGCACCACATGCAAACAATGTTGCCAGGGTCAAGGTGATGGCACTTTCGGGTCACGTGGCTAATCCGCTTTCGATCCCCCCTTTGAAGCTGTCCCATTCGCGTGGAAACCCGACTGACAAGCTTTCGAGAGTGGCTGCATTTGATGTCATTCGGGTAAATGACTGCTTTTTTAAGCCAATAAACATCATTGTATGTTGGAAACTATACGTCAAAGATGTTGATTGACCTTTCTTCGAAGTACTGAGACCAAAACGGGCCGAATTTGGAAATCTGTATTGTCATTATGGCCAACAATGTGCGAAAAAAGGGCCTCAAATGTTTCAACGCCGATTTCTCGGAATGAAATTTTCTGCTTGTGAATCAATTTTGTGGACAGCGTCAATAAAAAACTAATTGATCGATCTGCTTCAAATAATCGTCTTTTGAAAGAGAAATATATAATTTGGGAACCGTTTTTTTTTGTGTGTGTGTGTTTTTCCGTCAGATGTCCCCTTCAAAGACTTTTGTAGCTCACAAAATGAAGTAACTGTTGATGTTTAAAATTATGATCAAAGAATTCGATAATTCTGTTATTATGTATTTTATTTGTAAATAAAAAATACGGTTCCTGCATATTGGTCAACACTATAATTTTACATAGGTAATACACTTTTGCATCGATTATTTTTAAAGAAATGCTGAAACCCTTGAAAATTACCGAATCGATATGAAACTTCTTTCTAACAAATCTAGATGTCTGAACAATGAATAAAATGTATGGTTTTGTGGGGGAAATGTGAAACATAGTTCATCTATGCAACGTCAAAGTCGCGGGACCGCTGCGCTCGGCTCAATCCCCTCCGCTACCTTAAGTGCAATATTGATCTGGAGGCTCAATTCTCTTTGCCATTGATATTTAAATTACACCCTATTATAATAATTACAGAATCACATCTTCCAATTGGACAGGTCTGGTGACCTCACAGTGATAGGTCAATGTGACTGATATTATATATCAAATTTGCATTGGACATAATCTATATATCCTATAAATTTGGAATCTCTAATTTAATCCTTGTTCAAGATATGGAATTTAGTATCTTTTGAGACATTTTAACTCTTAATTTCCATCAAGTTTGACCTGGTGTCACCAGTATCAAAAGCAACATAGAGTTTGACATCTTCTACAATCCCACATAATTCCATGAAGATACATTACAGAATTACGGATGCTGGACTGGTCACAAGATTTTCACATTTTGACCCGTATAGTACATTATACCATAGGTGGTGCCACCAACATTGATGTTGACATAGGTTTTCGCTCACTCGATAAGCCCTAAATGCTATATGGACTGAAGTAAAAAATCGCGGGATGTATTTTGATCTTCTATTCACAAATTCGCTCCTACATTCCAACTGGCCATTTGACCTTGACTTTCAACTTAAAAATGTTTACAATCGGAAGTATGAGTCATACATCCAGCTTTCCATACATGGTCTTTTTGTTCAAATTGGATAATAACTTTTGAAGTTTTGAAGAAATATATTAGACAGAATCCGTAATCATTGGGTATGGGTGACCCAAAAATTAGGCCACTAAGTACAGTTTTATGTGCAATATAATCAAGTGCAATGAAAATTAAATGCTCAATTCTCTCTTCCAAACTACAGCCTGTTATTACAAAATTATCTCTTTCCACTTGACAAATCTGGTGACCACACAAAAACAGGTCAAAGTCTCTCTTATTACATACCTTACTAACACTGGACATGGACTACATGTCCTTTAAATTTGGCATGTCTAATTAAATTACTTTTTGAGATATGAAATTTGATATCCTTAACCACATTATTGGTAATAATTTCCTTCAAATTACAGATGGCGCCACTAGTATCATAAGCAACTGAGATTTCCATCTCCTTCATAAGCCAAATAAATTTCATGAACATGTATCAAACATTAAGGATGATAAAGGGCTGAGAATATTTTCATACTTTGACCCACATATTACATGATATTGTAGGTGGCGCCAGCAATATTGAACTCAACCTAAATGTGTATGCACTTGGTAATTGTTGAAAGTAATATGAAGCTATCTTGAAAACAGTAGACTGTATGGCACTTACAATAAAAAAGTTTACAGATGGATGGCCGGACGAACAGGACAGACTGACGGACAGACATGACTGATACCGTGAGGTCTACGACCTATGGTCACCAGAACTAAAAATCAATGGAACATGGCCCTTTGAATAAACTTGGTAAAGACCCACCCAAGGTACATTGCCAGCATGTTTGAAATAAATCTGACAACCATTTTAGAGATGTCGAAAATGTCCATTGTGCACGACACCTGGCGGATGGACGATGGATACCTGACCACCACATAACCTCAGCTTAGAAATCATGGAACCAAACAATCACTACCTGATGAACATCTTCGTTTGACCTTCCGTACAAGCTATATTTCCACCAAGTTTAAGAACAATATGAGTGACTTTTTGGAGAAGTTGAAAAAAAAAAAAAAAAGAAAAACTCAAAATTTGACGGAAACAAAACAATTGTAGCACTGATTTGTCACACACACAAAGAGAGGGAGTGGGGGGAGGAGTGGGGCATGGAGTTAGAATCTCGATATGAAGTGAGTGACAAAGGCGCAATCCAGTAGGGGTTTGGGGCATGCCTCTCCGCCCCCCACCCAAAATGCTTGCAAAAAGTAAGCAAAACCGTCCATTCTGGTGCATATAAAGGGTCTAATAAAGGGAAAAGACAAAAACATTTCTCGAACATTATTCGTCCAAATATCTGATTATGCTAACTTGCAGACATATTATACAATAGACTGGTGTCACTTGGTAGTGGCCACAGGCGCTCGTAACGTTCAGTCAGTCAAGCTTTTGTGCTAATATACGCGGGCGGCCGGGGGGGGGGGGGGGCAGTGAGAGGAGGGTGAACCTGGAATATCTATGCGTTCAGTGACCCTCATAGGGCCATATCTGCAACAAAAATATTGTGTATTCATATGTGCAGTCAATTATTTGTGCTAATAAGATGGTGGCGGATTAGATGGGCCTAAAACCACAACGTCGTCACATGGAGCTCCTACATGGGAGCTCCATGTGACGACATTTTGTGTAAAATACCCAAATGGGAGATTAAATTATTTGAGGTATCAAAGTGTAGTGTCTGCAATACCAAGAAGTTGGAACACTGTAATAAATGATGGTTGGACTCAAAATTCGGACAGCTATGTATACAATGTAGACAAAGTAACGAAAGCTGAAAAAGCTTCATCATATATATATTATACACTGATTGAAATAATTTTATCCACAAGTTACTTTCGAAAAGTGGAGTTGAGATTTGGAAACGGAAATTGATGAAGAATATTAGTAGCGCTTTTTTTTACAAATATATAAGAGTACTATCTCATCGAAGTTGAGAGCCTTTCAGTACAGATTCCTTCAAAGAATAATATTTACAAATTTAAGACTATTTAAATGTGCTTTAAAAGAATGTGAAGGTTGTTCTTTGTGAAATGAACAGGAGGACACATTGATACATTACTATTATGACTGTGAAGTAACTCAACAATTTTGTAGACAGACTCTTAAGTGGCTAAAAGAACAATGCTCGATTGATATTAACTTTTCAAAAACAGACATTTTACTTGGTGTTGAAGTGGAAGGAATGGAATTTTGGTCGTTTGTATCTATGATTGCAAAGTACTATTTATTTCTCTCTCACGACAAAGAATGGCCTAATTTGGAAAAGTTAAAGAACATGTAGCTCTCACTTTATTTGATTCTTATGTTAAGCCTGTGGTGCTCTATGGATGTGAAATATGATCTCTTGCATCCTACAAAAATTTGAAAACAGGAAGGTACTTTTGTGACCCACATACCCAAAATTTGATAAATATTCATGAATCAGAAAAGGTACAAACTGATTTCTGTAAATTCATCCTTGGAGTATCGAACAAAACTCATAACTTAGCATCTTTAGCCGAGCTGGGAAGATACCCACTCTCTATCGACATGAAAATTAAAATAATAAAATATTGGTTAAGAATTACAAACCTGGAATCGGATAATATATTGTTAAAATCTTTAAATGACATTTCTTCCTTAGACGACGCAGGCCACACAGTGTGGCTGTCAGCCGTCAGGAAAATACTTGAGCACAACGGTTTCTCTTATGTGTGGGAAAACAGAGGCAAAGATATCATACCTGATGTGTTTCTGAAAAAATTGAGAATACGCCTGCAAGATCAACACACCCAACTGTTTCACTCATCTCTGTACAACGACAATGTAATAAATGGATCAGGTGCCAAACTTAGAACATATAGAAATTTCAAGGAAAATTATGTAAAAGAAAAATATTTAAGTTGCATCAGATCTTTTAAGTATAGGAAAGCCCTTTCGAAACTATGGCTAAGTAGCCATGCATTGCGCATTGAAGTTGGTAGATATAAACACGAATTAGTTGAAGACAGAATACGTGAATTTTGTGATTCTGGCCAAATTGAGTCAGAAGAACATTTTTTACTTCACTGTTCGTTGTACAGAGATGAGAGAAACGACCTTATATCAGCGTTATCCGTCTCAGCTCTGGAATTCTCCCTAAGTCTATTTTCCCCCTGACTGCGAGGTGGCGGTGCCAGTCGGCAAGTGTGTATACAATATGTTCAAGAAAAGAAAGAAAAAATCATTAGATAGGTAGTAGTATTTTAGTTGTGTGTACATAATTTTAACAATTTTTGTTTCTTCAATTGCATTTTATTTGTATATATTTTATTGTACATAATTCTGTATGCTGTAAACCCACATTGGGTACAAATAAAGCAATAAAGTATGTAGTAATGTTACACGAAATAAAGTCAACAGAATACAGTCGGCCGATAGCAAAGAAAAATAAAAAACTTTCCAAACATTACAAACAATGGAGGAATATACAGATTATTTGATTTGGTGAAATAGGGAAAGATGGGGGGGGGGGGTGATTTACACTGATCGGGGGGAGAGATACACGCATGGGGCTCTCGGTCACAGTCACTACTCTGACGGTGGCAGTGCCAGGGGTTGACCTGTGTTTCGGCCGTGGCTGAGAGCTTAGTTTGCCAGGGGTAGGCACAGCTGTGCAATCTGTAGATTATACAATATATGTACCATTTATTACGGAATTAAAAATCATAAAAAACTATATATCAACATTTTCCCTGTCATTGACTAGATTTTCCGGTAATCACTGTTTTCTTTGTTATATGATGGGTAATGTAATCTCAAGGCTGATATGAAGCGAGCAGAAATTAAGTCCTGCTAATTTATTAATATTAATTAAAGTGAGGTATAGGTATTAACAGTGACTGGAACGATAATGGGGAGTACAGAGATTGAAAACTGGTATTTTTGTTGTTTGAACCAAGCGAAAGGTTCTGCTTCTTTGTATAGTTGACGTCATGTACATGTCTATATCTCTCACTTGCAGTCCAAGAACAGATAGCATCGCTGTTTTGAGCAGGAGTCAATGTAGCTGTCTTCATCACAGCTGACCGTATAACACTAAATGTACAAAATTGCGTCAAAATTTATTTTCTCAATTTATGCTAAAGTCTAATTTATAAGCGACATCTGGCCATCGTTGATATTTAAATCGAATTTTGTTTTTGTCATCAGATTTCACAAAGTTTAGTGTGAGGCACACGATCGAGGGATTGTCCGTTCAACTGACATAACTGTGGATAGCAGTGCGGGAAAATGTAGCTTTTTAGAGCCTGATCAAACTTTTACGTCTGACTGGGCCCCACTCTTCCTAGACCTTACTAAATCCTTCAGTGCCAACCGCGACCTACATGCAGAAACATGTAGGTTTTTAGAGCCCGATTAGATTTTTACGTCTAACTGGGCCCCACTCTTCCTAGACCTTACTAAAGCCTTCAGTGCCAACTGCGACTTCAGTCGACTTACAGAAAACATATTGCTCTGAATTGAAAAAAAAGGATGCCAGATTCATATTCGGTGTAAAGAGACCTTTCATAAAAGTACCAGCACGCCTATGGTGAGGTAAGAATAGTCCTTGTCAGCAGCGTTCCTAGGTGTGCTTTGAGTGCAACACAACCAACACAGGGCACCGAGGAGAGCTGTTGACTCAGTCCAATATTGAATACAGAAAGAGTTACCGAACTGCATGACTTACATGTAGTAATAGGCCTAAGTACGCCTGTGTTGGCGATACAGAATGAACCAATTTTTGGTGGGGGTGTGCGGCTCGACCTTTGAAAACCCACCCTTTTGCTGGGGCACTTTTTTACAAAAATATTACTTTTGTGAGGGAATTTCTTAACCAAAATAGTTGAAAATATGGTCCCAAATTGACGACAAAAGTGCTCCAGGAAGAAGATTTTGACCTTAGTAAGGGAATTTTCGCAAAGTTTGGGCCATAAAAGAGAAAAACTGGAAAAAAAATTTTGCTTCACTGCAATTCTGTCTTGGTGCCTTCAAAATGAGACCAGTTTGAAATGCTACACTTTGCCATTGTTCAACATAATCTAAATTCCGTGTTTTAGGCTAATTTGTATAAAGTAAAATGTTACAACTTTGGTTCTTGGTTCATTGGATGTGGCAATGTCACAAACTTATAAAATGAAGTTTGAATGAAGCTAGTATATAGTTTTGAAGCTATTCAACGTTTTAACTTTGTGTATTTGCCTAATTTGCATAAATTGAAAGCTTACTACTTTGGTTTATTGTTCACTGGATGGAGCTTTGCCACAAACCCATAAATTGAAGTAGGAATGGCACCTCTATCTGTAATAGTTTTGAAGCTGTTCAAGATTTACATTTTGCATGTTTACCTAATTTGCATAAATTGAAATCCTACAACTATGGTTCATGGTTCATTGAATGCAGCTTTGCCACAAACCTATAAATTGAAGTCGAAATGGCATGTCTATGTATGATAGTTTTAGAAATATTCAACCTTGAAACTTTTGAAAGCCCCGTATTAGCAATTTGAAATTCTACTTAACTTATACTGTCCACTAGATTGGCAGGTGTCATAGACCTATATATGTACCTTGAAATTTTGAGTATCTGCAATATTTTGGAAAATATGGAGCTTTTAAAACTTTAACTGCCCCTAAATTTGCATACTTTAAAACATAATGACTATTCCAAATGAGATACACAATTTCATTGCTTAGGTCAGTCACTTGGACTAGTTTTAGTTTTCTCTGGGAGCCCAACAGCATTGCTATGCAATATGTCCAAAGTATTGGAGCGTCTTGTGTTTAATAAATTTTATGAATATTTAGTTAGTCAAGGCCTATTAACGTCCAAAAACTCAAGATTCAAACAAAATGACTCGACGATAAATCAGCTCATAAGCATACTGCACAATATTTATAACGGTTTAGAAAACCACAACGAAGCTTGAATAGTTTTCCAGATGTCTCCACGGCCTTTGACCGCGTTTGGCACGAGGGACTATTGTTCAAACTTCGTCAATTGGGTTTTGAAGCATCATTGGTACGTTGGGTACGTAGTTCTCTCTGAAATCGTCGGCAAAGAGTGGTCATCCAGGGCAACTGCTCACAATGGCTCCCTGTGGAAGCCGGAGTTCCCCAAGGAACTATTCTTGGACCCTTTTATTTCTTGTATTTGTAAATGACATTGTAGATAACACATCATGTGATATAAGATTGTTTGCCGACGATACTAGCATCATTGAAATTTTAAAAAAACTCCCACCATCTCACCGAACCGCATGAACGGTGATTTGAGAAAAGTTGACCAGTGGGGTCATCTTGGGCACGTCTTATTTAATGCATTGAAATCTCTTTCTCTAATATTTTCGACAAAACGCGACAAATATGAGCATCCTCCATTACTTCTGGGTGATCAAGTCATACCAGAAACAACCAGCCATACTCACCTGGGGATAACTCTATCTTCAAATTTAACGTGGAATGCACATATTGAGAGAATTATAGATAAAGAAAACGTCTTGCTATCTTGAAGAGACTGAAATTCAAACTATCTAGAAATACCTTATGCCAGCTATATCTCACTATGGTGCGTCCAATACTTGAATATGGGTGTGTACTTTTTGATAATTGCAGCAAAGGACTCTCGGACCTTCTTGAGTCCGTGCAATATGAAGCGGCCAGAATCTGCACGGGCGCTCGCCGCCACACCTCGCTTGACCGTCTACTCTCTGAATTAGGGTGACAAACTCTAGCAGACCGGCGTAAATATTTCAAACTAGTTGCTTTCTTCAAAATGTACCACGGATTGTGTCCCGAATGATTATCAAGTAAAGTACCCTTGAAACCAGCCGATACCAGTGGTCGTAGTCTTAGAACACCGCAGTATTTGAGACAGGTCAAATTTCGTACAAAACGGTTTGGTGATTCATTCTTGCCTTCAGTAATTAAATCGTGGAACGACCTACCGGACGACATACGTAGCTCTATTTCTCTATCAAAATTCAAATTAACCCACAAACAAACTTTGTTGGCCACTGATAATGTCCCCGCATACTACGCTCATGGTGACCGTTTTGCCAATATTTGCCAAACCCAGCTACGTCTACGTCACTCAGGTCTACACGCACATCTCTTCAAAATAAACGTTATAGCCTCTTCATCGTGTATTGTGGTCATCTCGTTGAAGATATTATTCATTTCTTTCTTTTTTGTCCACTACATGCTGCCCCCCGTTTAAACCTGTTGAAGGAAATTAGAGATATTGTCGCACCAGGGGTTCACTCAAGCTTAATGGTCCATGTAGCTAGTGAACGCTTGGTGGAAATTCTGTTATATGGCAACACAGACTTTACACTTGAAGTTAACTAACAATTTTTTTCAAGTGTACAAAAATTCATGATTAATACTCGGAGGTTTCACTTTTAAGGTCTGGTGTGTCATATGTTGCTGAAACTAGTTTGAATCGTTAATAGACGGGTTATTTGTACATCTTATGTGAGGTATAAACTTGACGATATATGCTTTCTTGTGATATATATTTCATTACAAAAAGAAAAACTTGGAATCATTTTTAATCAGCAGACCATACCAGCTTTACTGTACGCCGATGATATTGTGTTAATGGCTAGTTCAGACGTACAACTATCCAGGATGTTAACGGTAGCCAGCCAGTTTGCCATAAGATGGGGTATGAAATTTAACCACGTAAAATCCAAAGTCATGGTTATCGGTAAACGTATGGATAAACAGAAATCGAGATCCAATCATTACAAAAGTGGCGGAGGGGGTCTAGGAATCCTATTACGAAATGACGTATTAATCATGGACAAAAATCTATTTGGTGGGCTGTATGATGATCATGAAAGAATGTGGGTTAAGGTCAAGATCGGGACAAAAATGTTGGTTTTTGGTTTGGTGTATTTCCCAAATGACAATATTGATAAAGATAACAGTATGTCTCTATGCAATGAATTAATAGAAAACATATCTACCTTAAAATCTAAAGACCAAGACTTCATTTTATTTGGTGATTTTAATGGCAAGCTTTTAAATTTCAGACAATATAGCAGACCAAGCTTTAATGGTGATCTTTTACATAATCTTATTGAAACTACAGCTGTCCAGGTACTTAATGAATCACCGGTATGTTCAGGTACCTATACATGGCAAAGAGGTGATCTGAAGTCAACCATTGATTATGCACTGTGTAATGAGTCGGTATACAATGGTGTTACTTCAGTTACTATAGATGAACTAGGTCTATATGACATCGGAAGTGACCACAACGCTATCCATGTCCTCCTTGATTCATCTTCAGAAGACCCGAAAAACGAGATTACGGGTGACAAACTAAAAAGTTATTGGAACATTACAGAGAAGTCTGATTGGTACGCATTTAAAAGGGAATTGGATAATGTATTTTCAAACTGGGATTGTAATAATTTTCATTCAGCTGATGATGCATGGGACAGCTGGAAGGGAATTATCTTGAGAGCGGGTGAAAAGGTGATTGGTTTGAAACACGTAAGAGGGCGCTCAAATCGCCACTTTGCCATGGATAAAGATATTATGCGACTCATACAAAGCAGAAAATCTGCAAACAGGCTGTATAGGTATTGGGCGAAACATGATACTGTTGACAGTAATGTGTTACAGGCTATATGGAAAGAATACTTAGACCGTAAACACGCTGTTCAGGAAAAGATCAAGTCGAAACGGGTTAAAGGCAAACTTGATGTTATTATTCGCAATTGTCACAAAGGTACAAAGAATACCAGGGCGTACTGGCGCACCTTAAAACGATTGAATTGTAACAATGGTTATCCCCTCAAAATTGTTCACCCTGACGATACTGGTAAAACTGTGGATGATCCCAAGGAGATAAACAGAATCCTTGGTAAATATTGGCAAAATTTGGGATCTTCCGGACCAGAATCTGTAGATCAGGCAAAATTGAAAGAAGAAGTCGCAAATTTACATTCTTGCACAAGTGATGGACGCGGTCTTTCTGAGATAAACATAGGGGTACAAGAGGTTGAGAAAGCTATATGTAAGCTGAAAAATGGTAAATCATATGCTGTTGACAAAATCCCTAATGAATTTCTCAAAAACGGAGGAGCCACACTCACTCGTACTATTTCCAATATGTTCAATGTCTTTAAATTACTTGAAAGTTTTCCAAGTGAATGGTACACTGGAATCGTAAAGCCCATTCATAAGGAGGGTAACAAAGAAGTCTTGAGCAATTACCGCGGCATCACGCTAACGTCTAATCTATACAAGCTCTTTGCGTCTTTGCTTGAAAATCATATGATGACATTTTTTGAAAATACTAATTTCTTAGGCGAGCTACATGGTGCTTATAGAAAGGGTAGACGCCTAGAAGACCACTATTTTACTTTAAAGGGCTTATGTAGCCTCAGGAAAAATTTGAAGAAAAAAACATGGTTGGCTTTTTTGGATATAAGTAAAGCTTTTGATACTGTAAATAGGGATCGTATGTTTTGTTCATTATGGAAAAGTGGTGTGCAAGGTAAAACTTGGCGTTTGGTACAGAAATTATATGAAAATGTACAGAATAAGGTAATCTTCGGTCCATTTGAAAGTGACTGGTTCGACGTGCAAAATGGCCTAAAACAAGGATGTATAATGTCCCCTACGCTTTTTTCGGTAGTTATGACAGATTTGGTAACAATGCTTCAAAACCAAAATTTAGGTATACCATTCCAGGATGAACATATACCAGCAATTTTATATGCAGACGACATTGTCCTAGTTGCAGAAAATGATAATCAACTTCAAACGATGTTAAACGTACCCATTCTTTTGTTACTAAATGGGGAATGAATTTTAACGGTAATAAATCCAACATTATGACAATTGGTAAACGTATAGATAAAAACAAGCGATGGAAGCTGGGTCATATTGAATTAACGGAATGTGATTCGTATAAATATTTAGGTATACTTTTCAGTAAATATCTAGCTGATAGTGTTCATGTACAACAATATGTTAAACCCAAAGCCACCCGTCTTAACGGTTACATGTGCAGTATTTTGGCTGCCCACAAAAACTTGAACAGAGTAGTATTAGGGGACAGTCTCTGGAGAAGTTTGATAATGCCAGCGCTGACACATGGGTCTGCAGTTTGGCTGTGTAATTCTAAGGAAAATGTAACAGCTGTTAAATCTTTTCAATATTCAGCCGCACGTGCAATTTTACGAATAAAAGGCACACCCGCAATGGTAGCCACTTTGGGGGATTTGGGTTGGCTATACCGCTAAATTTTAAATTTTATTCTTGACAAAATACGTATAAAGTACTTCCATAGATTAAAACACTTGCTCCCGGAGTCGAGACTTTGTAAAAGAATTTTTCTGGAAATGGAAAATGAATTTGTAAATGGAGGCAGTACCTCTTGGCCTTATTTTAAGGAGATTAAGAAAATATTTATTAACGTTGGACTCGATAATTTGATGTACCGTCAAGATGGACTGTGGGTTGACAAATTTCATAAACTGAGTGTAGACAACTTTATACAGAGCTTTTTCACCGAGATTGACAATAGGTCATCATTACATTTTTACAGCTTATTGAAGCGATCCTCTTTTCGGGAGGAATATCTTTTTACAGTGAATGATTTTGAATCGGCTCGCTTGAAGTTTATGGCACGTTTTGGATGTTTAGGTATACAGGAGAATTTATATAAATGGAATTTAGCATCATCTGCGACTTGTAAATTGTGTGGTAGCAGCTTAGAAAATATTTGTCATTTTTTTTTTTTTTGCTTACATGTCCAACACTCAATGCTATACGTCTGAAACTGTGGTATGAACTCGAATCCACTTTATGCGACACAGGTTATACGCACGTGTGGGAGCAGTTCATGGGCGCTTCTGTCAACAGTAAATTGTGCTTTCTTCTGGGTAACTCAGCTAATATTCATGGCGACCAAATTGGGATTATTTTTGACGGTGTGTGCAAACGATTTTTAAAAGAAGCTTGGCTCACCCGTAAGTCCTTGGTGGACGGGACTTAACTAGTATCACATACTTTTAGTTTCATTTTCTCGTTTATATTGCCCTAAAGTAGTCTCCCACGGGGAGGTGTGTGTTGGCTGCATTTTTCCGGATCGCTCCCTCGTCCCGTTTGTCTTCTTTTTCTTTTTTTTTTTTTCTTTTCGCTGGATGTGGGTTGTAATCCGGGACGGTAATGTCAGCGCTCACACCGCCCCGGGGGGCAGGGCGAAAGTGTGACTATATTTTTACTCCTGTATATATATATTATGTGATGTTTTAAATGACTATGTATGTCTATGTGAACGCACCACAATTTTACCCCTGGTTTGTGGTGCCCCCGTGTAAAAGGGGTAGTTTCGTAAATAAATAAATATATGTTAGGTCACATGCCCATACAAGAATGCGCGACCTATAAATATCTAGGAATCTTATTATCCCAGTCTTTAACTGACTCTGCCCACATTAAGACACACTTAAAACCAAAGGCCGTAAGGCTCAACGGTTACATGTGCAGTATATTGGCGTCACACGAGAATATCAATAGAATCAGTTTTGGTGATAGTTTATGGCAAAGCGCCCTGCTACCGTCACTTTCCCATGGGTGCACAGTTTGGCTGGACAACACAAAAGAATGCACGAACCTTTTAAAATCAATGCAATACTCTGCTGCTCGGGCAATTCTACGCATAAAGGCGACCCCGGCCATCCCAGCTACACTCGGCGATTTAGGCTGGCTACCTATTAGCATGTATTTGGACAGACAAAGAGTTAAATATTTTTACCGCTTACAATGTCAACTTGACAACACACGCCTTTGTAAACAGATTTTCTCTGAATTACTAAGTAAATTTAAAGAAAAAACGCCATCCTGTTGGTCTTACGTAAATGAGATTAACAAAACACTCGTCAATGTCGGTCTAGACCATGCAGTTTACAGACAAAATGAATTTTTGCCAGATGTGTATCATAAGTTAAGAATGCAGTTATTCAATAAGGAATTTGTCGATGAAATTAAAGCAAAAAGTACCCTGTCTTTGTATAAATATCTTAAAGTCCGCTCTACCAGAGAAAATTATCTATTTCATTATAATGGTTTTGATGGCGCCAGGTTAAAATTCAAAGCAATAACTAAGTGTCTCGGTCTACAGGCGTACTTGCATAGATGGGGCACATCGGAACATGATAGTTGTACTTTATGTGGTTCGGGAACAGAGGACTTGGAACATTTTCTCTTTCTGTGCCCTAACTTTACTGACCTGAGAATTAAGTATTTTAAATTGCTGGGGTCCAGACTAACCACGAGTGGCAATACATATATTTGGCAAGGATTCATGAACGGCTCATTATTCACCAAACTATGCATGCTTTTGGGACACAATAGTTCACACATAAATGAAACTGCCATTTCTGAATTTGACAACGTATGTAAAAAATTCCTGCTTGATGCGTGGTCCCGCCGAAAAGAGTATCTAGACAATATGGTTAGCGCTGGACACTCTACATAATGGTACCTCACAATGTAAATATTTTCATCACTTTTAACACACGGGTGTGTGTTCTTGCGCATCGTCTCCGGACTGCTCACACATCAGGCTGGTATCTGTTTGGAACATTTATCTTAGATGTATTTTAGATTTTATATATCTCTTATTGTATATTGTCATGGATGTCTTAGATGTATGTTGGTTTGTACATAGCTATCATTTTATGCTACCATGGACGCATCGTGGACATACCCCGGTCTACGGTGCCCCCATGTCAAAGGGGTAGTTTTCCGAAATAAAATTATTATTGTAAAATTATTATGAATTATAGGACTGTAATGCTTTCCGTTTAACATGTATCTTTTATGTACTTGTCCTGTGCGTCTTGTACATAGACAATGTGTTGCGTTGTATGTCTGGAGAGCCTCCAGATTAGTAATTTTGTACTTCCTAGGCAATCCAGGTAAAATAAATATGTTTATAAAAAAAAAAAAAAATATCATTTCAATGTTAAGTTTCAGTTTACTGGGTAGTATTGTTATAAATTCTATTAATCATTTAACACTGTTTCGATAAAAAAAAATCCCAAACTATTCAGCTGCTCTTTCCTTCCCATCGTCATTCGACTGTGCATGGTGCAGCTTACCATTAATACTCGCAATGATGCAAACATTGAGTCTCCGTGGGGGTACAACGATGTAGTCTACAAAATGTTGCAGCTGTACACAATTTTACACACAAGCAACAGGCAGACTCGGAACAGGTAGCTAACACTTTGTGGAGAGTGATTTTGATTTGTCAAATATGACGATGT
The DNA here is from genome assembly GCA_964020975.1 of Hermodice carunculata. NCBI lineage: Eukaryota > Metazoa > Annelida > Polychaeta > Eunicida > Amphinomidae > Hermodice > Hermodice carunculata. Next base: position 811,327 of record CAXHWN010001928.1, on the reverse strand, counting down.
TTAGGATAGGTTTGGCAAGAAAAAACTACTGCTGTTGCCAAATGCGGTCCCGTCAGTGGACAATGGAAGGATTCATGGAACTGGCCAAATTAGGCATTACTCATAAAAACCAGGAACAGTGATTCATTTTTTTTTTTTTTTTTTTTTTTAGAATTTACAAATTAATCTTCAGTATGATTCTGATTTCAAAGCTTGCAATACAGCAAAATATAGGCCTCGTACTCTTACAATGTATCACATAATTATCAATCGAATGTCATAGTGACAACGCCGGTCTGGGATGTTGTACAAAGTAACATTGAAAAAAAAACCTTAATTGTGTGCAACCATTTTTATTCCGTTGATGGTAAAAATGGGTGGAAAACATGGCCAAACAAGGACCGACCTTGTTCCATACCCAGGTCTAGGATTGAACAGTCCATAACAGGTTGAGTTAGCTGGCCACTGTAATGTGTATGTCCAATTACTACTGTATATTGCAAGGACCACAGTCTCGCCTCATATACGCAGCTGCCAAGACCGGTGGGCGGCTGGCCTGTCATCTCTTTCGGTCATGTACCACTGTTTGTGACAGTCCACGGCCAGCTCCCAATAATCGGGTGTACAAAGTTCCGTCTCATTGTACCTTTGTCGTTAGTATGGACCCAGGAAATAAGTCAGTCACAGGAAAACATTTACCATTGTTACATAATGGATATGATCTGAAATAAAGGATATCATAAACAGGTGAACTGATGACGATGGATACGGAAACGTAAATTACTGTCTTGCTGACTTGCAAGGGTCGCGAGGTTACTGCCCAGTAGGAGTTCTGATTTTGAAAGCTATTCATAAATCCAAACTTATATTTAATCATCCATAGACCACACAGATGGGAAGGGAAAATTTGCTGTTTGTTCAGACTTGTATATACCGTAGGCGTGGCGCATCCTGACGCAAATTCCAATTTTTCGCATTCATGCTTGTTCTTGTTAAATGAAATCTAGTAAATTTTGATTTGAAATATACCTTTTGCAACGAATTATCATTGCCCAGACGGCAATTTGGAATCGTCTGGCTGTACCACGGCTGCACTCCCGCAGTACTGGCTACGATAGGCTTCTTGGCGTCCCCTCGTGTGTGTAAGGCTGAATGATCTTTTCCTCTGCTGCTACAGCTTTTCTTATTAATTCTTCTTTATCCTCATCAGACCACGTACATGAAAACCTCAGCGAACTGAAGTCACTAACACTCTCCCACATCGGGCCATGATCGGAGAAAATTCCCGCGCTTTCATCTCGCAAATGTGGCGCACTTTTAGGCCTAAAAATAAAACAAAACAAAAAAAAACAAAAAAACAAAAAACAAAAAACAAAAAAAAAAAAAAACAAAAAAACAAAAAAAAAAACAAAACAAAACAAAAACAAAAAAAAACCCCAAAAAACCCAACAACCCCCCCCCCCCACTATTCGAAAATGAAATTTAACATTTTGGTTTTCAGATATCACTTCTAACCACCCTAACCATCAACTTTCTAATTTGCGGTAACCATTCAATAAAGCTGACCTAAAGTTATGAACAACTTTAAAATTGCTGTACACAGAGACACCAAATTTCCGACAGTAAATCTTTCTACATATAAATATAATTTAGTTACCCATAAAACCATACAAGCTTAGCTTCAAGAAATATCCGTTTATTCATAGCTACCTTAACATACAAACTAATGCGAATACACACCTCTTCAACAAGGATTATACGTCCATGCTCTTCTTCCTCATGCCCTGAAAAAGTGTACACTTTGAAGACATTCCCCCATTGATTTTGTGAACGAGTGTCAACCATGAGATGCTATATAAATCTGCATACGTCAGTGTAAATCGACTTTTATTATCAGAAGACCAATTGACGCAACGACAGAAAAATTTAATGTATTCAGGGAAGTTTATAGCTTGAGATTCCGGGGGTTTTTTGGGGGAGGGGGGCGGGGGGGGGGCGGCTGGCTTGCGCCTAAGCTCATCACATTTGCAAAGTTGACCACCTTAGGTTGCCTCTATGCCAAACATCACAATTAATTCGAGAAGCCTGTTGAGAAAAGTAAGCGAGCAAACAAACAAACGAAAAAGCAAAAATATTAAAAATGACCGCAAGTGCACTCAAGGCGGTGGTCCCATCAAAGGTAGCCCCGAGAACAAGGGATAAAACAGCGTTGAGCAGCTTAAGTTACGTCTATTGGAATTTAATCCCATCAATGGGTTTATCAAACGGCTGGTAAAACAAAGCGTAGCATAGTTACAAATTCCAATAGAGTGACTTTTGAAAATAAAAAAAAGGACAGAAAGAAAAACATTATGGCATTTATGACAGTCGCGTTGGAGTCGAACTTCAGTCTTCATATTCTGGGTGCGGTCGGCGGCTTTGAAAATCCATTTTTTGTTTGTTTGTTTGTTTGTTTGTTTGTTTTTTTTGAAGATGTAGAGGTAGGGTTTCCATTTATTTCGTCTCCAGACATTCATTTATAATATTTGGTATTAGTCGACTCTGTGAATATCCGTATCTCAAAATTGAAAAGTATGTACGTACATTTCCTATGTATTTCGAGCATGTTTATGAGTAAGATATTTTTTTCTTGTGGTAGCTTAAAGTAATTATTTATGATTTGTCGTATTGTATTGTATTGTATTGTATTGTATTGTATTGTATTGTATTGTATCGTATTTGTGGTATTGTACTGTGTGTCGAATCTCTGCAATATCTACATTCCTTTCCGTCGAAAATCATATTTTTCGGTTTCTCAATGGCTGTGCCTATATAAGTGGTATTATAATATGTATTCTGTGTGAAAGTGGGACGGCAGATATTCACATATACTTTCTCGGTAACAAGGGGAACCCGTCAGGGGAGTATTCTCTCTTCTGCCTCCTTTAATATCTTTATTAATGATTTGTTGCTGGAGCTTGATAATTCTGAACATGGCGTTAGGGTTGGTGATGGTAAATTTAATTGTTGTGCTCATGCAGACGACATCACATTATTTAGTACTGCTGTGTCTGGCTTACAACATATAATTGATATCTGTGATTCTTATGCTCAAACTTGGGGTTTTAAATTTAGTGCCAAGAAGTCAAAATGTATGACATATGGTGAAAACCTGCATTTAAAAAAGCCTGTTTTATTTCAAAAGTAGCGATCCTCAATCGGAAGTCGCTGATAGATTAGAAATTGTGCGTGTGACCTTGTTGTTTACAATACATGCATTTATTAAGAAGGATAACTGCTGTAAACAAGTGCCACTAGTGTTCTGCTAAATGTCTCGACGCCAGAACTAGGATTACAAGAAGGCACTAAAGCATAACTCTATAAAGTTGGTCTCGTTTTGCTACAGTGGCTAACTTTATTTATTTATCCATTTTTATGTATTCATTCATCCATTCGTTTATTTATTTAGTTTTTTAAATTTTATTTTTGTCTTGAACTATATACAAAAGAATTCTCGGCATGCAATGAACACCATTAGCCAGAGAGGTTTAAAAGTTAAGTAATCTAAGTGTTCTGGGGTCAGCACTATAACTCCCTGTATGCGTAAGATTTGAGGGTAAGACGAGTGCTGTGACATTTTACCAACTCAATAACCCTCTATTGTTGGTGTTGTAGTGCTTCCTCCTTTTGCTTTTCCTGTAAATTGTAGATTAAGCTGCTATGTCGTCTGTACACACTACCTCCTTACAAAAGGCGTTTACCTGGTTTTCACTTCTGAATTGTTTTTATAAATAAAAACTGATAAATTATAGTAAACACGCCCTGTGTACCCGAATAACTAAAAATTAATGTGATTATCTAATAATTGTATGTACATGTCATAAACTTATACATGCTATCGACAGGTCACTATGACAAACGTCATGAAAGAGTCTGCTATATGCAAGTTCTTGATTCATTCATTGTATCTCATATCTACAATTAATATTGACAGGTTCTGCGTTGTGTGGTCGACTCACTCCCATCCCCTCCAAGCGTCCGTGAGTTCGTTACAGATTTCGAAGCAGGTATGATATAAGTGGTTACATCAGTTTACTTAATTAATAGCTCTCAATTGTTTGGTCTGAAATATTTTATTTGGAAAGCGATTGGGGAACAGGCCTTGTCTCTCGCAAAAAAAGTAAAAGTACAAATAAAAAAGTAATGTTATACAATAAGACAATGTGCGGGGCACAGAACATCACAGTGACGTAACATTGACAAGGACACACATATGCTCGGGTCATATGACCGACTATAAATTAACGATTAGAGGTGGTCTCAGTACAGAATGCTAGTTAGTTCTTGCCTGGGATTGACCGTTTAGAAATTCTATGAACTTTACTACCAAATTGAAAACTAAAGCCTTCATAGGCTTACATTGTATATTATTCTTGTGCTTACAAGCCAACATAAATTCTCCAATTATTTTATAAAGGTGTACTCAAACCAAATTACCTTGTATTTTATCGTTTCACACACACACACGCGCGCGCGCGTGACTATCTAAGTTTACCAAAGAAAAGTCTTATCCGACTCGAGGCATATGATGGCAACGGGATTATAAATTATACACCAACAAAATAAACAAACAAATTGAAATTCAAGCTCCAGCCTTGCAGCTTAGTCACTCTTCGAGTCAACACACACACAGACAAAGGAAAGAAACATAAACACCTATTTTGTAAACACATGTACACATAAAATAAGAATAATTTGGATCTTCACCTTTCCTTATTACTTTTTCGTGTCTGTTATGTAGCAGAAATAATGATCTGTCAATCAAAACACGTCAATTTTTTACATGTTCATTTAAATCCCTTTCAGGCATTTGGCAGGCACTTAAGTCTGTGTTTCCAGAAAAAAAGTCAAGGGCTGCGTGTTCCACTGGACCCAGCCAGTATATAGGAAAGTCCAGGAGTTGGGACTCTTCCACGCCCATCTGCATGATCCAGCCACAAGAAGTTTGCTCAGTAAGGTGATGGCCTTGCTGTACCTGCCAACGGATCATGCAGAACCGGCGCTCAAAAAACGAAGCACCAGAAAATTGCAATTTCAACATTCAGGACAATGCTAGGTCTTTTGGAAATCTAAATGGCCAGCATGAGATATCAATAATATTACTTTAATATACCTTAATTAGTTTGGCATATTACATTCCCAGGTCTTCACTTTGGCTCATATATTTACACTCCCTTTATTGTTTAATATTGAAAGAATAGGAACTGTTGTTTTCCTCACCATCTCATGAAGACATCGTCTACACACGAGTCTGCACGTGCCAGCTATGCAGCCCCTTCACAATTTTATACGCCAGCACATTGGGCACTACTTTTCTTTTCATTCATAAATCCTGTGCGCCCTCTCTTGTATTGATTGTGTTATTCTGGGTATTTTATCCCAAAAAATAACTTACTTGTATACTTTTTCCCTAATGTGAACGAATCTTGTATTTTGTAAAGCTATCTGTTCAAATAAATGAACTATCGCGCTTCATCCAAAATACCAGCCATAAAGTTTTCCTCACACGCTCATGAAAACAATGACAATGAAGTTTATTTATTAAATATTAAGGCCTAGATGAAACTGAAACCCCCGTTGTTATTGGAGTGCGCTGGTACAGAAGTTGTCAGTGGTGGCGTGCATACGACTTGCTTGCTTGTATGTATGCTCCAAATCAAACCTGAAGAACTGCCAGGGTCGACACAAAATTTTGATTGACAGTTTCATATGTTTAGAATAGATATTGCAGTATTTTCTCAAATATATAAAATCTTGCAATTAAAGCCTGGATCTTGTATTTGTATATGAAAACTAACCTATGTTTTTTTGTTTTCACATGTAACATACAAAAAATACTACGCTTAGCTTAAAGGAACCTGACTTCTTTAAAACATAACTTTTAATGTATATTTTTAAACTATGTATGTCCTGATCGGAAGCATATAAAATCAAACGTTAATAAATGTTACCCTTCATTGGTCAATACAGCCGGCCTGGAAAAACCAGGTTAAACTATTGGAAATCGAATATTTGGCCTAAAACCTCTGGAAACCTGTATTCGGCGCATGCAACATTAACCTGAGGAGCGAGGTTCGAAACTCCCCCTGAAAAGAAGAAAACGGAAAAAGAAAAGACCCCCCCCCAAAAAAAAACACACACAAAACAAAACAAAAACAAAACCTTTTTTAACATTAAAATCTTTGATAAATTTCGAGGGTCTATGTTAAAGGTCCGACCGAGAGTGACTGAATACCCGCATTGCGATCTTACAAAAACAAAACAAACAAAAACAAAACCACGTGACCATGCTTCGCACCCACTGTACTTGCTCCACCCCTTTTCCGTCATGCCGGTTACTTTTTTGAGTAATGCATTCAGAAAAATAACTCCCGCTTTACTTTGAAACGCGGGGACATTTCATTCCTAACTAGGCCCTTATACTTAAAAGATATCTATAACACAGAACTTAACAACAAAATTGCATTTAGCCGGACAGAACGACCAGAAACCAGTCCAAAAGATTAGGTGCGTAACGGGATTTGTTAATTACGTCTGTGTGCCAACACATACATATTGTTCTTTCTTTCTTTCTTTCCTTCTTTCTTTCCTTCTTTCTTTTTTTCTTTCTTTCTTTCTTTCTTTCTTTCTTTCTTTCTTTCCAGGCAAATTTGTCCGACATTTCATTTGAAAAGTATTATGGGCAGAAACTCCACACTCGGCTTGATTATACTTCCATACATGGTCTTGAGTTTTTTCAAGAGGTTTAGTGGTTTTGGAAATTATGCAAATTAGGGCCATTTGAGCATTCAAATCTTGAATATATCCAAAGTTATTATAAATAAACGTAACCAATCCAACTTCAATTAATATGCTTGTAACAGTACACATTTTTGCAATATACAGGAGACCTCTAAAGGTTAAAGGTTGAAGGTCAAAGTCATTTGGACTTTTGAAATTTTCATCTACACATAACTTAGTCAGTCGTTATCCGATGTAAATGGGGTATATCTTGCACGAATAAATAATAAATAAATATCCAATTTCGACCATGTTGGGCTGAAATTTTAGCAATCGTAACAGTATAAATTTTGTAATTTACATGTGAGCTCTAAGACCAAAGGTCAGTGTCCATTGGACTTTAAAAATTTTCATCTAGCCAGAAATGGGTCAATTTCTATGCAATGTTGATCATGTTGGACTCAAATTGCAGCTATTGTAACACTGTACATTTTTGTTATTTACATGTCACCTCTGAAGGTCAAAAATCAAAGACATTTGGACCTTTAAAATTTTCATCTAGCCATAACTTGATCAATTGATCATGTTGGGCTCAAATTGTAACAATTGACTCCTTTCACAGAACCACCAAAGCAAAGAATTTTCTCACCTCCAGCTGACTGGAGAGGGCATCACGGGGATGGACACTTGTGGGCATAGGGTATGTTAAAAGTATCAATTTTCAAAATAAATTTGAGTTCAATTATAGCAACATTAACATAATTTGTAAAACTTATAGAATATTGATTAGTATGCCTGTCAATATCAGTAATGTACTTGGCATTTTTGATCTGAAGATGTTAGAAACTTTTTACAAGCAAAATTAATGAGAACCTCATACAGTATCTGTGTACTGACCAGCACACATGCATAGGTGTCAATTGGTTTCTGACACCTGTGGGGTTAATCACCAGAGTAGTTTGTGAAACCTTTAAACTGAGTATATTTTGGCAGCGTGTGCTCATGATCCTAGTGCATTTGCCTCTCTGGGATATAAACATTCATATAAGTGTGGTGTTTAAAGGGCAAAACGCCATCGTTTCAGTTATGGCAGACACTTCACTCATTAGGCAAGCTTTACTTCCCTAAAACAGTCTTACCCACCGTTATAAGTTTAATACTTAATGAAAGGTTTCATTAATTGTTTAGAGGCCATTTTCCTGCCATACTTAAACTTGTTCAGCTGAGATATTCATGTTATTATTTTACCATGTGAACCTTGCTCTGTGGCAAGTGCCTATGTTAAAATTATACAATCAAGTAGTCTTACCCGAGCAAAGGGGCTGTCCCTAGGCATTGGAGGTGAGAAAATCGGTGGGCACAGTGGTCCACCTGTGGGGGAAAGTCCTGAATTGTAACGCTACACATTCTTGTAACTTGCATTTGACCTAATAAGGTCAAAAGTCAAGGTCATTTGGACCTTAGGAATTTCCTTCTAGCCATAACTTGCTCAATTTCATTCATGGTGGGCTCAAATTGTAGCTATTGTAGCAGTGCGCATTGTTTTCATTTGTATGTGACCTGTAAAGGTCAAAAGCCAAGGTCAGTTAGACCTTTGAAATTTTCATCTAGTCATAACTCAGCCAATTTCCATCCAATATAAGCATGTTGAGCTCAAATGGTAGGTGTTGGAACACTTCACAATTTTGTTATAAACATATAACCTCTAGAGGCTAAAGGTCAAGGTCATTCAGCCCTTTAAAACTTTGATCTAGCCATAACTTGGTCAATTTTCATCTGATTTGTTACTTGTTGGCCTGAAATTGAAGGTATCGTAACACTGTGCATTTTTGTAATTTACATCTGACCTCTTAAGGTCAAAGCTCACGGTAATTTGGACTTTGAAATTTTCATCCAGCCAAAAGTGTAATGGAATGCGAAGTACCAAAGGACAAAAGCTGTAGCCCTTAATATTTAAAATCTTTGAAGACCCAGACAGATTTGCTTGATGTAAATCTTCTTTTCCAGTTTACAAATTCAATTTTTAGCAACCAGCAATCTCCTCTGAGGCGAATCTTCAATAAACCATCTTTCGTTAACATTTTGCATTTGCGGTTAGTGTAGCCCCGCCTGCAAGCAGCAAAGGCCAACCTAAATTTAAATCTTTTCCATATGGTTTCAAACTGTTTAAAATACACTCGCGAGCCTTTGTGTAACAAAGTTTCTTGTTACTACAAATCAACTTGCAAGTTTTACAAGACCTGAATACAGGTTGAAAAAAAAAAAAAAAAGGAACCAGTCAGAACGTTGGTCTACATTCAAATTTATTATCAGATCTGTGCTGATCAGTCTTGCTTTTACGTATATTAATGCAAATGTAACCTTGAAATCAATGTCATCACACTTAAAGCACTAAGTTTAAAAACGTAAAAATCCCACAACAGCAAGAGAAATCACAGATAGTCTCTCAACACCAATAACTCCTGATATGAAAACCTGAATGAAAATCGCTTAGAGACTTCAAAATGCCCGTTGAAATAGGATTTTTTAAGTGCTCTTTTCTATGAAGGCCTCTTTGCGGTTTCTAATAAAGAAGACACAAAAACATTGTCTTTTCATCCCCAAAACCATCTAATTCATGAAACAATTTCATAGCATACTTAATGTTTGAGATAATACTGTAAAAGGTACCATTGTCCAACAAATGTGTAAAATAAAGAGCATTGTGAATAGGAACAGCAGGTAAACTTGCCTGTCCTTTATTCTAAATGAATGATGGTCATTTGTTGAACTAAACAAAATATTTTGCACTTGTGCGGTCACTTCTGGACTTACGGAGGTGTCCTGGTACCAAACAAGCGAAACAGACTCCTGGTCTTTTCAATGGTACTTCTTGGGAAACCTCTGCTGGAATATTTGGCCCTTGCTTTTTCTTGGTGGACCTCACAGGAGACCACAGCCTGCATAAACGCTTCCTTTTAACCCTCTCTTTTTTCACCAACTTGTCGCAACGTGCCTCAGCTTTAAAAAAGCGTTTTTTCTGATCGCTTTCGTCAACTAATTGATGGACCTCATATTGGTCGACTATCTTCCACCAATGCTAGAAAGAATCTGCCATTTTTTTGTCTGTGAGACACATGCTTCACAGTTTCTGCGATTTTCTGTTGCACCGCCAAAGCCTCTAAAGCCTTTCCATGACTTTGACCCCATGCCTGTATTCGGCTCGTTACCTTTTTTCAGTTTAAACAGATAAACGCCGCTGGTCAAATTTTCCAGCTTGGACAAATAATCGTCTGCAAATTGCATCTGTTTTTCGACCAAAGCCCGTCTCGAAAGTCGACAAATTTCAAGAAAAAAACTAGGGAAAGATGATTTACTGCATAGCAAATCAGTGTGTGTGTCTTCAAAGCATATTGATATGGTAATGTATAACTATTCCATAACACAGGAGTAGAAGTTGGAATGGCATCTCTATCTATTATAGCTTTGAAGTTATTCAAGATTTAAAATTTCTAATGGTGCTATTTAGCATAATTTAAATTGCTACAACTTTTATTTTAAATTCATTAGGTGCGCAATGGTCATCAACCCCCTAGTAGAAGTTGGAATGACATCTCTATCTATTATAGTGTTGAAGATATTCAAGATTGAAAATTTCGAATACTGCTAATTAGCATAATTCAAATTGCTACAACTTTTATTTTTAATTTATTAGATGCGCAATGGTCAACAACCCCCGAGTAGAAGTTGAAATGACAACACTATCTATAATAGTTTGAAAATATTCAAGTTTAAACATTTTAAATGCTGCTAATTAGCATAATTTGAATTGCTACAACTTTTGCTTTAGATTCATTACATGTGCAATGGTTGATAACCCCTTAGAAGAAGTTAAAATGATGTCTTTATCTATAATAGTTTTGAAGATATTCAAGTTTAAAATTCCAAATACTGCTAATTAGCATAATTTCAATTGCTACTGCCTTTGTTTTAAATTCATTAGATGCGCAATTGTCAATAACCCCCTAGTAGAAGTTGAAATGACATCTCTATCTATTATACTTTTGAAGATATTCTAGTTTTAAAATTTCAGATGCCCCTAATTTGCATAATTTTAAGACATCTTCATTCCTTTGTATAAAACGGTCAAACTCCTTGTATGGAGGTACAATCATGCCAAGTTTGGAGTTTCTATGTATAACAGTGTTTGAGAAAAGTGTCGGACAAATTTGCCGGAAAGAAGAAAGAAAGAAAGAATTTCAGGAAAAACAAAAAAAGTGTGTGTTGATGCACACACTTTAATAAAGTATCCAACTGGATTGACATTGCACTATGGACATTTATCAAAACTATTTTGATTTTTGCACCAACATCGCCCCGCACTTGGTCCAATTCCATTGTGCGATCGAACCCTGGCTACTCTGTGAAACTTCGAGTGTATATGTTGAAGGTCCAACCTACAATAACTGAATGCCCGCATTGCAACCATTAAAAAAAAAAACAAACAAACAAACTCCAAATCACGCGACTATGCTTTGCAAACCCTGCACTTACTTCGCCCCTTTTCCATCACGTGGCTACCTTATTGCGTAACGCATTCAGAAAATTAATTCCCTCTTTACTTCACAATGCGGGAATATTTCATTTAATAGGCACCTGGATGTTCATTACCTCGAACGTCTAAACACTGAACATTTCATTTGGGTCCCACAGCCACAAATGACCCCCCCCCCCCATACCTCCTATGCAGACTAAGCTTCACAGTATCTCTACTCCATTTGTGGAGTGGATTGTACGCACAAAGATTGGTCTGCTTAGCAGGCAACAGCTCAAGGTTAACCAGATATAATGGTCAGTGATGTTTCATGTGCAAGAGCTTATGCCAAACTTCTGACTGTTCCTGGATGCACTGTCCATGTGTAACTCTTAACCCGTAGTTCTATTCATAGACTTGTAGGTTTGTGTGAAGAATGAATGGATAATTTTGCTTATATAACTATATACATGTACAAAATACATGTCAAGTCATAGCTCCTGGACCCAAATACCCAGCCCTCCAACCAGTGAACATCTCTTACAAGATTTTCATTGGGTCCCGTGGGTGTTGGATAATGACAGGTTTCACTGTAAAAGGAAGAGCAAACACACAACTAGAGATCAACACTCGTATATAAATTTATTCTAGTTTATATGCAACCATGACAAAACTATTCAATCACATAGGCATGGTATTTCATGGTGAAGAAACTGGTTTTTCACATGAAACAAGAACAAAAAAGCAATATATAATATACACTGTGATACCTAGTAAAAAAACAATACATTTATCCCCTAAAGGATCAATTTTTTTAAAGGTCACCTTTTGATAAAAATGAGCACAGTACTTACTATATACATGATATATGTGTACAAACAAATGTCACCTTTTGATACAAATTAGCATAGTACTTACTATATACATGATATATGTGTACAAACACTTGTAGTTAATACTCTGGGATAACTGCATCAAGATTAAAGGAAGCAAAAGGATGCGTCTTACTTACCCTGGGTGACCATAAAATCTGGTCAGTACAATACAACTTTTACCCAGCATGTCTGTCAGTGACTGCACACAAGATCTGGTAGAAATAATTCTTTGAGCAGATCTATAGAGTACCACACAAAATACAACCTTATAAGTACAGACAACTTAACTCTTATCCCCCAGGTCTGTCAGTCAACAGATATTTGGTGTGAATAATACTGTCTTCAGTACAACATTCACTAATACAATTCTGATCAGCTCAATGTGGAAGAGTCATTTCTGATGACATCACTTTAGCCATATTTTGGGCTTTAAGCATGAAGAAGAAAAATGTACACTGATTTCACACTGTAGTACAGTAAGTTGCTTTAATTTTGCTGATGGCACAAAACCGTAAAAATAAAAACACAGTGAAATAGTACTTTAACATTGTTTGAATAGGAATTATGTCCAAAACAGTGAAATCAAAACTGCATCGAAACATCAAAAATACAAAAACCTTTAAAATTTATACATGCGACAGTAAACAACATGGAACATGTATCTGTACGGCCGCATTTGAATCCAGGACAGTAGGCCTCTGCACAGGCAAACTGCAGGGTTTTGAAAGGATGGGGGGTGGAGGTGACTGGCGTAATACCTACTGAATTATATATATACCATATATAAGCAAAATTACCAGAATAAGATACTTTTGAAAAGAATCCATCAAATGTGTCATCCAACACGTCCCAAGTTCCAAACCATAAGTGCACACATGCCTGCCTGATCTCTGTCTCTCTCTCTCTGATTACAGATACTAATTTACTAAAACAGATATTCACAGTCTGTTCTAAGAAATGTTTTACAGACCACTTTGTAATTACAGATCACAATACAGTTTAACATGTATTTACAGTTCACACAAAGAAAATATACAGGACTAGTCTATATGTCAGGCACATACCCTTGCCTGCCCTCTACAAAATGACAACAATCAACAAATTATTTGTTTCTACTCTGCACTGGACAAGAAATTGGCCTCGTTACAAAAATTATTGTGCATCACATCTGCTATGTGCAGAAACCTATGTTCATAGCATCTTAATGGAACTGTTTCCTTTTTTTCTCTTCACAAAATGTACATATAAACAGCCAATAACACTCCCTCTAAATATTTCAATGACAGTCACCATAAACAGTTTAACATCAGCCAGAAAATCAACTTTAGTTACCATGGAAACCCATTACCTGCCAGAGAAGATTACTGATGGAAGGCTATGTATTCAAATAGAAGAACAAGAGGACTGTAACAGTCTTTTGCTCTGCTGACCCTGCATGCAGAAAATGAAGTGGTCCCATGATCTTTAGAATTTGGTCAAGGTCACTTTCCTGGAAGACTGCCATGCACAAATATCACAGTATTGACTCAAATGTCCCAGTTCTAGTTAAAATAGATTTCAGGTTATCATGTGAACAGTACAAGTTATGGAAGTGATGCTGTAACCTTGGAAATGAAGGTAAGTCCATTATTGTACTGTGTGATTCGGGTCTTAGAGGACTATACCAACATCAAAACCCTGGTTCAAATGGTTCTCAAGATCAAATGAACAGTAAAAGTCAGCAAATGCCCTGTGACCTTGGCAATGAGGTCAAGGTCACCATATACTGTGCCAGCACTGAATAGTTTGGAGGTAATTGTCACCGCACTTGTGGAAACAATGGAGGAACAAACAAAACATCTCACTTCAACAAGTTGTGATAATGTTGCAGCAGCTTCCTGATATTACTGATAATATTTAGTCCAGCCACACACGAACACTAAGCACCACAAATAAACAAGCTCTTGCCTGATCATGTAGGCTGTGAAACAAGAGGCCCATGAGCCTAATGCTCTACTGACATATAAAATTGCGTTCATCACCAAAAAATTCTCTTTCCCATTCATGTCGAAGCTACACCCTGCTATTACAAATCACCTCTTTCAACTTTACAGACCCGGTGACCTAGGAAAAAATAGGTCAAGGTCACTGATATTACATAGCGCATAAGCACTGGACATGATCTATAAATCTTATGAATTTGGCATGTTTAATTAAACTATTTTTCAAGATATGAAATTTTATGTCTTTCAAGACATTTTAGCACATAATTTCCATCAAAGCATAGGCAGTTCCACTGGTATCACAGGCAGCCGAGATCTTTGACCTCCTGCACAATCTAACTGAACGTCAAGAAGATCCATACGAAAGTAAGGATGCTGGACTGGCCATAGGATTTTCACATTTTTACATAATTACGCAGGTGGTGCCACAAACATTAAAGTCCATGGAGATGTTTATACACTTTATAAGTCATAAAAGATGGGCCTAACTAAAAAACTGGCAGGGGGGGAGAGGGTAGGGGAGGGTCGCAGAATCCCCACAACATCACCCTTATAATCCAACTGACCTTGACCTTCAACCTGGAATAACAAATTGCAACTGTCAAAATGTGTGCCCCACTACCAGCTTTCCATTCTGGGACTGTTGGTTCAAATTGGGTAAAAACTTTTCGAGTTATCAAAGGAAACCTTTAAATTTGGACAAGTGCCAAACTCCATAATCTTTGGGTCAAGGTCACCCAAAAAATAGTTTACTAACTACATTTTTTTTATAGAAGTGCAATTTTGATATGGAGGCTCAATTCTCTTTGCAATTGATGTCCAGGCTACATCCTGTCATTCAATTATCTTTCGAGACATGGAATTTTTCATTGTTCACCACATTTGGGCTCATAATTTCCATCAAGATATAGGTGGCACTATCAGCATCATAAGCAAGTGAGAGTTTGACCTCCTCCCACTAATTTCATGAATATCCATCAAACATTAAGGATGCTACAGTGATGATAGGATTCTCACCTTTTGACCCAGATATTACATGATACCATAGGTGGCACCGCCAATATGTAACTCAACTTAGATTTTTATATACTTTAAGTCCTCAAAGTTACAAAGAACCATCTTGAAAACGGTGGACTGTATCTTGCACAGGAGCAAAAGTTTATGGATGGATGGATGAAGTGACATGAGTGATTTACATGAGGTTTGCAACCTTTGGCCAACAAAAACATCTTTTCCTTCATCATAGTGTGCTATAATTTTCATCCATCATGAGATACATGTAGGCTGTGCCACTATTTTGGCTGCAAACTGCACAATTTCTTGTAGACTTTGACATGTTCAGTGTCATGGTAAGTCTATAATTAGCCATATGTTTCTGTTGTGATCACATCACCACCACATTTTTCCTGGGGGGGAAGAGGGAGGGAGGGAGGGAGGGAGGGAGGGAGGGGGAGAGAGAGAGAGAGAGAGAGAGAGAGAGAGAGAGAGAGAGAGAGAGAGAGAGAGAGAGAGAGAGAGAGAGAGAGAGTTTTACCCATTTCACCCTTTCCCCCTTGAATTAAGACTGAGTCAACAGCTTTCCTTGGCATGGGTTGGGCACTTGCCCAACCTATGCCAAGGAAAGCTGTTGACCTGGGGCATGTGATCTTGGTAAGTCTCATGTACATTTCTCAGTCAAATTGTTTTTCAAAACTGTTGAAATTAGTGGAAATCACTGAAGCAGACGACATTTGACCATCAGCCGGTTTTGGCCAGTTTAAGGGGCAAAGGGTCAAGCATTCCCAACCTTTGTTTGCTTTGCCAACTTGTCACCCGCTCAGGTTTCACCCTTGATCTCTCAAAAACAGCATTTCCAAAGGAAATATTTCCTAGAAACAAAGTTTCCCCAGTCTACCAACCAAGGTACATTCCCACAAAGTTTTAAGCAGATCTGGTAAATGGTTTTAGGGAAGATGGGAAAATGTGAATTACCATTGCAATCCGCATTAACTTGTATAGTAATCAGTAAGGATGTACATAATGACCTACAGGTATCCGAAATGACAAACTCATTGAAGATCAGAGATCCCCAGTACAGCCACCTGCTAAGCAACCTTGTTTGACTTCTTCATGAGGAATATTTCTACTAAGTTTAGCATATACCTGACTGTTTTGTAGAAAAAGTCGAAGCAAACCAAAACACTCAAAAGTCCGTTGAAAGTTAAAAAAAAAAAAAAAAAGTCAGGCCCATGGGCCTAATGCTCTGCTGATGACCATCAAGGGAAACTCATTTCCTAAAATACATTCCTCTGCCCTCGAGAAATTCATCAAAATCATCCATATTATGCAGCTATCAAAACTTCCACATGGTTCACAGTTGTGGTTTACATGTATTTGCCATCATTTTGCCTGATTCTTTATGAACATAATGACACTTTGCTCCATCTGTAATCATAGCTTGTTTGTGCAACTCCTGTGATGAATATTGTTAAATGATGAATTAAGTGTCCTTTTCTAAAGTGCTTGATGACCTTGAAAAATGGTCCCAGGTCACAAAGCACATTATTAAATTTGACCCATGGCCTAAAGCATATTTATTGCAAATTTTTCAGATTCATCTCAATCTATTATCACAATGATTAATTTAATGTGTTTTGATATCCACATTAGTTCCAATAGTTGCCACCAGTGGTGCTACCATGACCCTTATCTCATATATTTTTGCTTGTATAATTTTCCTGCAATGGTATAGGGATGTATGAATACAAGTTGATATGTAATGACCATCTCAAAAATATAAACAAGAGGCCCATGGGCCTAATGCTCTGTTGGCATCGGGGCTATATTGCACCTGTTCATTTCAAAGTTGTGAGTCCTCAAGTGGCTTCTGAACATATAAAGCTTAATGTAAAAATTGTCCACCAAATGGCACTTCGCTCCACATGTAATCATAGCTTGATTCCCAGATTATATCCTATAAATTTGGCAAGGCTAATCCAATTACTTTTTGAGATATGGAATTTCATATCTTGAAACACAGTTTGGTTCATAATTTCCATCAAATTATATGTGGCGTCACTAGTATCACTACTAAATTAAACTTTGACCTCCCTCACAATCCCACCAAATTTGGTGAAAATTTGCCACAAATTAAAGATGCTGGAGTGTTCACAAGATTTTCATATTTTGACCCTTATATTGCATAATACTGTTAGTGGCGCCACCAATATCAAAAACAAACTAGATTTTTATACCCCCTATAAGTCCTAAAAATTGTATTGGGCTAACTTGAAAACTGTGGACAGTACTTTGGTCACAAGATTTTCACATTTTGACCTGTATATTACATAATACTATAGGTGGTCCCACCAACATTGATGTTGACAAAGATTTTTACACACTTTATAACTCCTAAAGGTTACGTTGGCCTATCTCTAGAATTGTGGGGTGCAGAGAGTTCACAGGATGACCCCAATATTCAAACTGGCAATTTAAACTTGACCTTCAACTCAGATTAAAACATTTTTACCGTTCAAAATATGCGCCCAATATCCAGCTTTCCATACATAGTCTGTTTGTTCAAATCGAGTCTTAACTTTTCGAGTTATTGACGAAAAACAAAAAACTTGGACAAGCGGCAAACTCCACAATTACTGGGTCAGAGTGACCCAAAAAGCAGGTCACCAAGTACACTTTAATGTATTATGGAATCAAGTGCAATTTTGATCTGGATGCTCAATTCTCTTCGCCATTGGTGAGTAAGCTACACCCAGCCATGACAAAATCACCTTTTCAACTTTACAGGCATGGTGACCTCACAAAATATGTCAAAGTCACTGATATTACATAACATTGTACCTTTGGCCATGGTCTATATATCATATAAATTTGGAAAGTCTAATCGAATTACTTTTGCAAATATGGAATTTTACGTCTTAAAACACATTTTGGTTCATAATTTCTGTCAAATTGTAGGTGGCGCCACTAGTATCAATAGCAACGTAGACTTTGACCTCCCCCACAATCCCACCAAATTTTGTGAAGATTCACCAAAAAATTAAGATTGTAGTGTTCACAAGATTTTCACATTTTGACCCCTATATTACATAATAATGGAGCATGACCATTTGCACAAAATAGGTAGACACTAATAATGGGTACATTCCTTCCAAGTTGGGCACAAACCTGGCCAAAATTATTCATATTATAACCATTACAAGAAATTCCCATATTAAACTTTCCTATTAAAACTGTTTTTAAGATTTTTTTTTCTTTAATCATATTAACTCCAAAAATCACTGGAGCGTGACCATTTGAACAAACTTGGTAGAGACACACCCAAGGTATATTGCCAGTAAGTTCAAAGTCAATCTGAAAGACAGTTTCTTCAGAGAAGTCCAAAATGTGAATTTCCATTGGAATGCCCACTGACTTGCATAGTAAGCAATAAAAAAGGTGCATCTACCTACATGTATAAGTACCCAAATTGAAAACAAAAATTAACAACAAACGGGTTGTGTGAACAGCCCATGCTCAGCTGACATAGACATTCATCACCCTTGCAGCTCTGTGAACTTGGGATAGGATCAAGGTCACCCATGTTCGGAGTAGGTCTGACCTTTATAGAAGAACACTAACATGTGTGCAACATCAAGGTTCCAGTTCAAGGGCTTCTCAAGTTATAATGAAGAGTAAAATTCATGTATATTGCACTGTTACCCCAGAAACAAAGTCAAGGTCACACATGTACTGTCTAACCATGACCTTCATAGAGAAACATTTACATGTGCAACATCAAGGTCCTAACTCAAAACAGATCATAAGTTATCAAGTGAACGGTAAATTTGGTGTCAGTTGTCCTGTGACCTTGGCGATGAGATCAAGATCCAAACATCATTGGAGCATCACCATTTGCAGAAAATAGGTAGACATTTATAAAAGGTACATCCCTGCCAAGTTTGGCACAAATCTGGCCAAAATCATTTATGTTATAACCATTACAAAATTTTCCCATGTTAAACTTTCCTATTAAAACTTTAAGGATTTAAAAAAAAAATCATAAAAAATTCCAAAATCACTGGAGCATGACCATCTGAATAGACTTGGTTGAGATCAACTCAGCATACATTACTACCAAGTTTGAAGTGAGTCTGACTGACAGTTTCTTCACAGAAGTCCATAATGTGAATTACCATTAGAAGGCATTAGAATGTCCATTGACTTGCATAGTAAGCAATAGAAAAGGTGCATTTACAATTAAGTAGCTGAAATGAAAAAAGAAAAAAAATATATCGATAAAAATCAGGAATCCCCAGCACTGCTACCTAGTGAACATCTTTGCTTGACCTTTACACAAGGAACATTTCCAAAACGCTTCAGCTTAATCTGAGTAATTAAATGGTTCTGATGAAGAAGTCACAAGTACAAAAACACAGAAAAATTCATGACAATATTACAGCACCACCTGGTGAACAAATTAAGAACTAAGGTCCCTGGGAGTGTTCTTATGTAATATCAAACAAATTGGCTGAGCGGTTGTGGAGAAGAAGATTAATTAAGATTTGTCCACAAAAAGAACTAAAACAAAATTTTAAGTCCACAAATCACTGGAGGGTGACCATTTGAACAAACCTGGCAGAAACCCACCCAAGGTACATTGCCACCAAGTGTGAAGTCAGTCTGGATAACAGTTTTGGAGAAGAAGTCGAAAATGTCAATTTGCATTAGAATGCCCATTGACTTGTAACACTGTAGTCAATAGGAAAGTTGCATGTCACTGATAAGTACCCAAATTGAAAAAAATTGTTAAAAATCAGTCATCAACAGGAGTGCCACCTGGTGAACACATTTTGACCCTACCACAAGGAACACATCCACCAAGTTTCAGCTTAATATGAGTGACGTTTGTGGTGAAGAAGTCAAAAATGGCAAAAGCACACCAAAAATTTACCCCCCAAAAATCGCAGCACCACCTGGTGAACAAATTCAGAACTAAAAGTCCCTGGGAGTGTCCTTGTGCAATATCAAAGTAGTTGGGTGAGATTTTTTTAAGATTTGCCCAAAAAAAGAACAAAAAAAGGAATAAAAAAACCTCAAAATCAACGGAGTGAGACCACTGGAACAAACTTGGTAGAGACCCACCCAAGGCACATCCCCACCAAGTTCGAAGTAAAACTGGCTGACGGTTTTGGAGAAGTTGAAAACGTTAAAAAATCATTTAAAACGGGGGGGGGGGGGGGGGAATTGCAGCACCACCTGGTGAACAAATTAAAAACTTGGGAATCCCTAGGAGTGTTCCTGGGTGGTTTCAAAGCAATTGGGTGAATGGTTTCAGAAAAGAAGATTTTTTTCAAATTGATCCCCTCCCCCCCCCAAAAAAAATCATAAAACAATCCAAAAATCAATGTCGGGTGACAATTTGAACAAAGCTACTTGAGACCCACCAAGGTACATTGCCACTTAGTTTGAAATCAATCTGACTGACGGTTTTGCAGAAGAAGTCAAAAATGTGAATTTGCATTAGAATGCCCATTGACGTGAACAGTAATCAATAGGAAAGGTGCATTTACCAAGAAGTAATTGAATTGATAAAATCATGCAAAATCAAGAACCTGCAGCATTGCCTCCTAATGACCACCTTTGTTTGACCCTTCCACAAGAAACATATCCACCAAGTTTCAGCTTAATCTGAGAGACGGTCCTTGAGAAGAAGTGGAAAATAGCAATAACACACAAAAAATCATAAAAATTTGGAGAAAAAAAAATTTGCGGTGCCACCTGGTGAAGAAATTCAGAACTAGGAGTCCCTAGGAGTCTTCCTGTGTCATCAAAGCAATCGGATGAGTAACTTTGGAGAATTTCATTGAAAATCCAAAAATCACTGGAGTATGAACATTTAAACAAACTTCATAAAGATCCACCCAGGGTACATCCCCAGCAATTAACGTTTCAAGTAAATCTGGTTGACGGTTTTGGAAAAGTAGTTGAAAAAAACAATTGTGGACGGATGTCTCTAGTATGATACACTTAAATATAGATAAACATGACCCATATTTATGAATATCAAGCCCAACAATGACAGAAAAGAGATTCCAGAGCTACCAATGCACCAACAGTCATCTGCCAATACCGATGCGAAGAAACAAATTTCACCCCTGACTTGAGACAGGCAGTCACCCACAAAAGGCAACTGGTGGTTTTAAACCAGTCCTCTCAACCTTTGAAATATTCTTAATCAAATACAGACTATAGTGTTTCCAATATGTATATATCAATGTAGGCAGAGTTCTGAATTTCCCATGATACCAAACATGCAGTGTTTACTGGCAACTGATCCAGTCCGAAGACAGGCAGAAACGAAAACAATTTTACAACCATTTTTACTCTGTTTTGCCAATATTCAAGTGTGAATGTGATAAACAGCATGCAAGGTATATGCCCTCAGTTTAATTAAATCTGACATTTTTATGTAGCAGTATGGCATGGACTTCAAAATACTGCAATAGTTTGTGAATCATATTAAGCTTAAGTTGTATGCTCTTTATTTCTGCCTTGTTTTCCAGCATTAAAAAAAATGTGTCAATTGAAAACTAATTTGCCAGGGACAGTGAATGTCAACAACATTAATGTGGCTCTTAAAGAGTTCACAAGAGGCCCATGGGCCAAATGCTCAGCTGGCACCATGGCTATATTGCACCTGTTCGTTTCAAAGTTGCCAGTCCTTAAGGGGCTTCTGAACATGTAAAGCTTATATGATTTTAATGTCTTGTTTGGCCACTAGATGACACTTCGCTCCACATGTAATCATAGCTTATTTGTGCAACTCCTGTGATGAATATTGTTGTATGTGCCAACACAACAATCAGTGAGTCCTTAACTTTATGTCCTCAGTCACTTTCGGACATAAGATCAAGGACACCCATTTTATGTGATACAAGAGGCCCATAGGCCTGTCTGGTGCTGTGCCGACATTGCCATTCATGTCCAACCTACACCCTGCCATTATAAAATCAACTCTTTCAACTTTACAGGCATGGTGACCTCACAAATATGCATGTGTGTCAAGGTCACTGACATTATATATGATTCTAGCTTTGGACATTGCCTATATATCCTATAAATTTCGCAAGTCTCATCCAATTACTTTTCAAGATATGGAATTTTATATCTTAAAACACATTTTGGC
The DNA here is from genome assembly GCA_964020975.1 of Hermodice carunculata. Lineage (NCBI taxonomy): Eukaryota > Metazoa > Annelida > Polychaeta > Eunicida > Amphinomidae > Hermodice > Hermodice carunculata. The sequence goes on along the minus strand of CAXHWN010001928.1, from coordinate 789,055 downwards.
TCATAATTTTCATCAAATTATAGGTGGCGCCACTACTCTCATCACCAACTTAGACTTTAACCTCCCTACCAGCCCACCAAATTTGGTGAAAATCTGCCACAAATTTAAGATCCTGTTCACAACATTTTCATATTTTGACCCTATATTGCATGATATTGTAGGTGGCGCCACCAATATCAAAACGAACATAGACTTTTATACCCCCTATAAGTCCTGAAAGTGATATTGGGCTAACTTGAAAACTGTGTACAGTACTGTGGTCACAAGATTTTCACATTTTGACCTGTATATTACATAATACTATAGGTGGCCCCACCAACACTGATGTTCACAAAGATTTGTACACACTTTATAACTCATAAATGTTACATTGGCCTATCTCTAGAATTGTGGGGTGTAAAGAGTTCACAAGATGACCCCAATATTTAAACTGGCCATTTAAACTTGACCTACTCGAATTAAAATGTTGTTATAGTTCAAAGTATGTGCCCAGCATCCAGCTTTCCATATATAGTCTGTTTGTTCAAATCAGGTCATAACTTTTTGAGTTATTGAGGAAAAATGATAAACTTGGACAAGCGCCAAACTTCGTAATTCCTTGGTCACAGTGACCCAAAAAGCAGGTCACCAAGTACACTTTTATGTTCAATGTAATCAAGTGCAATTTTGATCTGGAGGCTCAATTCTCTTTGCCATTGATGTCCAAGCTACACCCAGCCATTACAAAATCTTTACAGGCATGGTGACCTCACAAAAATATGTCAAGGTCACTGATATTAGATAACTTCTACCTTTGGCCATGGTCTATATATCATATAAATTTGGCAAGGCTAATCCTATAACTTTTCTAAATATGGAATTTCACATCTCAAAACACATTTTGCTTATAATTTGTCAAATTGTAGGTGGTGCCACTAGTATCCCTAGCAACTTAGACTTTGAACTCCCCAACAATCCTGCCAACTTTGGTGAAGATCTGCCACCATTTAAAGATGCTAGAGTGTTCACAAGATTTTCACATTTTGACCCCTGAAAGTTATATTGGGCTAACTTGAAAACTGTGGTCGGTATCGCGCTAACAAGCGAAAGTTTACAGACGGATGGACGGTCGTCTCTAGTATGACACACTTATGTAGAAAACCATGACCAATATTCATAAATATCAAATCCAACAATACGAGCGGATAGACATGAGCGGTCGCATAAGCTCTGCGACCATTGGTCAGCAGAGCTAAAAAGTGAATACAGTCAATGTTACAAATACAAAAATGAGTCGAAGCACCGTATGATTGACAGACAAGTCTGCCAACTCGCTCTGAGGCAAGTGCGTGCACCTTACACAGTTCCAACAAGATAAAGCATTTTTTATAGTATGCATGCAGACTGGCGTGCATTTTAGACGGTTACATCTATTTAAACAGAACTGTCTGAGTGCAACTTGATTGCAAGCATTTTGATTTGTAAAATGTGCAATAAAATGAATTTGCGTGATCGCACCTGGTGCCAATTTCCAGCTCATATGCAAGCAATTTGCAAGCATTTATAAAGAGCAGTTATTTATGAACAGTACTGTTCCTGGTGAAGAAAATAAGGTCCAGGTGTCTGCAGAAGTGTCCATATGCAATTTCCAAGGAATTGGCTACATCATTTCTGAGAAGACTGCTGAAGATTTTGCCACAATATGATGAGAAATAAAAGTTAAAAATTAACAAGAGGGCTGTGTGAACAGCCCAAGCCTCAGCTGATCTTGACATTCATCACACTTGCAGCTCTATGAACTTGGGAAAGGATCGAGGACACCATGTTCTGAGTAAGTCTGACCTTTATAGAAGAACACTTACATGTGCAACATCAAAGTTCCAAGTAGTTCTCAAGTTATAGCGAAGAGTAAAATTCATGTATGTTGCACTGTGAGCCCACAAACAAGGTCCAGGTCATTCATGTACTGTCTCAGCATGACCTTCATACAAAATAATTAACATGTGTAGCTAACTCAAAACAGATCTCAAGTTATCAAGTAAACAGTAAAGTTCGTGTCAGTGGTCCTGTGAATTAGCATAAGAATGCCCATGGTCTTACATAGTAATCAATAGGAAAGCTGCATTGAACGACAAGTACCCGAATTGAAAATCCTTAAAAATCAGGAATCCAAAGCAGTGCCACCTAGTAAACAACTATTTGACCCTCCCACAACAACATATCCATCACATTTCAGCTTAATCTGAGGGATCGCTCTGAGAACAAGTGAAAAATAGCAAAACCATACAAAAAATTGCACTGCCACCTGGTGAAAAAATTGGGAACTAGGTGTCCCCGGGAGAGTCTATGTACAATATCAAAGCAATTGGGTGAGCGGTTTCAGAGAAGAATTTTTAAGGTTTGCCCCCCAAAAAGAACAAAAAAATACATAAAAAAATCCATAAATCAATAGACCGTGACCATTTGACGAAACTTGCAAGAGATCCACCCAAGGCACATCCCTACCAAGTTTGAAGTAAATCTAGCCAATATTATTTAAGTTATGACCATTACAAGAAATTCCCATGTTAAACTTTCCTATTAAAACTTTTGTAGAGATTTTTGAAAAAAAATCATTAAAAAAATCCAAAATTCATTGGAACATGACCACTGGAATAAACCTGGTAGACACCCACCCAAGGTACATCCCCACCAAGTTTGAAGCAAATCTGGATGAGAGTTTTGGAGAAGAAGTCGAAAATGTAAATTAGCATTAGAATGCCCATTGAAGTACATGGTAATCAATAGGAAAGGTGCATTTACCGCAAAGAAGCCGAATTGAAAAAATCATTAAAAATCAGGAATCACCAGCATTCCCACATAGTGACCAACTTTGTTTGGCCCTTCCATAAGGAACATATCCACCATGTGTAAGCTTAATCTGAGTGACGGTTCTGGAAAAGAAGTCAAAAATAGCTATAACAAACAAAAAAATTCCTAAAAAATTAGAAAAAAACTGCAGCGCCACCTGGTGAACAATTAACAACATGGAGTCCCTAGGTGTGTTCCTGTGTGATATCAAAGCAATTGGGTAAGCGATTTCGGAGAAGATTTTTTAAGACTTGTCCAAAAAAAAAAAAAAAAAAGAACAAAAAAATTCATTAAAAATCCAAAAATCACTGGAGCATGAACAATCGAACAAACTGGTAGAAACCCCCCCAAGGTACATTGCCATCAAGTTTGAAGTTAATCGGGATAACGGTTTTGGAGAAGAAGTGGAAAATGAGAATTAGCATTAGAATGCCCATTGAGTTCCATAGTAATCAATAGGAAAGCTGCATTGACCGATAAGTACCCGAATTGAAAAAAATCATTAAAAATCAGGAATCTGCAACATTCCCACATAGTGAACAACTTTGTTTGGCCCTTTCATAAGGAACATATCCACCACGTGTAAGCTTAAACTGAGTGACGGTTCTGCAGAAGAAATCGAAAATAGCTATAACACACAAAAATTCATAAAGAATTAAAAAAGAATGTCAGCGCCACCTGGTGAACAAATACTGGACAGTGACTATTTGAAGAAACTTGGTAGAGACCCACAAGAGGCACATCTCCACCGAGTTTGAAGTGGATCTGGCTGATGGGTTTTGAGAAGAAGTCGAAAAATGTGAATTGTGGACAGACGGACGGACGGACGACGGACCCTCTCAAAACCTCAGCTGACTGACAAGTCAGCTGAGGTAAAAATCACTGGAGCATGCCTATTTGAAGACACTCCGTAGTGACCCTCCCAAGGTATGTTGCTAACAAGTTTGTAGTACATGTAGATCTGGTGAATGGTTTTTTGAGAAGTTGAAAATATGAATTGTTGACCAATGAATGACAGATGATTGACCTTCCTATAAACTCATGATCAGCAGTCTGACAAGTCAGCTGAGCTAAAAATGATATATATACATGTAACTGGTGTATGTTGGAAGACTTATTTAGCAGTAACCTTGTTGGTATAACCCATAAAAAGTTACTGAACTTTCACTATGAGTGTTAAGAGTCAACATTCAGAAATACACTAGATTACAAGGGTGCCGACACACTGGACATTCCTACCCTCACCCCATACCATTATCACAGACTGCAGGTGACAACCAGAGCAATTTTATGGCCCAACACCACAATATAACAACCAAAATCTGCTGTCACACCTACAACAGACACTACTTCTTCCTTACCTTTGAAACTCAGCCAGGATAAAAATCCTGATCATTGGTCAACATGCAAATAATAATTTAAACTAAACACTACAATAGACATATATTAACCACGTGTATTAACAGCCAAATTAAGGACAGATCTATATTCACATCAACTGCAAATACCAACAGTTTAAAGCAAGTTTACCCATGTTATTTCTTTTTTCATCACATCAATCCACCAACCATCAGTACCTGTGAAAGTGAGGCCCTGTTGTGGGGGGGGGGGGGGGTACTGAAAATCCAAAAGTTTCAAGTCAAAAATTCCAAAAGTCCTTCATAAAATCGGAAAAAATATTAAATATTTTTTTAAATTTCAATAATCTGTTAATCCTTAAATAGAAGAAAAATTCAATAATCCACATTTTGAAGTACAAATTATCCAATAATCCCTTTAAAAAGGCCCAAAAATCCAATAATCCTAAAACCCTAACAGAGCCCCGAAAGTCAGAAGTAGGCATGTAGATTACAAAAATAAGTACACCGTGGGTTTTCACCATTTTTACAATTATTCCAGATACAGCATGTTAAGGATAATGTTATGGGGAGCAGTTACATCATGATAAGTTTTTGAAGCCTCGAACATATAAATTCATAAATATTGTGCAATATACTGGATTTGAAATTCCAGTGTTCATTTGAAACAGAAGCAGTAACTTGTACAGTGTATGTACCTTGATATGAATGACATCTCAGTCTTGGTACAAGATTTGCACACTTCTACGTACAAAACCTGAGTTATTTCATCCGTAAAAAACACACGCCTGAGTTCTATCAACTCGTAATAAATAATTTACTGGTTTCATTATCCATATATCTTCTCACCAATCAGGAATCAAATCCACAGTAAATTGTTTGATTTTATGTATATATATGGACATACCTGTATGTGTGGAGGACTTAGGTATAAATATGTACAATGTACCATATACAACCATTTTAATGTACCTGACTCTCTTTCTAGTCTACATTGCTGAGAACTTCTGACCTCAGACCACATACATTCTGAATACATGAGACATAACAATGTATTCATACCTTGGGTTTTCATTTGTTACACAATTATTTGAGAGCAGAGTTAAATCATAATCAGTTTGAAAATGAAGCCTCAAGGATAGATAGATAGATAGAATAGCTTTATTTGGTCTAAACAAAATTACACAATGTGTTACAAGAATAAATTTATATGTTTAAAAACCAGGAGACCATACATTAAGACTCCGATGAGTCGCTGACATGTAGGCCACCGTAAAGATATACTATATTTAAACTCATACGCTATAAGATTTCTAACACATTACTATAGGCTGAATGATAACAGAGATTACAAAACTTAAGTTGATAGACCAAGTGACAATAATAATACATATGACTAATTTTGTCTGTTGCAGACGTGACAATTAATAATGTTACAGTTAATTTCATAGTGGTTAATAATATGATTCTTAGCATATTGTGAGAAGCCTTTCAAGGAGTGTGTATCAATTTTTTTTTTTGTCATAACTATATCAGGTAAGTAATTTTCATTAATTAAATCCGGTATTTTATGTCTTAAACACAATCGATTAAGTTTAGTATTTGTAAATAATATTGGGATCACTGGGGTTAAAATAGGAATATTATGCTCTGTTACATCATATCTACGTGGTATTGTTACAGTTCTTCTGGGTCTATCAGTGCGTTGTGTCTGGTGATAGTTGAACATATCATTGAAATAGTTAGGCAACATATTGTTTTTGTACTTGTAGTATATTTTGATACAAGATAGCTTGAATATATCACTGAACTTAAGAAGACCAAGTTTTTTGAAGATAGGAGATGTGTGTGCATTGTACTTGCTATTACTGATAGATCTTATCGCTTTCTTTTGCAGCTTTACAAGTCTACTGCAAGAGTGGAACCCCCATGTAGTTATTCCGTAATTCAGATGTGGTAAAAATAGGGCATTGTAAATCAGTTGTAATATACTTTGGGGCAGTAGGTTTTTTAGTCTAGAGAGTATGCCACACACTCGGGATAATTTATTTGATACATAATTAACATATTTGCTCCAGCTAAGATTATGATTAATTAAGACACCTAAAAAACTAAAGTCTCCAACTCGTTCAACTGGCTGGTTATTTATCATAACATCCGGTAATTGATGAAGAGGCAAGTGTTTCTGTTTTGTGTGGAAGATCATATATTTTGATTTATTTACATTCAAAGATAATTTGTTCACAGCAAGCCAGTCACTTACTTTGGCTAATTCTTTATTAACTTTTTCAGTTAGTGTGGATGGGGGTGTTGTTTCATAGTTAAAATTACATATAGTGTTTAATAGGCTTGTGTCATCAGCATACATAATTGAGCTAAAGCTGCTGGCTTGGGACAGGTCATTGATATAAATTAGGAACAGAAGAGGACCCAAAATAGATCCCTGGGGGACTCCAGTAGTGATTTCTAGTGTTGGGGATTTAATATTATTAATTTCGACAAATTGAGATCTATTATTTAAGTAGCTACTGAACCACTGAAGTTCTACATTTGAAATTCCATAGTATTCAAGTTTTTTTATGAGTATTTTGTGATCTATAGTATCGAATGCCTTAGAAAGGTCTAAGAAAAAGGCAATTGGCAGTTTCTTTTCCTCAAGATCTGCATGTATCCTGTCTATTAGTTCTAATACAGCAGTTTCTGTAGAGTGGTTCTTTCTAAAACCATACTGATGATTGTAAAATAAGTTATTATCTGTAAAGTACTCGAATAACTGCATATAAACAATTCTTTCAAATACTTTAGAGATGGACGGAAGGAGAGATATGGGTCTATAATTATTGAAGTCATGTTGATCATCTTTTTTATATATCGGGATTACTTTAGCAATTTTCAATTTGTTTGGAAAGACCCCATTTTTTAATGACTGGTTAATTATTGCAGTTAGAGGCTTAGTGATATCTTCAGAGCACAGTTTGAGAAGAATTAAAGATACATTATCTACTCCAGCGCTTCTTTTTGGATTTAAGTTATCTATCACTTTCTTAATTTGTTCTTCCTCAACATGAGTGAATTGGAAGGTGGAATTAACGTTAATATTTTGCAAATAAGAATAAAAAGGTGTTTTCCCTTGAGTATCTATTTTCTCAGCTAAAGATGGGCCAATATTTACAAAAAAATCATTAAAATATGTTGCTATTGTCTCTGTGTCTGTTATACGTTTGTTATCGACGTTGAAATACTTGGGGAATTCTTTGTGAGTATTGGATTTATTGAGGATATCTTTAATAGTTTTCCATGTATTTTTAATATCATTTTTGTATTTATTAAATTCTGTTTGATAATGATCAGATTTTGCCCTTCTAATCATAGAGCGGACCTCAGCAGAGCATTCTTGAAGTCTTCCGTTAAGAACATCATACCTCTCACTGTCTGGTGTGATAGAATGAACTTTTTTGTACAGGGTGTCTCTTTGTTTTATTTTAATCAAAATATCTTGAGTAATCCATTTTGTTTTTTTATGTTTGTATTTATTAAATTTTTTCTTTTTTAGGGGAAAGTGTTTATCAATCATTTCATCCATTTTGATTGCAAATTCCTGGTCATATGTTATTTGTGGATTAGCATCGATATTGTTGTCAAAAACAGTTTCCCAGTCTGTATTCTTTAGTTCTTCGAGAAAGTCCTGAGTAGCTTTGCCTGAGAAGGCCCTGAATTGTAATTGTTTATTGTTACTGTAATTGGCATTTAAATTAAAATTAATAGCAGAAATTGTGGCCATGTGGTCCGACAATTTGTGAACCAATATTCCAGTTTCTACAGGAATACAAGAATTTGAATTTCTACTAAAAATATTGTCAATTAATGTGGCATTTCGTTTGGACAGTCTCGTTGGATACAAAATATTTGGTAGCATGTTATGTCCAGTGATGAAATCATAGAATTCTTGATATTTTTCATTAGTATTTACTCGGAGTAGATCGATGTTGAAGTCCCCTGCTAATACAAGGTTATTACTTTGGTTATTTATATTATGAATTTCTGGACAAAACTCTTGCATAAAAGAGTCGATGGACCTATGACTATTGTTTCCTTTTGGGGGACGATATATGTTACATATTTTCAATTTGTTATTTGAATTATCTTCTATATCGAGAAATAGACCTTCCCAGTATTGAAAGTTTCTGTGGTGTTGTATTTTCTTTACATTTAAGTTATCTCTCACATATGTTATGAGTCCACCTTTTTTAGAACACTGATTACTTCCTTGTGAATACAAGTTGTAGTGTTGAAGTTCAAATTGATTTGGATCACTATTTTCAGTTAGCCATGACTCTTGTAAACAGACTATACTGAAGAAGGCTTCATTTTCATTTAGGCTTTCCATAAGAATTTTAAACTCGTCAAATTTTGCATTTATGGATTCAATGTTAAGGCTAAGAATTGTGCAAATGTTTTTGTGTTTAATTAGAAAATCTCTTAGATCTTCAATACTAAGATACTTGGTTTTGGCTTCAGGGTACTGAAATTCGAATGAATCTAGGTTAATACATTCAGTTAAGTCATTGTTGAGTACACCACCTTTGTTGCCTAAAATTTCTTCACTTAGAATTGTCATTTCGTGAGAAAAAAATGTTAACCTTTCTTGTACCTAACAGACCCTTACTGCATGCATGATGCAACAACCGCGTGATACTAATCCTGAAGTTATAAAACAGACACGTGTAGTTCATGACAGAGTAATAGTGGTGAACTAGTACCACTGGCAGTGTTAGGTCGCACGAGATTGCAATGATTATTGCAGTAATTATACCTCCTTGTAATAGTTTAAATTGAACACCTGCAACTGATTTGTAATAAGTTCGGTAAGATAAAAAGTACCTTTCCGTCTCTAAGTCACTGAAGACGTCAACAAAATGCAAAAAAATAAAGAAGAGTGTCCAATGAAACACGTAATCGAGAAAGTCAAACATAACTCATAGAATGGAAAAAAGAAGAAATCAGACCTTAGATCTGTCATAAAATATTTCAATTAGTCTGTATTTAGAGTTGATGTAGTTGTGAAAGGGAACTCTTGTCGATTCAAGAAACAGTCGTTCATGCCGTTACTCGTTCAACGGCGCCATATTGATTTGTCAGTGCGGGATTGCTGCGAGACAAAGGGACTATGTGTCGGATGAATACAGTGTATACAAAGTGCGTAGATTGGCGATCCTTGACAACGGTAACTAAGTTAAGTCCGGTTCCGAGAACTGGATCGTTTGTAACTTTTGTAAGAATATAAAGATGAGAGATTGATTTATTTTTTCATGCTTTTGTGTTTTGAAAGATCGAAACCTGGAAGGCATTTTACAAGATCTTCTTTTGACACTACCAGGACGTCCGATCCGTTCAGTCTCTTGATGTAAATTGCTCCGTTAAATGACCACGTGGTCTTGATGAGCTTTTCCATTTTAGCCTTTCTCGTGTAAAAATAGAGCTCCGACTGGTCCTTTGTGAGATCTTCGTTTATGAAGACGCTTGGCATCCCTTTACTCGCTAATTTGGTCCTCTGAAAGTACAGCTTTCGTTTATCCCAGTGAGAGGAAAACTTTACCAATATTGGTCTGTTTTTATCAACAACCCGTGTTTTCCCCATTCTTTCTGCACTGAAAGCACAAGTGAGCTGAATATCTATTTTCTCGGCTAGTTTCAGTACGATCTGTTTTATATCCTCATCATCTTTTTCATCCAGTCCGTTTATAACTAAGTTGTTATGCTTTCCAGTGGCAAGCATCTCTTGCTGGGTCGCTGATTTAGTTTTTTCTTTTAACAGAGAGCTGAGTAACTCGTCATGCTTATCAGTTCTACTTTCTATATTTCTCAAGCGGATATTCACAGGCTGCAGCTTATCATCAAGATGTTTTTTAATGATGTCGTTTAGCTCTGGGAGAAGAGCTTCTTTGATACTAGCAATGATATCAGGATTGGTGAGGCCGCGCTGGATCGCAAGTCCCATTTGAACTGATAAATTAACATCATTATCGTCGTTATCTCTGCTAACTTGACTTTGGCTTCTCTTGCGTTTCTTATCCGCTTGCTCCTGTGGTAAATTCTCCTTCGACATGGTTGTTGCTAATTCAAACACAGGAGTATCGCCCAAAAAGCCTAAAAGTAAACCAGAGTCTGAATCTACTGAAGATGGCTCAGAGATTGAATAAAAAGAGTCACTTTCAACCAAATTGTATCGACTTGACATCTACGTGGCAGTTTGTTTACATCGTGAGAGTGGGCGTGGCTATCCTTGAAACGAGACGTTTGTACAACTCACCAGAAATAACGGCTGTAAAAGTCATAAATGACCATAAACTCTCATAAAAACTGGCAATAAAGAGTCCTCACTCCCAAATAGATATATCCAGTAGGTTTTTTCCGCTCACGTCTTCATTAGATCAATTTGTATGACAGTTCTAGGCTGAGTTAGAAATTTAGCCAGATGCCATTGTCGGCGTATGAATATGAAAGGATGAAGATTCATAAACACTCTGCAGTATACTGAACTTGAAACTCCAGGGTTCTTAAACATTTTTTTTTCTCATTATAAACCAGCATTTTTGCAAATTACTATTACATTCTGGTCTTTAAATGTTCAAGTGTAGCAGTGATAACTTGGTCTTTATGCAATCCATGTGGGGAACCAAGTGGTTCTCTGGTCTGTACTTTGGGCTCGTCCACTGGTTCTTAAAAAAGGGAACTGCTCTACTGTCAGTATAAGTGGTCATCTTGCATATCCCCAGGTGAAATTGGAAACAGCCAGATGTGCTACCTGCAACAAATTTGAGAGAATTAAACAAAACTGTTAACTTTCTGTGGGATATAGCATCTGAAAATGTCTTTATTATCCAACCGAGCATGAAATAAGAAAATGAAAACTAAAGGAATCCTATAAGCTCAGCTTCAGGACTGATCCAGTGCTTTTGGAGATTTTTTTTCAGATTTTACAACACAGCTACAAAACAAGAAGACTGTAACAGTCTTGTGCCCAGCTGATCGAACATGCACAGACAGAAGTAGTCCTGTGAACTATATCAAGCTCACCTCTGTTTGAGACAATGGTCACTGTTGCCAACGTGTACATATCCCCTTGCTGATTGTAAAAAAAGAAGAAAATAATGAAAAAATAAAACAAACAAACAAACAAAAAACAGTAAAATTGCAGCACCACCTGTTGAACAAATTAAGGTCTAGGGGTCCCCTACAGTGTGCCTATGCAATTTGAAACAATTGGCCAGGCAGTTTCAGAGAAGCTTTTTAAACATTTTGCCAAAAAATCCACAAAATTCATTAAAAAACCAAAATTCACTCCACTATAACCATTTGAACAAACCTGGTAGACTCACCAAAGGAACATCCCCACCAATTTTAAAGTAAATCTGCTTGATGGCATTGGCGAAGAAATAAAAAAAATGTGAATTTCCATTGCAATTCTGATCCACTTATAATCACAATAGATTGCTTGCATCACCCAAATTGTAAATAATCGTTAAAAATCAGGCATCAAAAACAAATTTAGAGCCTATGAGTCGTCAGGAGTGTTCCTGTGGGATATCAAAGCAATTACACACGCAATTTTGGAGATTCCCTTAAAGATTTGTCCAGAAAAAGAATTTTTAAAAAATCATAACAAATCTAAAATCCATTGGACCATGTCCATTTTAACAAATTTGGTAGAGACCCACCCGAGGTATATTACCACCAAGTTTGAGGTGAATCTTCTAAGCAGTTTTGAAGAAGTTGATATGTGAATTGTTAACGATGCATGAAGGAACACAAGATGAGCTCAGCTAATGACAAGTAAACTCAGCTAAAAATGGATTAATATAATATAGTCATTTAAAACAAGAGAGCTCTGATAGGCTGCTACTCAGCTGACCTATGATGAATACAGCAAGTGAAGTTGGCCCACCTTGCTCAGAAATGAGATTAAAACTACATAAATAAGACCTAACAAAAATATATGTGTGGTTCAGGTAATTGGACCAATGCTACTAAATTGGTCCCAGTCTAACAAATTTGATGACACATAAAAAAATCCAAGCTGCCCTTCCCAAACAAGAGGGCTGTGTGAACAGCACATGCTCCTCTGACCAAGAGATTTATTACATTGGCTTTGTAAACTTGGGATAGGATCAAAGAATACGTGTATGTTGGACTGTGACCTCAGATATGAGGTTAAGGTCACTCATGTACAGTCTAAGTGTAACCTTCATATAGAAACATTAACATGTATTTATACTTTAAAAGTCCTAACTCAAAATAGGTCTCAAGCTATCAAGTGAATGTTCAGTTAATTCCATGTCAGTTGTCGTGTGATCTTGGTAATAAGGTCAAGGTCCGAAAACTACTGGAGCATGACTCCTTGCACAAAATAGGCAGACACTTTTCAAAGGTACATCTCTACCAAGTTTGACACAAATCTTGCCAAAATTATTTAAGTTACAACCATTATAGGAAATCGCCAGGCCAAACCTCCCTATTAAAGCTTTATCAAAAAAATCCCCCCCCCCAATCAGAAAAAAATACAAAAATCAATGGAGCGTCACCATTGAAAAAAAAAAAAACTTCGTAGAGACACACCTAAGGTACATTGCCACCCAGTTTGAAGTCAATGTGATTGACGGTTTTGCAGGAGTCAAAAACTGTGATTTAGCATTAATTGCCCATTGGCACATGTATGGTAATCAATAGCAAACATTAATTTACCGATAAGTACCAGAATTTGAATTAGAAGCCGATCAGTGACGGAAAACCCCTGGGCCAGGACAGACGCGTAGGTGACGACAATACCCTTGGGTAGTTAAAGGTTGCTTCTGTTTGACATTGTGACAAAGCTTTGGTGCAACTGCAATAAGCAGCGATTTCATGGCAAGGCCATTTTTCTTCACTGCAGCACGGTGCCCTAAAATGTGGCCCAGTGACGTAGTTTTCACTAGGTGTCTCAGGCATCCTTAGGACCAACTATCATTAATAACTGGTGCAGCTACAATGAGAAAATTAAGATTTGAAGATATCATGGTTCCGCCATTTTTCTTCAATACAGCACTGTGACCTAAATGCGACCCAGTGACCTAGTTTTCGATAGACTTCTGTGGCATCCTTAGGACCAAATGTCACAAATAATTGATGAAGCTACGTTCAATATTTTTTTTAAGATATTGTTTTAAAACGCACTTTTTTCTTTAATGCAGTACTGTGACCCAAATATGTGAACAAGTGACCTACTTTTCAATAGGCACCTGAAGCACCTAAATGACCCTGTGATAAAAATTTGGTCTCTGTAAAGTGAGTATTTTGAGAAATATGGTGTTAACAAGGCATGGACGGACAGACACGTAGATGACGAAAAAATATCCTCCATCCAAGAAGGCCGAGGAGTAAAAATCCTTTTAAATCAGGAATCCACAGCATTGCCATCTAGTGCATATTTATACTATACAGTGGTAACACTTCCCATAGCTTCGTCAAGAATTAACATATATCCATATCATCTTCCCAAAATTTTCATTCTTTAAAGTCAAATTATACTCTGATTTAATTGCAAGGAATTCTGCTCAGCTGTTCTGCAGAAGAAAAAGAAAATAGCCTTAACGCACCAACATTATAAAAAAAAAAATGAGAAAAACCTGCAGGGCCACCTGGTGGCCAAAAAAGGAACTAAGTGACACCAGGAGATACTATGTGTAATAATATCAAAGCAATTAGCTAAGTGGTTCTTGAATACTTTTTATTAAATAAATATAAAATGTATTGCATCATAATCATCATCTTTGCAAACTTGGAAGGGGTACACCTGGGGAACATCCAAGTGCAAAATTAAAACATTCCACTCAGGGGTTTATGAGAAGTTAAAAATGTAAATAATGACAAATGGACAGACAGATGGCCGACAGGCACAAACAGATTCCACCAGCTTTGCTGACTGAAAAGTCAACATGGCTAAAAATTATTGAAAATCCAAAAATCATTTGAGCATAACCATTTCAAGAAACCTGGTCGAGACCCACCCAATGTACATTGCCAGTAAGTCAATCTAGATGACGGTTTTGGAGAAGTCAAAAAAAGTGAATTAGCATAAGAATGCCCATTGACCTACCTACATATACATGTACATATTGATCAATTTGAGGGGTATTACCCATAAGTACTCACATTGAAGATTTTTTGAAGTTTTGCCAAAAAAAACAAAAAACAAAAAAACCCCCCACAAAAAAATCCAAAAATCACGGGAGTGTGACCATTGGAACACACCTGGTAGAGAACCACCCAAGGCACATCCCCACCAAGTTTGACGTAAATCTGGGGATCATTTTTTGAGAAGTCAAAAAAGGGAGGTGTGGATGGACGGATGGGTGGCAGACCCTTAAAAAAGCTCAGCTCACTGACAATCAGCTGAGCTAAAAACAATGAAGGGACTAAACCTGCAAGAATTTATTTCCACAAACCAAAGTCTGTTTGTACCCACAAAAAAAATTACACACAATGTTCAAATATATGTATAGAAGTCATTTTTGAACTTCTAAATCTGTTATTATTGTGCATGTACCAAAAAGCATACTTTTGTTTTGTTTTTAAATAAAAAATTACTGTGGGCCTGATGTCCATGTCATTTCTATAGCAGTCAGTTACATTGATAGTCACTCCGAGTTATTTTGAATAATTGGCATTTTAAATATGAATAAGAGTCCACTAAAAGTGAATTTTACAGTCCTTTTTGGATGGCTTTAATATTCGAAAATTTGATGGTTGCCAAACTGGAAAAAGCTGAAAGGAATTTCAGATTAAACTTATGGGTTTAAAAATTTAAGTTTAATTTCAATGACACTCTAACTGGAACACCCAGGTCTCCGCATGCTGGAGTTGCCTGGCTAATGCTCCATATGGCTATGCACGCAAAAAGCCACTCACCTTGAGAGTTGTGTTACTATGCCAGTTAGCACACTACAGAGGGTGATTAAGGAGCAAAGGGTGCATAAGTGTACAGCACATAAGTGTGTTCTAAAGCAGATGTTGAAGCATGTTATCCCCACCACTGGCAGTCAAAAGTGTTAGCCAAGAGTCACAATAAAGTGGCCATATTTATAGAACCTAAGTACAGTCCAAAACTTAACTGTAGCTAGGGTAACACAGAATCTGATTGGAAAGTTACCCAGTTACAGTTCAATTTCAAACTTAAGCTTGCTTTATGAATACGCCCACTGATGACTCCAGTATTCTGACTTTCGACTGTTGCACTTGAATAGAACGTGTAGAAATCTGCCTGTGGTGAAGCTGCACTAGAGGATGACTCCATGCAAAATGTGCAGTTAATGCATACTATTAACCCTTCCCCCCTTGAATTGACACTCAAATCAACAACTTTCCTCCGCATGAGTTGGGCACTGGCCAAGTCATGCCAACAAAAGTTGTTGACCTGGCGGATGTGATCTTGAAAGGGATCTTCTAAAATAATAAGTCAAAATTGTTTTTCATTACTGTTGAAATAACTGAAGCAGATGACATTTGACCACCAGCCGGTTTAAGGGGGAAGGGGTTAAAGCAGTGTTATCAACTTTACTACATGCAAAAAGCATTTAGAACCATCACCAATGACATATAAGCGCCAGGTCTAGGTGAACTTTGAAAGTTTTTTTTCTTTTGAGCAGTTACTCCCAATTTTTTAAAACACCCCCCCCCCCAAAAAAAAGAAAAAAGAAAAAGAAAGATAGATGCTTTGTTTGTTGTCTTAGGTGTTTAAACCCTGGTCTTCCCTAGTTTTTCCCAGCCTGATGATAGCCCCACTGTTTCTCAAGCCCCCTTGGTGCTATTAAGCAATCTGCACCTAAAGCACTAGTCCACCAAACTGAGACAGTTAAATGACTTTCAGGCTTGTAAATTTTCAACATGTTTCAATGGGAACTTGCCTGAAAAAGCATGCAACATCACCATTCTGTGTAGTAACCACAAAATTACAAATAATGGGTTTATGGCTGGGCTGTTTTCTCACAACATGAGCCATTATTAAACATTTGAACACTGCACTTTATTCAAATTGTGCATATGTGCGATCCCCTCCGTGAAATTTTCTGAATGTTGACAGAAAAAAGGCATGCACTGGTATCAAACCATCTCTCCTACTAACGTTACTATTCACGTTACCTGCTACAAAAGGACCTTTGCTTATGCAAAATATATGCACTACTTAAATACATGAAATGCCTGTATAACAGAAAGACAATCATCCAGCAACACACACATTTTTTAAAAAAAAATCCCGGGGCTGATCGAACAGTCAGTCAAAATGCACTCAATGTCAAACCAAAATGTCTGTGTTGACAGGGTCTCTCTCTCAAAAAAAAAAGTTGCTTTCAAAAACTAAAACTAAATACTCCATTTTCTTATTATCTCCATATTCTGTGGACGTCACCTAACTATTAACGTTATATTTCCACAAGAAACAAAAAAAAATAGGCGGGTAGTCAGAAGAAATGCTCCATGTTTTTTTTTGTTTTTTGTTTGGTCTTGAAACCCGCTGCCGCGAATCGTCTGCTCGAATGGTCACATTGCGCATGCGCCAACCAACCTCTTCTCGCCAGATGTTTGTTGACTCCATAGTCACATAAGTCACTTAACTTTGTTGTCTCGTTTGTTTACATTGTGGACGCCATGGTCACTTAACTTTGTTGTCTTGTTTGTTAACATTGTGGGCGCATAAACAAACATATTTCTAATCACTTGTTTACATTGTTTACCAGTAAACAAACCAAACATGCAACTTTTTCACTGGAAAACAAACCTGAAGGCCGACTAAAAACACGACGTTGATTGACTTTGATTTTTGCAATCATCCCAATCATTTGAGACACTTATTGTTGTTGTCTTGTCAGTTGTTTGTTTATAGCGTCCACTCGTAAACAAACCACAAAGTAAACAAGCAGTCTGTACACAAAACAATGGGACAAAGTGCTAGTTGTGTTAACAATGTGAATTGTTGTAGTTGTAGTAGTCAACACTTACTTGTTGGGGAGCTCAATGAGGCAGGCCTCAGTGTCCCACATCCTCCACGGCAGATCCTGGTCTCTGTGCCAGTCGATGTCGAAACGTAAAGTGGAGGAAGAGGGAGAGAAATCATCATCACCAACATCCTGGCCACCAACAACATATAACTGAGGGCCGTACACCACCGCGGATGAGTAAATCTTCATCACTGGTAGTTCAGTCCTCAGTCTGTTCCAGGTCCCGGTCTGAGAGTTGTGTTGCTCCATGCTGGACTCCATTTCGCCACCACAGACCAGGAGGCCGCCTCCTGTGTTGACCATCATGTGACCCCAACGGCCTGTTAGGAGGGACGCCTCCTGTCGCCAGCTGTCCTCTCCCGGGGCCCAAGACATCACAGACGAAAGCATTGTACGTACATCATCCACCCCTCCGCTGATGTACACGCGGCCCTCATACTCACAGGCAGCGTGTACAGACCTCTTCCCGGGCAGGTCAGGTCCAGGTGTCCATTCCCTTTCTGTCGTCAGTGTCTCGGTGGATGAGAGCCTCTTGTCGTGTTTACCCAAGCCGCCCACTGCGATCATCGCCCCACCCACCGCTGTCACTGTGTGTCTGTACCTTGATGTCCTCAAGGAGGGCCCTGACCTCCACTGACAGGTGATCAGGTCGAGGACATCACAACCTGCCAGTGTATTGTCACCTATAAACAGAGAGAGACTCGTCAAGTAGGAACGCGGACATAAAGTGACACAAGTTAACGTCAACAAACTTGTATTTTATGAGCAATGACTTGATAACCAAGTCCACAAATTACTCTCAAGTTAACTGTTGACTGAATGAAGTCTTTCATTTGGTCAACAATCGAATAAACATTTACTGTAAACAGTCAACAACTTTCTGTTGTGTTTGATTGACATCCTGTGGTTGGACCTCAATACACACATCAATACACCAACATACTGCACTGTGGCAGTATTGTGTATACACGTGTGTGTATTGATGTTTCTCTGTGTGTGACTGTCAAACGTATCTTTGATGTCAATCACAGGCCACGGAACTTACCTGCGTCCACTCCTCCTATCAGCCACACCTGGTCTTTGTACCGGACCACTGCCGTGTCACACCTCGGGTGTGGCACCCTCGGTATGGCTGCCACCTCTTTATATTCACCCCCCAGGCCTTGGGGTGTGAGGGGTGCGGCTACCACTCTCTCCAGGGGTCTGCCTGTACCCACGGGTTGCCCAGCAAACACCGCGATGGCGGGCGTCCCTGTAAACAGATCCCAGACCAAACCTGAGTCAACAATCAACATTCTGTTTATGCCACATTCTCATCACAAAACACAACTTTCTCCCGGAGGCTCACATTTCCTCCCACAGTTTGCAGTGAGCGCAACCTGCGATTATGGCCTCCCAGTGAACTGTCTAATGATTGGCACTTCTGTTGGGAAGCTGTCAGTGTCAAAGTGGAGCAGTCCACGCTACACTGACGCTCGGGATGGAGAGTTTATAGTGCGCTGTGTCTGGTTTTATTTGTTTATGCTGTTTATGTTTATAAATGAAGGTATCACTGAATTAATGTTCATTCACTAAGTATCAGGGGCAGAGGTCTATGTATAATGAACGGGCTGACACCCCTACCTGACGTTACCTACCCTTAACTCCCTACAGGGCAAATTGGGACGCTCCCGGGTAATGCCGGGTCATGGAGTTCAGTGCTGTGACGTCCATCGAAATCTTCATTGTGGGTGCAAAAACTGGAACATTTCCAAGAGCAGTCAGGAGACATTTTAACCCCCCAATTCCCACCGTAAAACCTTTGGATTTTAAATCTTCGCGAAGTGCGAAGTCTGTGCAATATTTACTGGGGTTGTAATGTGGTTAACATTATCTTCCCTCTGGATTTCTGCTATTGAAAAAACCAGCAGGCCTTCCACGAAATTAAACTTGAACATGAGGCTAAACTGCACTGCAGGGACCAGCTTTATCGTGAAGGTAGGGAATTGTAAAATAAAAATCTGCCTTTCAGAGTTGTCTGACAAAAGCATCTAAGTTACGTCATTATAATACTTGCAAAGGGATTCTGTTTCTGTTTTAGCCGTACCAAATAATTTTTATGGCCATGGTTCATTACCACACTGAGCCCATATATGTACTGTAGGCCTACAAAAACAGTGTTTCCGTTAGGGTTTTATTTTCAGGGGGTCATAAGGAGGGAAATTCAGGGGAAAAGACCAAATTTCCACCAATTTTTCCATGTAAATAGACAAGACTTTTGACTCTTTAGACTTTTTTTAGAAGGTATTTCAGGTTTTGACAGGGCAATATCCCCATTTAGGGGTTAACGGAAACACTGAAACATACAATGTTTGATAATCATCATTTGCTAATATTAGGCTGTACAGATTTATGGCCAAATCGCAAAGTACGTGATCATTATTCTTGTCAACATTAAATTGTATAAGGCTTAGAACTTTCTAATTTCGTAAAGGCCAATGTGAGTCTTGTGACCCTACAGTAATGAGGAAGCACTTGTTTGCGCCTGCCTCACTGTAAGACTTTTGTCTACATGTAGGCCTAAACACTTACACTGTTACAGCCTTGCCTAATGCCCAGAAAAATTAAGACTAATAAGAGGCCTTTTCAGTTTTCTACATTGAAAATTAGAGGAGCCAGCAGAGCAAAGTTAATTTTTCATATAACAGTAAGAGGCTTGGCTTGGGGCTTGGGCTCAAGTTGCATGCTATTAACTTGGACAGAAATGCGAGAAAAGCATATTTAATAATTCTAACATAATGATACATGATAGGAATAGTAATGTGAGATGTTGAAAGCCTAGGACTTGGACCTATAGTATAAAAGTAATTGTACAGGTAATTACGTAACTTGAGGAACTGTTAGACAAGAAAGAAAAGCAAGATTCATTACATCCTCACACTGTACTTGATGGTGTGTGATTGACTTTTGTTCTTTTATAACTTTCGTGAACACACCACAAAAGATAAGTTTATTTTAATCCCCAGAAGTGAAAACAGGGAATAACTTACCCGTACTTTTTAAATTAAATTAACTGCAGGCATCACTATATTATTTGTTCTTTTTCTTTTAAGCAGAATGGCTTATCTCAAGACAATGTACCAGTGTGTACCTTTTTGCTTCGTTAATACCTACATGTTCGTACTTTACCTCATTTCAAGGGTTTTTTGTCATGCTTTCCTGCAGCAAACCTCCCTGCTTGGCACAGTCTGTTCTACTGAACTAAATGAAGCAGACGACAGTGCGCTGCTTGACGCAGGGAAGTGCCACGCGCAATTTGAACCAGGCGAGTGCAAGTCACCATGAGGTGGCGCCCTCAGACGACAATATATAACATTAAATTTTCTGGGCCCCAGAGCCTTGTCTTGGCCGACCTACTTGTAAACTGCAACTTTTGTTTTTCTTCCTTCAAACTGGCGAAGTATGTCAATAGGCTTATATAAGCTATTTAAGCTTTGATGCATCTAAAAGTTATGAAGGACCTAATGAGTTTTGGGCAAATATAATGAACATTAAGCTTTTGTTTCCAAGAGTAATTTTTAAAGGTTGGAACCAAGTACAGAGCCTTTGAGGAATAATTTTGTTAGAAAGGTTTTTTTTTTTATCTTGTCAAATCACTTTGGAACATCCTAAGGAAACAATCAGCAAACATAGTATAAATAAAATAAAATAAAACAAAATATACAAATATGTTTAAAAACAAACAAACAAATAAACTGAAGTGAAGCAAAATAAATAAAATACTGATTAATTGAAAAAAAAAAAAAAATCAAAACAAGCTTGCATGTGATTCATGAGAACTGTTTGCCTATTCCATTTGACACAAGACCATAATATTAAGTTCTTCTGCATAAAGGAGTTAAGAATTTTAATTTTGACAGTGTTTTGAGATTGTTGATGCAAACAGTTTATGAGATGCTAGATAAATGGATATTGGATAAATTTTCAAGCTTTTGTGTGCTGTTTTTTTTTTTTTTTTTTGCTCTGTTGACCAAAGGATGCAGAGCTCATGGTATCACCGTCTGCTGGCCCGCCCATAAACTTTTTGCTTGTGAATGTGAAACAGTCCACAGTTTTTAAGATAGCCCCTTATCACTTTCAGGACTTATGAAGTGTATGAAGATCCAGGTCCAGCTTGATAATGATGAGGTCACCTATAGCATTATGCAATATATGGGTCAAAATGTGGAAATCTTCTGACAGCTCTAGCAGCCTTAATGTTTTATAGATCTTCATGAAATTTAATGGGACTGGGGAGAAAGTGAACAGCTCAGCTGGCTGTGATACAGGTAGCACCACCTATAATTTGACAGAAATTAGGAGTCATAGTGTGGTTAAAGATTTAAAAGTCCATATATCTCAAAAAGTAATTGAATAATAAATGTCAAATTTGTAGGATATATAGACTATGTCCAATGCTAGTATATGTATGTTGTGTAATATTAGTGACCTTGACCTCTATTTGTTAGGTCACCAGGCCTGTAAACTTGAAAGAGGTCATTTTGTAATGGCAGGAGTCAAAGCTTGGATATCAGTGGCAAAGAGAATTGAGCCTTCAGTGCAAAATTGCACTTGGGTTCCTTCTACTTATGTCGACTTGACCCAATGATTCTGTGACCTTGATCTATTGTCAAGTTCATTAGGTACTTAAGAAAAAGGCATTTAACTTTAAAGATCATCAAGCATTTAAGACAAAAAGCCATTTAATTCAATATCTTGATAAAGAATAGGGTGAATGATGCCAAACATACAACAAATGTGTATCACGTCAAAGTTTGATATAACATAACATGGATGACCTTGATTCATTTTTCAAAGCTGTGGAGGGAATACATTTCAGAAAATGATTTTTTTGGTGATGGTGGTCAGCAGAGCACCAGGCCCATAGGCCTCTTGTTTCCCTTTGGTTTTGTGTTGACTGTTTGTTTGCTGGCACAAAGGGTTATTTAAATCCCGACTTGAAATACAGTATATTGTGCTCCCATCAACCATACCTTTTACACGGGAAAGGGGGGGGGGTATTATCTTCTCCATTTTTATCCACCCAAAGGAAATAATCACCAACACATAAATCCTTGTAGAGAGACTGAGACAAGAATTTAAGTGAACACATAGACATAATGATTGTATTTGAACGTCACTATGATATAGATGGCACGGTAATTTGTAACTAGGCCTACATATTATTTTAGTAAGAAATGCATATAATCAGAATAATAAAACAAAGTTGCATCATTTGAAATTATGCTAAGTATGAGGACATTTCTAATTATGGCACTTTTAGTGCTAGGTTTTGGGCAGTGTCAACATCTTCCCTATGCATACATTGATGGAAGCCATTCTTCTCTATTTTTGGAAACACAGAGATGCTGTTACTTGCAGACAGACAGACAGACAGACAGACAGACAGAATTCACTTATTTGACCATAACACATACAATTGTAGTCCATATGATACAGTGTTTGATAAAAAACTAAACTTGGCCGGGACACTTACATTTTGGCCCAACTGTGCTGCTAACATATAAGCCACACTCAGGAAAAGGTGTTTGAAACTTAAGATAGTTACGCAGTTAAGAGTTGGTATTAAAGAATTCTATTGTATTAAGTATGGCATGAAGACAGATAATTGTTATACGAGAAATATAGATTCATGATAAATTACTTAGAAGGAAGAGAAGGAGGTGCCAATCAAAGTAGAGAGGTCTGATTACCATTAATTATTGTTTGTGCAAATATAACAGTTAATAATTGAACAGTTCTTCCAATGTCCATTTATGAAGTAGTTTTCTACATAGTTTGAAAATCCTTGGAGACTAGTAGTAGAAAGTTTATCTGATATGAATGTTGACATATTGTTTAATAATTTGGGATGTCAAATTTCAAGGTCTGCTGAGCCAAAGTAGTGTTCACTCTGTTAACAAGGAACTTTTCACTACCCCTTGTGCCATGTTTATGTTGTATTTTCTGCCGATAAGGGAGTCTTATAAGTGCATCCGGGTGTTTTTTATTCATGAATTTATGAGGAAATTTTAGTTTTGTTAGCTTGAAAATATCACTAACTTTGAGAAGCGTTAACTCTTTAAATAGTGGCTCTGTGTGAGCATTGTATTGGCTGCAAGTTATACAGCAGACTTTGTTTATTTATTTTTTCATATCAAAAGCCTGATGCAAGTAGTCCATAACTGATGTGAGGCAATATAAGTGAGTTGTACAGGGTGATTTTTGTATACAGAGGAAGGAAGTGTCTGCATGAAATTTCTCTTTGTTTGGATTGAATTCCAACTGTAGTTTAGATTAGTGCAACTTGTGATAAACAGACAAAGGGTAATGTGTCCTACAAAATATCAATCTGACTCCTCAAGTTATTGACCATGGTGAACCTAATTACTTTTGAACAAAGTTTATAGTGTGTTTCATTAAACTTGATGCACTTCTGATGGCAAATTTTAGAAGTCATGAAGAGTAAACAGACAACAGTCCAACACCAATCTTAAAACAAAAGATCTTTTGTGCATGTATATGCTCTAAATCATATGCTATTTATATACTAAGATCTTTTGTGCATGTATACGCTCCAAATCAAAGCAAATGGCCCAGTAGTTTCAGAGAAGGAATTTTCTTTTCTTTCTTTCTTTTTTCTGCAACAAACAAACAGAAAAAAGTGGACTATGACAGTCCTGTGCTCAGCTGTCCTAGGCGGCACACATGTGTAGATCCAGGGTAGGGGGTGGGATGCTTTGGGTGTATCAGCACTCCTTGCCCATTCCCCTTCCAGCCCCCCACCCCACCCACCCCCCAAAAGGGAAGGGGTTTATGTCCCTTGCTTGGATTAAATGAAAAGTCACATTAAAAAGTAGAATTTTCATGGCATATAAATCTATGTAACTTAATTTATCTGCACACAAGTACAGTTTTGTCTTTAAGTGGATTAGTGCGCAAACGTTGAGCTTCTACTTTTCATCTGCATTTTTCAGGTGATTTCGCATTGAAAGTTACAGGCCCAATTTCACCACTCAAGGATAGTGATAATCTGGTTCTTACAGAGAACTGGTGAGCATAAGATTAATAAGTTGAATTATTATAAATAAATACTCCACCAGAACAAAATGCAGCTAGTAGGGGACTGTGTTGTAGAAAGCTCTATTTTTGCTGCCTAAGAATATATTTTGTCACAGGGTGACATACACACAGCTACACTGCTGAGAGCTTAAGTTTCTGATTGTTTGTAATTTTATATACTTTGCTATTGAATTTGCACTAAAAGTTTAACTGCACAAAATCAGATCACAAACTAGTAAATTTGCAGATATGTTTTATACTGTTTGAAGTTCAATAGAGCAGTAATGATATTAAGAATTGCTTAATTACTGATGGTGTGAAACACAAGCTAACTGGTTGCTACCCAACACACGGAAAAGGTAAACAGAAGTCGACAGTCGGAAGAAGGGGACAGAAAAGTAAACATGGAGTAAGCCAAGGTCCTGCCTTCTCTTGTATGGTTAGCCATACAGGCAAAACTTTATGTAGCATGGGTTGCCTGCTCAATGTATATAATGATGGAATTGCATATTGAATTTTTCATATTGCTGTACATATTCATATATTTCTGTTGTAATTCGACAAGTAAACAGCTTCAACATCTTGTCTGGTCAGTCAACAAAGAGTGCTCATCACCCCAACAATGCCCACTGCAATACAGTAAGTACAGTAAAACCTCTGTATACAGAATACCTCTCTATACTGAACACCATTTCTCACTCCTAAATTTATACTTACAATGTAAACAAACCTCCCTATATAGAATACTCCAATATACTGAACACTTTTTTCTGGTCCCAAGGGTGTTGGGTATAGGCAGGCTTTACTGTATCATTATCACCTCTGTGACTGCGTTGAATGAAGAGTGCTGACACCATGCATGAAGACTTCAAAGTCAAGGACATCTAATTTAATCTTAACACTCTTTCCATTTGAAAAGTTCGTGGGTAACCCATGGTTCACCATGCTTGGACCATGGGCAACCCAGTATATTGGCTTAAATTTCAGATTTGTGTGATGGGCTACAGTTTGCCCACTACAGTAGTCCCTCCTTTGAGAGACCGCCCCTAGTGCCACCCAAAAGGTGGTCACATAAAGCAGGTGGTCCCTCAAAGGAGGTATAAATAACATGAAAAGTACTATAGAAAGACCTGACAAGTGTGGTCTCTCAAAGGAGGTGGTCTCCCAAAGGAGTGGTCTTTCAAAGGAGGGACTACTGTATTCACCCTCTGCTTGCCCATTATTAATGGCCTGACCAGTGGGTGAACAATGGGCTACATCTTGGACAATGGGTCAACACTGGGCCATGTGGACTTTGAAATTTTCAGCAGAGGGTGAACAGTGGGCAACATGAACTTAATTAAGAGTATCATCTTTTGGTACTGGCCAAACAGTGGGCTATATGGAAAAACTATCCCATGATCCCTTGTGTGGTGTCACTTTCTGGAGGGAACTATAGTTTTATTGCAGTCATTTTGGCAACATGTTTTAATTGTGGCTTTCTATAGTGAATTGCCAAAATTCACTGATCAAGGCTGAAAAAAACATGCTGGACAAGATATACAGACATGATACTGCGCTGAGAATACTTCGGAAGGGAAATTTTCTACAGATGTGATTCCAGGGTGGAGTAAAAGACATAGTTGAGTTAAATTTCATTTATATTCATGCATACATTAATTTTCAGTCTGCAGTTGAATGGAAAGCTATTCATGGAGCTCAGTGCATTTTTATTCCTATGGAAAAGCTATGGAATAGACTAGAAAAGTGCACTCCATAGTTCTAAATTTATTTGGACGTGTATTCAGTACCCAGATTCTCCATGTTTAAGCTTCCATGGAGGTATATTTTGCATATGTGCATGGCATGCATTCATTGATCCACATCTGTAGCCCATTTGTTGCCCACTTTACTGAGCCAACAGTGGATTACCCATCCTTCACCCATTATCTTATTTCCATACTGAAATCCTACAACTGCAGCCCATTTGTTGCTCATTTTAGTGGAAGAACAGTGGGTTATACCCACTCTTGACCCACTACCTCATGTGCATGGTAAAATGCCAATTACTGCCCATGGTTCATCCCTGGGCAACCCAGCTGGGTTGCCCATGGGCTACCCACTTCTTTTTTGTGTGGGGGAACTAAATTGCTGACTATATAATTGTACTTTCAATGACACATGAAAGTGAATGTTTCATCAAAGTAGCCTTCCACATGATACAACCGTCTCCATGTACAACAATAAAGTTGTAGCCAAAATAATTTTTGAAATATCAACAGAGCAATACAAGCGAGCACAGTATCACATGACCTTAATATATGACCTCAGTGTCATCTATATGCACTGTCAAGCTGTGCCTTTTGGAGGACCATTAGTGTTTGCAATACCTAAGTCTTCACTTACATAGTGCTGTAGGCATTATTACTGACATGAAAAAGTGACAGGGTCCAGCATTACCAAGACATTACATGTATAAGCCAATATATCAGCTTGACATTCTTAATGTCACACAAGGCCACCATTAACTGCATCAAAAATGTGAATGAATGTTTTCCTGTTAGTGATTAAAAGTAACCAAGTAACAGAATAACCAAGATATAAAAACTTAGGGCACTCACTAAGAAGCGAGGGTCTCAATAAGTGTGCTTGTGCACTTTTGGTGCAATTACCAAAGTGGCTTCACAGAGAGAGGCTTTTTGAAATGTTGCCAAAATATAATCCCTAAAAACAAATCTTTAAAAGATACAAAAAGCATTGGAACATGACTACATGAAGAGAGACAATAAAAACTCATCCAAGGCACATTGCCATCAACTTTCCAGGCTGACAGTTTGGGAGAAGAGGTCGACAGTGGGAATAACCACTGCAATCCCCATTTATTTAGGCCTACAAAGTAATCGATGAGACTGTGTGTGCCACTAAGTGACCACATTATAAAATTCATAAAAAATCAGGGACCCATGGCAACACCACCTAGTAAACCATTTGCTTGACTACATAAACTACATTGCCATAGAATTTCAGCATAATCTGCATGATGATTTGTGGAAGTAACAAAGAGTACGATCACCAAAAATACAATAAAACAGACAAAAATTGTAGTGTCATCCGTTGAACAAATTGCAAGGGTACCCACATGTGGTCTTATGTATTCTTGCAGCAGTTACAAAACATTTTTGGAGATTTTGTAAGATTTAGACCAATGTGAAAAATTAAATTTCACTCCTGACGTGAGACAAGCAGTCAATCAACGGAAGGCAACCTGGGCCTTTAAACTGGTCCTTTGAACCTTTAAAAGTATTCCTTGTCGACTACAGACTTTAGTTGTTTCCAAAACATATAGGCCTTACCACTGATAACCCAAAATTTACCACTTGTGCCAAAGATAAAAAGAGACATGATACACGTTTTCCTAATACATTTTGGTTTTCATGACTTGCCAGTCAGCTGAGTTGACAGCAAAAGAAGAGAGCAGGCCTAAATTGCCTTTGTTATATTTATAAATCTGGGACATTATGAAAAGGCTCTTACTCAATTATAAATATGAGTCTGAGAACACAGCCAACACTCCAGGGCTCAATGTTCCTACCTGTGGGTAGCCAGCAACCACCAAAAAATAGCAGTGGCTACTAATATTATGAAATATCGAAATGGGCAGAACTTGTTGACAATGCACTAAAGGTCGCTCACAGTGAAAATAAAGAAATAATCAAAATGGGTGACTTAAATGTAAACCTACTCACTAACCATACCCATACTGAGCAATCTTGGTTAGATGTGGTTGACTTATATGACCTAAACCAGATGGTTAATGAGCCAACTCGCCCTACATCAACAAGTCAAACTCTAGTGGATCATATCTATACAACTCACCCTGATCATGTCAATGGCATAAAAGTTACGAAGTCGGGCCTCAGTGACCACTGTCCTGTGTCAATAAGCCTTCGGCGCAATGGCCCCAGAAAATTCGCACATTCGTCGATCACAAACCAATCCTTTCAAATCATTTGATAAGGACAAGTATGTTAATGATTTGATGGTGCTCCCTTGGTCAATATTTGACACTTTTGAGAATGTTGACAACCTCCAAGATATCTTTTATTTGATGTTTTATGACATCACTAACATACATGCACCTGTGAAGGAAAAACGTGTTAAAGGCCCAAAACAACCAGACTGGATTAATGATGAAATCATACAAGCCATGGCCACCAGAGATCAATATAAAGCAAGCAGGGATGACATCAATTTTAGTCTATGGTGTAACAAAGTCACAGACATGATAAGGGAAGCAAAAGCAGAATACTACATCAATATGATTAATGAAAAGAAAAACAATAAAAACTCTGTGTGGAAATTATTCTGTGAATTAGCTCCTAACAAAAACACAAGCAGCCCTGTGATAATAAACGGTGCTGAAAATATTTGAACCGATAATGTGGAAATTGCAAATTCTTTTAAAGACTTTTTCAGCTCAATTGCTGATACATATCTACCACCAGAAACGAACACATGGGACCCTGCTCCATTGCATAATTATATAAGAAGCTGCAAGGAAGCCAACGATCTGTTCAGTATCCCGGGCATCTCACCTGAACAAGTGGAAGAACTGAAGCTTAACCTGGACTCCAAAAAAGCTTCTGGTCCTGATGCCATAAGTGCCAGGCTACTAAAGGTAGCAGCACCTGCAATATGTAGACCTGTCTCAAAAATCTTAAATGCCAGCTTCCAGAACGGACAGTTTCCAACTAAATGGAAAGATGGCAGAGTTCAAAAATCTTATATGCCAGCTTCCAGAACGGACAGTTTCCAACTAAATGGAAAGTGGCAGAGTGCTCCCTTTATGTATGGCCAGCGGTCTTGCAGACAGAGCTAACTACAGGCCAATTACCATCCTCAACATACTGAGCAAAATAGCAGAGAGGCATGTCCAGAACTATTTCTACCACTTCTTAAACTCTAGAAACTTAATTTATGTTTTACAATCTGGGTTCCGCTTCCTTCATTCTTGTGAATCAACACTCCTCCAATTAACATGTGACTGGTTTGAAGCTTTGACTGAAGGAGACATCGGAGGCCTAATTTTATTGATCTACGCAAGGCGTTCAATTTGGTAAACCACGAACTTCTTATTACAAAAGCTGGAAATGTATGGTTGCGACCATACTAGCCTAAAGTGATTTACTTCATTTTTAACAAAGCTGACAGAACATGTGAAGTTTAAAAACTCAATGTCTACCAAATCAGAAGTTCGCGCTGGGGTCCCTCAAGGTACTATACTAGGACCGACCCTCTTTCTTCTGTTCATCAATGACATGCATCTACACACCACCCATTAAAAAATCTCCTTGTACGCAGATGACACTACCCTATACACCTCCGCCAAATGTCTAGATGAGCTTGAACGCAAACTTTCCCAGGACGATCAAAGTATCGGCGCATGGTGTACTGCAAATAAGATGGTTATAAATACTGAGAAGACCCATGCTATGATCATTTCCACAGCCCAACATCCAGGCATCTACAGGGAAACAGCCTAAACATCAATATCAATGGCGACGACATAAAAACAGTCAAGGAGGACAAAGCCCTTGGGGTTGTCATTGATAACCACTTTGACGGGTCAGGTGAACAAAGTGTACAAGACTGTCAGCCAAATTCTTGGTCTACTATGGCGTATCAAACATTATCTCCCTACAGAGGCTAGGATACTTTTCGCCCAAGCCTATATACACCCTTACCTGACGTACTATTGCAGTGTCTGGGGTTCCAGTCCTCAGATAAACCGTCTTGACAAACTCCAGAAGAGGGCAATCCGCCTAATATTTGACCTCAACCCACAGAGACTCTACCCAGGACTATTACAAACTATTGAACTGACTACCGTTGAAAGACATAATTGACCTTAGGACATTTACCTTATTATACAAATGCTCAATTGTCCGCTTCTCTTTTCATGGAACTTTTATATATTTGGTAACAATTTGAACATTCAGGCATTTTCTGCACATATTGCAGTGCAGTGAGTGTTCCAAGTGTAGTGAAACTGATGTTGTTTTTTGTAATTGTCTGATGAATATAGTTTGTTATTATGAAAGTCATGTTAGGTTTGCTCAAAGTGTTTAATGTAATCTCTCTCTCTCTCTCTCTCTCTCTCTCTCTCTCTCTCTCTCTCTCTCTCTCTCTCTCTCTCTCTCTCTCTCTCTCTCTCTCTCTCTCTCTCTCTCTCTCTCTCTCTCTCTCTCTCTCTCTCTCTCTCTCTCTCTCTCTCTCTCTCTCTCTCTCCTCTCTTGTATAAGTAATTAGCATCTAAACCAACTGACTGATAAATTGAACTACGTCTGATTATAAATGAAAAAAAATTACCGGAAAACAGTTATACTTCCAGTTACCTTTAGGAATTTCAACATGACCCCCCCTCTCTTTCTTTCTTTTCATAAAACCGAATTCTTTCTCTGATAAAGGTAGTAGAATTTTACAATAATTAGGACTGTTTTGCAATTTGACCTTTTGAACTTTATAGAACCACGAGTTAGATGTACATTATGCTTGGCTGACTTACAGATGACTTACAATGGCATACTACATTTTTGGAATTCTAAATTATTACCCTAATAATTGACTTATTAGATGATTTGTGGGATTCTATGCTTTCTTGATCATTTAAATGTCCTTTCAAAAATACTTCTGGAAACCAACTTGAAATGTGAATGCCATCCTTACAAATTTTGACTACTGTAATGCATTTTTTGACTACATTTTAATGATTTAGGTCTAATGTCACTTGTTTCTGGCTGATGTTTAACATTTGAACCAATGTACTTACTATATTTGCAAATTCAAACACTTTATTTTTGAAATACTCTTAGTTTATCTCCTTTAAAACAACATCATGTCTTTAACTACATACCTAAAACACATCAAATTATATAATCATGTTGTTTGGATTCTTATTGATGGTCATTTTAGGCCTAGAGGGCTTTTCTGATGGATTGATGGTGGTGTCGTTTTGTGGACTTATATGGATGATGATCATTGTTGAGATGGTGGTTGCAAGTAGTACCTTTTTAAATACTGAATTTTATTTACATTTTCAACAAGTTAAGAGCCTCCACTTACAAATTCTCTGATGTGCTGCAAATTTTGGTCCCTTTTCATAAATTGTATGGTCCTGTATGTGCATGAATGATGCACCTGTTCAAACCAATTTACTGAAATAGGCCTATAATTTCAAACAAAACTTTTTGCTTTCTGTCATGTTAAAACTAGATATGGCTTTTTCGACCCTATGGACCTTTGCACTTACGTTTTGGTCTCTTTTGGGTAAAAACGAACTATAAATTTATATGTTTCAGTTATACATACCAAGGAACATTGCCTTTGGTCGGAGTTGAGTTGGATTTGTTTCGTTAGGACTAAGGTTTGGATAGGGTAATGACACTGTCTAATTTAAATGGTTTAACACCGAGTTACCTATCAAATTTATTTCATCCTCTCTCCAATACAACATCCAGAACTACAAGATCATCATCAAAAAGGAATTTGACTATACCCTGATCCAGAATAAAAAGAAAAATCGAAAATAGTTTCTTATACTGAGGCCCTTACCTGTGGAACCAATTGAACTATGAAACTCAAACAGCCAATGCACTACAAATATTCAAAAGAAAATACCGAAGCCAGATATAAGTCAATAACGGACAACACCTTCATAATATGTATACTTCCACTTTTTTAACTGTTTTTATCTACATGTGTATATGAATTTTACATGACGTTTATGTATTATGTCTGTATTTTATGTATATATTTATTGAGGGCCTCTATCTATCTATCTATCTATCTATCTATCTATCTATCTATCTATCTATCTATCTATCTATCTATCTATCTATCTATCTATCTATCTATCTATCTATCTATCTATACTTAATTTTTAGTATGGAGTCTAATTACATATGCTGGATGTTGGTCACTAATAAAATTGCCTAACTTCCAGCCATGCACAGAGCAACATAGCCAATGAAGTATTTATTAAATAAGTCGTAAAAGTATTACCCACCTTCATAAATTTTAACCCAAAATGACAGTAAAGTTAAGTGCTGCAAAAAGTAGATTTATGAATAACCAAAACATCAACATTAATATTCCGATACCAACGTGAAGAAATATATTTCACCCCTGGCTTGAGACAGGCAGTCACCCACAGAAGGCACCTGGTAGTGAGAACCTGCTCTTCTCAACTTTTGAAATATTCTTTATCAAATACTGACTTTTTTCCCCAAAAAACATGTTGACTTTAACAGTTAAATTCTACTTTTTACGTCTTGCGCCAAACATAAAAAGAGACATGGTAGGCTTTACACGTTTTGGTTCCCTTGACTGGTTAGTCAGCTAAGTTGCAGCTAGAGAAGGTAGAGCTAAAGGTATATCTCCGCAAAGTTTGAAAAGGATCCAGGCAATAGTTTGGAAATATAAATGTGAAGAGAAGATGTACAAGACAATGGGTGAACAATGGACGACTGACCATCCTAGGAGCTCGGTCCACTGATATATCGGCTCTGCTAAAAATAGTGAGCTTCCTTTTTTATAATAGTGCAATCCATACTCAGTTATTTAATGGCACACAGATACTGTTATGTAAATGACCAAACCTGTGATCCATGCGATATAATTCTTGCTGTTTTCGCCAAGCAAGTTGACCAATTCCACTGCAGACACTTGCTGTGAAAGTTCCACCCAGTAAAGCTGCACTCTGGCCCGTGTTGCGATTGCAACTTTTTGGCGCCAATCTGCATCTTTGCCAACAACTGCTATTACCACGGGTCTCTCAATCCCTATGTAATCATTCATACTCTGCCAGTTAACATCCAAATTTGTTGTCATCTGATCATCCACTGTGTCCCCATCAGAAATTGTCATTCGTTCTGTTTTTATGACACTGTTATGAATAATAATTGCTACTTCATTTTTTCTTACTTTTTCCTCCAAGCCAGATTGGTATTTCTCGACAATATCAGTAAGGTCTTCAAGGTTATCAACCTCATATGAAGCTGATTCTGGTTTATCTCCAACATAGTTGTGAGCTATCAATTCGTCAATATTGTCATTATGGCATTCGTCACTCTTTGGAATCAGTTTTGTGTAGATAAATTTGGTTATTTCATATGAATTACGACTAACTTTCTTTAGTTTCAATTTTTTGTCAAATTTAAAAACGTTGAGTATGAGGGTCATTTCTGTCTGTGGGTCCTTTCCAATAGCCTGAGTGGGGTCACAAACCATCACCATTTTTTCAATGCCTGACCCATTGAGTATGGACCTTAGATGTGTAAGCCAATGGTCAGGTGGTGCATCCCTTTCAAAAATAGGAAGTTCTGCTTGTCTTTCGGGGGCAGGTGTACTTTGAGTCTCCTTTTGTGAACTGGGTAGAGACTTTATTCCTTCATTACATGTCTGAGGCAAGACATGGGACTGCTCCTGACCTGCCCCAGGTTCAGGATCCCTTTGAGTGTCGAAGTTTGAACTGGCTGGAGACTTTATTCTTTCTGTATGTCTTTGTAACTGCTCCTGACTTGCCACAGGTTCAGGATCACTTTGATTGCCAAAGTTTGAACTGTGCAGATCCTTTATTTCTTCATATGTTTGAGGCAATGCATAGGTCTGCTCCTGACATGCCCCAGGCTCAGGATCACCTTGACTGCTAGTGTGTGAACTGACCTGAGAATTTGATATTGCTTCACTTGCTTGAGGCAAGGCATGGGTCTGGTCCCAACCTGCCCCAGGTTTAGGATCACCTTGTGTCATGGTAACATTCTTTGTATCAGTACTTTCTATTTGGGTTTGTTTTTGCCGCTTTACTATAGAGGAATAATTCTGTACATCATCTAGTATCCAGCATCGGGTCTCTTTAATATCATCTGGTAGTTTTGTCCACATGAGCATATCTGATATGCTTGTGACTCGACAAAGATGCTCCCCTCTTTTTGGATGGCACCATGGCAATGTCATAACTCTGAAAATATAATTTGCATTGGACACTGAATTGGGTGCACTATCAGCAATTTTTGCATTGCCAACAACAAACAATATGTGTTATGCATGCAGATTATTCTATTTGGACATATGCAATGGTGGTTGCATATGCTTCCCAATAGTTGCCTAATGACAGATAAACATGCATAGACCTGCATGTGTCATATGGGTAACCAGCACTAACTTTTCAATGGTGTAAGACATAAGTTGCATTGTGAATGAATTATTCTTTTTCAATAATGCACGATGAATGTTGGCACTGGCCTTAAGGTTAGGTGAGCATAAGCACTAGTATCAATGACTACATGACATGTCAATTTAACTCAAATG
Organism: Hermodice carunculata; assembly: GCA_964020975.1. Classification (NCBI taxonomy): domain Eukaryota; kingdom Metazoa; phylum Annelida; class Polychaeta; order Eunicida; family Amphinomidae; genus Hermodice; species Hermodice carunculata. The sequence goes on along the minus strand of CAXHWN010001928.1, from coordinate 754,410 downwards.
GTGTTCTGGTCTACTGATCTGTATACCATACTCAAACAAAGAAATTGTGAGAATCCTGTGCTTAACGGACCCTGCTGTCACTGAGCTTTTCTAGCATGCATGATAATTATGTATGTGTTTGTATGCACACACATGTATGTACATGGAATCCCTTTAGATATGCAAACAGGACTGCATGAAACGGCTTTGCTCAGCTGACCCAGTAAAATCTACCCCCAAAATCAGTCCCAACAGTACTTAATCTGAACTAAGCTATTCTTATCGTTATTGTTGTTTTGGCTAACTTTACAGATATCAGTGGCTCATATACTTGACATAGTCTGGGATTTATTATTTTATGATTCAATTGTGACATACTTTTCTCGACACATGCATTCTAGAGCCATTACACATATGTTTTCATCCATGCCACATGCAACGTTGACATAGGTTTAGCTGTGGCCAGTAGTGTCTGTCAGTTATCATTTTTCTGGCTCCATATAGTGAAAACTAGTAACATACATCTATACAAAATTAAAGAGACCAAGACACATACATCATAAAGCACTTCCATTATGACCCTTCAATTAAAACTGCTCCTTATACAATCTTTTCTTTGATCATATAAGAAATTTTGATGTTAACATTATGATAGAAATACCTTTTTAACAGTTGAAACTTAGTGTAAACTGTTTCCTAAAAAATACTAGCCATATATAGAGGTCAACAACATCATACAGATTTTCTAAACATGTCTTTCTTTTGTGATTATAATCCCTCAAAGTTAATGACACTATACAGAACAAATTCATGATATTCAAGGTTCTGTAATTCACAAACAAACAATTATGATGAAAACTAGAACTGGCTGAATTTTCAGCAGAAAATCAAATGTCTCCCCATGCGTCCTTACTATTGTCACTCTTATTTTTTATAAATAGGCATACCGATTCCAATGATCTACAGATATCCTGAAGGTACACTCTTTATTGACATTTGAAAACGTTGATTTTTTTGATGAAATGCTCACGTGACCTTGAAAAATAGGTCGAGGTCATACATTTGTAGTTACAAGGAAGGTCTTTGAAAAGTCTTACAGAGAAACATAATCACACAAAATGTCAACCTCTTTTAGACATATCTTTCTCGAGTGCATCTGCAATGATTTTAAAAAAGTGGCCATGTGACCTTGAAAATAGGTCAAGGTCACCAACTTACAATCCTAACCTAGAAAGTATTATGGTACATAAACATGCAAAATTCCAACCTCCTAAGCCAAATCCTTGCAGAGTTGTTGCATGGGTGTCAATTTTAGATGACATGCCCATGTGACCTTGAAAAATATGTCAAGTTCACCCATCTGCAATCCCAAGCTAGATCATATATATAGGAAAATCTTCACATAAAATTTCAAATTCCCAAGTCAAATCTTCCTTGAGGTATCACGTCCACATTGATTTTAGACGAAACTCCCACATGACCTTGAAAAATAGGTCAAGGTCATACATCTGCAGTTACAAGCAAGGTCTTACAAAAGTCTTACATAGAAACATAATCACACAAAATGTCAACCTCTTCAAGTCAAATCTTTCACCAGTGCATCTGCAATGATTTTTAAAAAGTAGCCATGTGACCTTGAAAATAGGTCAAGGTCACCCATCTGCAAATCCAACTTAGTTCATATTATGACACATAATCATGCACATTTAAACCTTTTAAGTCAAATCCTTGCGGAGTTATTACAACTGCGTCAATTTTACAGGACATGCCTATTTGACCTTGAAAAATAAGTCAAGGTTACACATCTGCAATCCCAAGCATAGGCTTCATATTGGAACATATTTGCAAAAAAATTCAACTTCCCAAGTCAAATCTTTCTTGAGTTATGGCGTCCGCAACGCACACAACAATGTGTTGAAGAAGAAGACAAAGAAGAAGAAGAAGGAGGGGGAGGAGGAGGAGGAGAAGGAGGAGGAGGAGGAGGAATAGGAGGAGGAGGAGGAGGAGGAGGAAGAAGAAGAAGAAGAAGAAGAAGAAGAAGAAGAAGAAGAAGAAGAAGAAGAAGAAGAAGAAGAAGAAGAAGAAGAAGAAGAAGAAACATTATCTCCCCCCTTTGTACGGGGAGACATAACTAATGAAATATTCTTTCAGTCTTATATGTGGTCAGTATGTCGGGGCAAACATTTTATACATCAGTATGAACAGTAAAAAATGTATTTCTATGTTTGTAGAACTAAGTTTTATTTTAAGCCAAAGATAAATAGGTGTTTGTACAAGTAGTATTATTCATAATCCACCATGTAAATATCTATATAATCTATACATCACAAACTTTCCCAATGTACAATTTGTACAGGTTTGTTACTAGTTTTCAATTTATGAAGAATATCTACCATTATTAACTATATTGATTACAATTTTGTACGTTAGTAGATATTTCTAACATAATTCATGTTTTTGACCTGTGCAAGACTAATTTCCAATATGGTGGGAATGTACTTTGGATGAATCTCCAAGCATTTGGTTCAAATAGCTATGCTCTATTGATTTTTAGACCTTTTTTTTGTGGACATTTGGTGTTGTTTTCTGTTGCCAAAATATTTAAAAAAAACTTCATCTTTGTAAACTGCTCACTCGATTTCTTTCACTTGGTTTGAAATTACGCAGGGAAACATCTGAGGGTGTTTATAGACCTTAGTTTGGTCAACAGGTCTGAAATATAATCACAGATCCTTGCTGGGTAAGTATCAGTTCTAACACACACACACACAGACACACACACACACACACACACACACACACACACATACACACACACATTTCTTGCCCCAGCTTCATAATTATCCAACACAACTCACAAGAAATTGAAAAATATGTAGAAATTGTACCAAAAGTCCAGATGGTGATCTGGGTACCACAGCTTTTGAAACACTACGGCATTACTTAGCACCAAATGTACCAAGGCTATCTGAAACCTTCTCCAGGGCACACATTTCAGCAGAAACTCGGCTCTTGCTTTTCAAGTGGATGTCTGTGGGAAGATTGTAGTTTCACAGGGATGACTTCAAGTACCTATTTACATGATCTGAATTTTTTTTTGTATGTCAGGTGGCAGGTTGTTTTTGTTAAGAAAATATTTAGGCCCTAAATTAAGGATTAGTCAGACTTTTCAGTAAAAGTTCGTAGTCTTGTAAGTGATGTAATTATGCATATAATGGTTCTATTTCTGATCATGTTTGAGTCATAAGTAGACGGAAAAACTTTATGCTGATACTTAAGGTTAGGCTTATCTGTTTTGGAAATAAATAACTAAAGTCTGTAGTTAATAAAAAATATTTCCAAGTCTGAGAGGACTGGTTGAATACCACCTGTTGCCTTTTATGGGGAAGTGCCTGTCTGAAGTCAGAAGTAAAATGGATTTACTTCACATTGGTATTGGAAGATGAATGTTGATGTTTTGGTTATTTTTGAACCTGCCTTTTGCTGTAATTAATTTTGTCATCATTTTGGGTTAAAGTTTATGAATATGGGTTATGTTTTTTGAACTATGTGGTACACCAATTGACTTTTATTAAGTCTACATATTTACTCTGCTGATAATAATGTCTTTGTGCCAACACAGACATATTTTCTTTCTTTCTTTCTTTCTTTCTTTCTTTCTTTCTTTCTTTCTTTCTTTCTTTCTTTCTTTCTTTCTTTCTTTCTTTCTTTCTTTCTCTCTCTCTTTCTTTCTTTCTTTCTTTCTTTCTTTTTTTTTCCTTTCTTTCTTTATCTCTTTCTTTCTTGCCCTCCTTCCTTCCTTCCTTCCTTCCTTCCTTTCTTTCTTTACAGCAAATTGGTCCGACATTTCATTTGGCAAGTATTACATTTACACACATTAAGTCATGAATTGTTGGACAGCGGTTCGACATTTTTAAATCTTGACTATCTCCAAAACAATGATAATAGGTACGGGTAACCAATCCAATTTCAATTAATATGTTTGTAACACTGCACATTTGTGTATTTTACATGTGGCCTCAAAAAGTCAAAAGTCAAGGTCATTTGGACCTTCCAAATTTTCTTCCAGCCACAATTTGGTCAATTTTTATCGATTTTTATCATGTTTGGGCTCAAATTGTAGCAATTAACAAAAAAAGTAACTCTACACATTTTTGGAATTTACATGTGACCTCAAAGGTCAAGGTCATTTGTACCATTGAAAATTTCATCTAACTGAAATTTGGTCAATTTGTATCCAATTTTGATCACGTTGGTATCAAATTGTAGCTATTGTAACACAACACATTTTTTTAATTACAAATGACCTCTAAAGATCAAAAGTCATGATCAATTGGACCTTTAAAATTGTCATCTTGCCATAACTTGATCAATTTTTATCCACTTGTGATCATGCTGGACTCACATGACAGGTATTGCTGTACTGCACATTTTTGTAATAAATGTGCAACCTCTAGAGGTCAAGGTCATTCAGCCCTAAGTTTCATCTAGCCATAACGTGGTCAATTTTCATCCAGCCAGAAGCTTAATGAATTGTGAAGTACCAAAGACTGAAAGTTGTAGCACTTAATATTTACAACTTCTTAAGGCACACACTGATTTGCTTTGAAGCAAATCTTTTTTGTAGTCTGCTTTGCACATGCCCAAAATATGCTTCAGCATAAACATATACGTACAAATGCAAGTTGGCTTTTTTTAAAAAGGTATTGAGGTATACAAAAGAATTCAAGACTGAGAGAAGAGATTAAATATACGTACTTGATCTGTTCTTTCAGCAGATTGCTATAAGTTACAAATAGGATTTCTTTTTCCTCTACACCCATACCACGCAGCGTTTTGATGTATTCTGTGATAACAACAGTCTTTCCAGTGCCTGGGACTCCCTGCAGAAGAACTATTTTTTCATTTCCTGTTTGCAACTGCTGTAAAACATTTAGCTGCTCTAAAGTCATCAGGTTCATGATTTGAAGATATTCCATTGCCCCTTGTTCCAACACGTACGAACTGGGAACAAACGATGCAAGACTTGTGTACAAGGAACATCTTATAGATTCCAGCTTTTCCTTTCCCATCTGCATATATGACGCTGGATACATTTCCCTTTTCTCCAAATGCAGTTTGAGTAACAAGTTTTTCTTTTCCCTGATGTCCTTTTTGGTAACAATTATATGTTCTACATGGAAGGAGCTGTACTTGCAGTAGCTGAGGCTTTGATCCACGTAAGGGAGCATTTCCTGTGCATACTTTGTTATTAGTTTTTCTTCATGACCAATAGTGAGCAGCAAAGGTATGTCTGTAGATGTGATAATCAGGATATCAAACATGATGCCCTCACACTTTTGTTGACTTTCCTTTCTAATATCATTTTGAATGCATGGAGAAATGTACATCAGGCCCTCTCTTGTTTTGTAGTGTTCAATTAATGCATCAATGCATTTCCTCAGGTGTTTGCGGGTGGTATCGGCTTTCTGAAAACGTACCTCATACTCCTCAGGCCACAGTTTTAGACCCATTCCAACTGAAATGAAAGATATATTTTACAACATTAAGGCATGAGTAACAGCTGATTCAAAACTAATTCATATGTAATACATTTATTAAGTCTATGTGACAAATCAGACATATTGTTTTTCTCTCTTTCTTTCTTTCTTTCTTTCTTTCTTTCTTTCTTTCTTTCTTTCTTTCTTTCTTTCTTTCTTTCTTTCTCTCTCTCTCTTTCTTTCTTTCTTCCTTTTCTTTCTCTCTCTCTCTTTCTTTCTTCCTTTTCTTTCTTTCTTTCCTTCTTTCTTTCTTTTTTCTTTCTTTATTTCTTTCTCCGACATTTCATTTGAAAAGTGTAATATGTAGAGACTCCAAACTTTGCATGATTATACTTCCGCATATGAGGTCTTGGTTGTTGCAAAAAGGTTCTGTGGTTTTGAAAACTATGCAAATTAGGGCCATTCGAAACTTTAAATCTTGACTATCTTCTAAACTATTATAGGTATTATAGGTAACCAATCCAACTTTCCTGAATGTGTTTGTAACACTGCACGTTTTTTTGTAATTTACATGTGACTTCTAAAGATCAAAGATGAATGTCATTTTGCCATTTGAAATTTTCATCTGCCCAAAACTTGGTCAATTTTTTTCCAATTATAATCGTGTTGGCTTCACATTGTAGCTATTGTAAACGTGCATTTTTTTGTAGTTTTCATGTGACCTCTAAAGATCAAAGGTCAAGGTCATTTGGACATTTGAAATTTTTATCTATTCATAACTCTGTCAATTTTTATCCAATTTTACCAATGCAGCACCTAGGTATTGCAACACTGCATATTTCTTTTGTAATTTACATGTAACCTCTACAGGGCAAACTTTGGAATTGCCTTTAGCTGTATTTGACTTTACTCTCATTGTTGTATTGAAATTCATGTATACGGGTAATGTTTGTCTAGCCCATTTGAGAGGTTCTTTTTCAAAAAGACTATGAAACTCAAGCACTAATTTAATGACTTGCATATTGTTATCCATCGAGTCTGAGTGACAGCTGTATATGAGAGACATAAACTGTATGTCCAAGTACAACAAAAAGCTTTGGTCAATATAAATGTCAACCAATAACCCAAAACGTGCTACATATTCACCAAAGGGAGAGTCACACATCTCAGATGGGCTATCACTACACACATAAACACAAGCACACAAAACTATCATCATCTGTCTGTTTACATGCTCTGCTGAGCATTGTCTTTTTGCCTGTAGTGAGCATGCAATGTGTATTTAGATTTTTTTCTTTCTATTTGTAAGACTTTGGTTAATGATATTGTAAATTATTCAAACTTTGTGTAATGCATGTAGAGCATATACTTTGAGTGCAGTATAAATTTGTTGATGTCCATATAATGTGATGGCAGGAGGTGTCCATGGATGCTTTACTGTGCTTTAGACAAACTTCAATAACATAATCTTTAATGGAACTACACCACTCTATATGAAAATGCATATTTTTGGAAAATCAAATGCAGCTAAAAGAGTTGAGTCAAACAGTGTAGTGACCTTAGGGCAAGTAAAATGTGGACCCTGATAATCATGTGCATCAAAGCAATATTCAAAATTAATGGCTGTGATCCCAGTCAATCGTTAATATAGTCTGTTGGAATTCGGCAATTCTTTTTGTAAACTACGCCACCAACAAAAAGTGAAAAGACAAATGCTAATACCTGTCATCATGTCATCAACTCCATACATTGTAAAGACTGCACAGTCTGCACTTGGTGTCTGTATTTTCTTGTATTTTCGCATTTCTTCATCAGAAAAACCTGGCATTCTCTTCACTGTCAAAGGAAGCAAAAACCAAGACTATGAATCAGCATCAATAGCCCATACCTACCTCTACGATCTAAGTTGGGTGTATGCTGTTTTTGGCACGTGGTCACAGAAGACAAGTATCTGCAAATCCTTGCAAACAAACCATTTTATGAGTCACAGACCACATCAAACTCAAATTTACCTGAATTGGACCTTCACACCTTTCTTGCATTATGCACTTTAAAGAACAAAATTAGAATATTTTGGGTTTTATATTTCGTCTCTTTTTCTTGGAGTACTTTATTCAATTTTTGCAGCATGTAAATACAGCATACAGCCCTTTAATGCCTAATGTACTTCTATTTAAAAGTACATTAGCTATGGCAAATTGTCCCATAAATAAAAACTTGGGCCTCTCAACTGATATAGATTTTTTTTTTAATAAGTGTATATTCTACTCTGTGGCTTGTTTTGCCAATATATAAAACACAGTTTGACATCACTCTTTCTGCCAAAATTTCAGGAAAATGGGTCTTTTACAGAAAGAGAGGGGATAAAAGCCATTTTACACTGTGTGGAAACTATTTCCTTCCATATCAGACCTCTATGTCTTTATGTCAAAACTTTGTTTTCACCCTTTGCACATAAAGTGCCAGTTTACCAAGCTTTATCAGATATGTACGTTATACATGTAATGGACCAGGCTCCTATTGAAAACCAGCTTCCTCTGATTTAAAAAAAAACAAAACTGTTCATGCATCTTCTAATATATTTATTTGAAGGCCGTCTGAGAGGCGTCAACCCTGAGAACGTTACCACAATATCTAAAAAATATTCAACGTAGCTTTACCATTTTTTTTATCAGAGATGCACATTATAATGGACCAGGTTCCTATAAAAAAATCAGCTTTTTCTGATTTTTGAAAAAAAAATGAAAACACTTTTCATGAATCTTTAATGTATTTATTTGAAGGCCATCTGAGGGGCGTCAACCCTGACCATATTACCATGATATCTCAAATAATATTGACTGCAGCTTTACCAAATTTTATCAGAGATGCATCTTATGATAGACCAGGTTCCTATTGAAAACCAGCTTCCTCTTTGTTTTCATAATTTTTAAATACAATTTTCAAGATTTATTTTAAGGCTGAGTGGTGCACAAGTGGACGACACTATCTTAATATATCAACAAGGATGCATTGCAGCGTCACCGTATTTTTTGGAAGGCCATCAGAGTAGCACACAAGTGGACAATCGTATTACCATAATATCTCCTTAGGGATTCTTCAATTTTTTGGTGCAGTTATACCCTATTTATGGCACCTGTTAAGTCTAAAACACACACACACAAAACCAAGACAAAACACACACACACACAAAAAAAAAAAACGAAAAACAAAAATAAAAGAATGCAGAATTGAGGAAAAAATGGTGGGAGTCGAGGGTAATCCGTTCTCTGAACGCTATTTTCACTATAACATGGGCCATTTCTAAACCATAGCGCACTAATTTTGCACCTTTTTGCTATGCTATGTTTATATCAGCTTCAGGTCCACATGTGCGTAGTTATTATACATCAGTCTGCAACAGTGCATAACAGAACAGTTTTATCTGAAAAAATGATGAATTAAATAAAAGAGAACAAAGTAACAAACACATAAAAAGGATAAGTGAAAACCACTAAGAAGGAAAATATCCAGAAAAATCAAAGTGCTTTTTTTTTAGAACTTTCACTATACTGTCAGAATTTTTTCTTCAAATAGGTGTATGTGAAGCTAGCTTTCACCTCTTTTTAAAGGTCGACGTTTGTACAGTATAACCTTACTAAGTGACCAACTAGTGGAAGTTTACAATGTATATCATTATGGAAATAAAATGTGTTACATTGTATAATTATGCAGGTTGCTGTAGTGCATGAGCTTGGCACCTGTTAGACAACTTCTAAGAAAGAAGGGCCAATCGAATCTGAACGAATATTTCTATGTGCCTCTGCCTACCCACTAGATGTTGACTTTTCTGGCATTTGCTACGATGAGCCAGACCTTCCTGCTCGCTTTGTAACATATGATGCAAACTTATTGTGCAGTGAAATTTTGACTTCAGTTGTGGAAAGAGTGCCCCCGAGTTCATAGGTCAGTGACGGTGTCCATGAATTTTAAGCACATAAAAACAAAATTAAGCCATGAAGAGAAGAGGATGAGGAGCGTAATCAGAAAGACTGCTACTGAAATTTTCCTTTACTTTACAGCTAAGTTAAACCAAGAGGACAAAACAGGCATATGCCGACCTTCCCAAACATGCAAAGACTAAACTGCGCATGTAGACTTCAGTAGGATATCAAAGGTCACCTTTGTTTTAAGATTATCAACACCGTTGCTAACATGAAATCCCTGAACGATTTTGCTGAATTTGGATAAATATCAGAAAATTACAGCACCACAAAAAAGTACATTTGCAATAAGTCTGAAGAGGTTCCAATTCACAATTTGTGAGAAAAGGTCAAGAAAAGTGAAAACAAACAAAACGTCTTTACATGCAAAATAATAATAATAACAATAATAATAATAATAATAATAATAATAATAATAATAATAATAATAATAATAATAATAATAATAATAATAATAATAATAATAATAATAATAATAACAAAACAACAACAACAACAATAATAATAATACTATTAATAATAATAATCACAGCGCCACCTGTTATGCGAGTTGATACCTAGAGGTCCCCAGAAATAAGTGTCCCTGTGCGATTTCAAAGCAATTGGCTTGGTAGTCTTGAGAGAAGAATTTCTTTAAAGACTTTAAAGTCACACATTATTTATTTAAAACTGAAAAAATGCAGCACCAGCTGGTGAACAAATTACGGTTTATAGGTCCACAGAGGTGTCATTATGCAATTTCGAAGCAATTGGGTTAGTGGTGTTTGAAAAGGATTTTTGAGTTTTTTCAATTTAAAAGAAGAAAAATCGTAAATAAGAGGATTGTGACTGTCCTGTGCTCAACTGACTAAGCCATTATATGATCTTGGAAATGAGGTTAAGGTCACTGACCGATTCTGAATCGAGCTCTCAAAGAGGGCCATCGCCATGTGTAAGATCAAAGTCACAGTACTAATAGCTCTTAGGTTATCATGCGAGCAGTAAAATTCACGTTAGTGGCTCTGTGGCCTTGAGAATCAGGTCAAGGTCAGTAAAATATGGTCTCGATCTTTCCTAAATAGAGGACCACTAACATGTTCAACATCAAAGTCCTACCTTTCACACTACTCACGTTATAATGTGAAAAGTAAAATTCACGTAAGTTTCTCGGTCTCAGTGACCTTCGAAATGAGGTTAAGGTCACCCATGTACTCTCTAAGTCTGGCCTTTCTTCAGGACAACCATCATGTTCAACATCAAGGTCCAAGTTTAGATAGCTCTCAAGTTGTCAGGCAAACAGTAAAATTTGAGCAAGTGACCCTATGAACTTGGGAATGAGGTCCAGGTTACTCATCTACTGTCTAAGTCTGGCCCTTATTAAGGACATCTAGCACCTGCAATACGAATGTCATACCCTTGATAGTTCTCATGTTACCATATTATCAGTGAATTTCATGCACCACACCCTGTGACCTTGGAAATGACGTCAAGATCACTCACCTGCTGTACATTTATCACCCTTATACCAAGAAGTGTCCTTATGCAATTTCATAGGAACTCCCGGAGTATATACAAGGATAAAGACTTTTGAAGATTTGGCCAAAAAATGAACAAAAAATCATAAAAACAAATCCAAATATTATTGGACTGTGACCATTTGAACAAACATGGTAGATACCCACCCAAGGAACACCCCAACCAAGTTTTACGTAAACCTAGCTGATTATTTCGCAGAAGAAAAAAAATTGTCAATAAGCATTGACAACCCTAATGACTTTACAATCCCCATTGACTTGCAGGGTAATCAATAGGCATGAAAAATCAACAAAAATTCCTCCCCCCCCCCCCAAAAAAAAAAACCGATGGACCGTGACCATTTGAATAAACTTGGTAGAGACCCAACTAAGACACATCCCGACTAAGTTTAAAGTGACTCTGGCTAACAGTTTTTAAATGAGGTCGAAAATGTAATTTAACAGTGTAATTCCTTTAGACTTACGTGTTCAACAATAGGATATATGCACTGACCAACAACTACCCAAATTGAAAAATTCGTTAAAAATCAGGGATCCACAGCAAGGCCACCTGGTTAACAACCGCGCTAGACCCTTCCACAAGGAACATATTCACCAAGTTTCAGCATTATCTGAGGGATGATTTTGGAGAAGAAGTCAAATAGCAAAAACGCACAAAAATTAATTTAAAAATTTTTTTAAAAAATCGTACTGCCACCTGTTGAACAACTTGAGGTTTGGGGGTCCCATGAAGTGTCCTTATGCAACTTCAAAGTAATTGGCCAAACGGTTTCGGAGATGAAGATTTTTCAAGATTTCCCCCCAAAATGAACAAAAAAAGGAATCATTAAAAACAAAATAGTCACTGGACCATGACCATTTGAATACATTTGTTAGAGACCCACCCAAGACACATCCCCACCAAGTTTGAAGTGAATGTGGCTAATGGTTTTGGAGATGACGTCGAAAAATGTGAAGTACCATTGCAATCCCCATTGACTCACATAGTAAACATCAGGAATGTATGCATTGACCAATAAGTACCCGAGTTGAAAAAAATCGTTACAAATCAGGGATCCACAGCAAGGCCACCTGGCGAACATATGTGTGTGTTCCTTTAACAAAGAACATATCCACCAAGTTTCAGCAGAATGTGAGAGATGGTTTGGGAGCAAAAAGTTGAAAATAACAAAAATACACAAAAAATGACCAAAAATAGAAAAAAAAATGCAGCTCCACCTGTTGAACATATTGAGGTCTGGGGATTCCCAGACGTGTCCCCATACAATTTCAAATTAATTTGCTAAGCGGTTTCGGAGAAGAGGAATATTTAAAGATTTCCCCCAAAAATGAAAAAAAAAAAAAAAAAAAAAAAAAAGGTACAGCCCCACCAAGTTTGATGTGGATTTGGCCAGCGGCTTTGGAGAAATGTGAATTGTGGTTGGACGATAGATTGGATGACGGATGGACGATGGACAGACGGACGATGGATGCATCCTCCTCCTAAAAGCTCAGCTGAATAATCAGCTGAGCTAAAATAAAAAAAACTATTACTGGAGTATGACAATTTGAACAAAATTGGTTGATACCCCAGATACTTTCTCGTCAAGTTTGAAGGGTGCGTGGTGGATGGGCTTGGCAAAACTAATAGATATGACTTACCATGGTAATCACCATTAACTTACACTGCAAGCAATGGGAATATGTGCATTAACCGATAAGCACTCAAATTGAAAAAAGTTAAAAATCAGAGATGTGGAATATCTGCACATAAAAAATAGGGGTTTGTTGGCAGATGGACGCTGACGCTGACGACGATGGATGAAGGACCACAAGATAAGTTCAGCTAAATGACAAGTCAGCTGACTGAAAAATGAATAAAAAATCAAAAGTGGGAAAATAACAAATCTATAGCCAATATGCCAATATTTAAATTCTGGGTGCTCTAAAAGTTGTAAAATTAAACTGAACAACTAGCCATGTTCATAAACTACACACACATACACACACATGCACACACACAAGGTATAATATATATATATATATATATTAACCTCTTTAAGTGGCATTGCCCTCATATCAGCCTGACGGGCAGCCGTATCAGCCTGAGAACCAAATACGGCATGCTGTTGACGTTGCTGCACGCTACCGGGCAGATGTGACTCTACCGAGGAATACAGAACATGTAGTCCCTGGAATGTCATATCAGCCCATGTACTGGCACCATATAACATAGGCCTGATGAGCCATATACGGTTAAAAACTTCCATAACCAGTCAATAATATATATATATATATATATATATATATATATATATATATATATATATATATATATATATATATATATATGAACATGTCCAAATAAAATACAGGCCTTGTGTGTTGTGTTTTTATATTTATATGTACGCAAGATATAGCCTGTTCATCCCATGGTAAAAAGACAAATCTACGTGTAATCATCCATGCCAATTAAACCTGGGTCTTTTTACCAGTATTTTTGGCTAACACAGAAAAAAGATGCAATAATTTATTTTTTGAGACACCTCCCATAATCTACATCTGTCTATGGGCCTGTGAAGAATCCCCAACACAACAAAATAAGGTTGTCACAGCATATAACATGAATTAAGGACACAAGTTGATAGCACCAAACCGACACTTTTTGGATTTAAAGTTGGTAAGTCAACTTAAGAAGTGGTTGTAGATATGATTTTATAAAATATGACAACCTCATTATTGAATGCAATGCATTTATAGCAAGTATAATTTACATGTGTTTGAGATCAGCCAGACTGTATTTTTAACAATGCATTATCTCTCATGCATGCAAATACATCTAATCCAGCCATACTGTGTAAAAGCAACTAAGCACTTTCACTAAAAGAGGACTGTGACAGTCCTGTTCTCAGCTGACACTACATGCACAGACTGAACTGGTCCTGTGAACTATAATATTTAGGTCACCTCTGATTCCGACCATGATCACTGTTGCTAACATACAAGATACCAATCTTTATTTACACTCGGTGCATAAAAACAGTACAACATTAGCTTCACCAGCAGCTATTAAGACCGAGTTGTGATTAGTACATAACACTGATGCTAAAAATACGAGGTACAAATGATAATGTTGATGAAAAAGATATATAGGAAAGAGAGAGAGAAAAAGAGATGGAAGAAAAAAGACATTATTTGAGCTGGAATTGTTAATATTTGCACTGGCATTTAAAGCCTTCCCAATTTTTAATAAGACGTTCAAAAGTTTTAAGATTAGTCTGTTTTCTCAGCTCACTGGGAAGTTCATTCAACACTTTAGCGCCAAAGCTATTGAAAGTATGTAGACCGCCTTCAGTAGAGTTCCTGTTTGGGCAGTAAAGAGTATTTACAGTCCTTAATGAGTACGGGTGCTCCTTCAAGCTAAACTATTCACTTGTATATGCAGGGCTGAGCTTGTGAACATCCTTAAAAACTTCTGTAGCATAGAGTCGGAGACGGGCTCGCTCCAAGTTCGGTAGGTTTACCATACAAAGTAGCTCATCATGTTCCAGGTCGTACCTGTTGATCACAAACTTAAGTGCCCTAAACTGAATTTTGTCCAACTTTGCTGAATTTTTAGCACAACAAAAGTGCGAAACCGCTGGGCAATAGTTGAAGTTTGAAAGGACAAAGGATTTATAAAGAATAACACGTGTTTTAGTATCGAGAAAACGTCCTTAACAAATAAGACAGTTTAGTTGATTTGTAGCTCTTTTGGTAATTTTGGAAACGTGTTGGGAGAAATCTAACTTGTTATCCAGTTGTATGCCCAGCAGTTTGACACTTTTTTTTCACTAGTAATAGTAGCACCATCAATGACAATATCAGTGGAGGCACAAAAATCATGGCTTGAAACTTAGATGGATTGGCCTCCATCTGATTGTCATTGCACCATGTTATAAGATTTTCGACATTCTGTTTGAGCTTGCGGACCAGAAAAGCCTTAGATTCTGCCTTCACAAGCACAGAGTTGTCATCCACATAGTTAAATAAAACACCATCCTGAATGGCGCAAAAAATATCATTCATGAATATATTAAAAATTGCGGGGCCGAGGATAGACCCCTGTGGGACACCCTTGAGAATGGTACTCCAAGAACTAATGGCGCTTCCACCTTTAACACGCTGTTTCCTGTTTAGAAGATAGTCAGTTAGAAGAGTAGTGGCAGAAGGTGCCATGCCATAAGCCCGCAGTTTGGGTGTGATTAATGAATGTGGCAGACAGTTCAACGCTTTAGATAAATCGACTAGAAGTACCCCAACAGAGAGACCATTCCCAAGCGCATCCCTCCAGGTGTCGCCCAGATGGAGTAAAACATGCTGGCAGCCAAAGCCAGCCCTCATAGCTGACAGACAGTCATTATATATGTGTGGACGGAAGTCTGTGCTGAGTTGGCTCAACTTGAGATTTTCTTGAAGTTTTGAAGTGCTAGCCAAAATGCTAACTGGTCTTTGGTTCTTTTTATCTAAAGCAGTGTTCTTTTTTTAAATAGGGATAACATCCGCTGGTTTAGCTCCATTAGGGAACTTCCCGGTATCCACATACTTATTAAATACGCTGCAAAGCTGGGGTGCCAGAAGGTCACCTGGCACATATCCCGTTGCCAACAGTCATACAAATTGAAATCACAGCACCACTTGATGAACAAATTAACATCTGGGGGGTCCCCAAAAGTTTCCTTATGCAATTTGACGCAATTGGCGCGGCAGTTTCTGGGAAGAAGATTTTTTTTAAATTTTGCAACAAAATCAGCAACAAAATTCATGTACGCGAATCCAAAAAAAAAAAAAAAAAGTTACAAATCTAGCATCAAGTACAAATTAAGAACTGTATGATATCAAAGCAATTGGGTGAGCGGTTTGGGAGAAGGAATATATTTTAAGAATTGCCCCCAAAAGACCCCCCCCCCAAAAAAAATATAATATAAAAAAATGAAATAAAATAAAAAATCCATAAATCAACAGACCAATTGAACAAACTTGGTACAGACCCACCAAAAATACATTGCCCCCAAGTTTGAAGTCAATCTGGATGACGGTGTCAGAGAAGTCCAAAATGCAAATTAGCATTAGAACGCCCATTGACTTGCACAGTGATCTGTAGGAAAGGTACATTTACCGACAAGTACCCAAATTAAAAAAAAAACTCGTTAAAAATCAGGAATCTACAGCAGCCCCACCTAGTGAACAAGTTTGCTTGAGATTTTTACAAGGAACATATCCACAAAGTTTCAGCTTAATCTGATTAATGGTTCTTGAGCAGTCGAAAATAGGAAAAACACACGAAAATTCATCGAAAAATACAAAAAAAAAAAAAAAATGCAGTGCCATCTGGTAAATAAATTAAAAACAAGACTCACTTAAAATTTTCCTGCGTGATATGAAAACAATTGTTTGGAGAAAATTTTTAAGATTTGCCCCAAAAGAACCGAAAACAAGAGGGCTGTGTGAACAGCCCGTGCCTCAGCTGATCTTGACATTCATCACACTTGCAGCTCTATGAACTTGGGAAAGGATCAAGGACACCATGTTCTGAGTAAGTCTGACCTTTATAGAAGAACACCTACATGTGCAACATCAAAGTTCAAGTAGTTCTCAAGTTATAATGAAGAGTAAAGTTCATGTATGTTGCACTGTGACCCCACAAACGAGGTCAAGGTCATTCATGTACTGTCTCAGCATGACCTTCATACAGAATAATTAACATGTGTAGCTAACTCAAAACAGATCTCAAGTTATCAAGTAAACAGTAAAGTTCGTGTCTGTTGTCATGTGAATTAGCATTAGAATGCCCATTGACTTACATAGTAATCAATAGGAAAGCTGCATTGAATGATAAGTACCCGAACTGAAAATCCTTAAAAATCAGGAATCCAAAGCAGTGCCACCTAGTAAACAACTGTTTGACCCTTCCACAAAAATATATCCATCACATTTCAGCTTAATCTGAGGGATGGTTCTGAGAACAAGTGAAAAATAACAAAACCATACACAAAAAATTGCAGCGCCACCTGGTGAACAAATTGGGAACTAGGTGTCCCCGGGAGTGTCATGTACGATATCAAAGCAATTGGGTGAGCGGTTTCAGAGAAGAATTTTGAAGGTTAACAATTTGCCGCCCCAAAAAACAAAAAAATTCATAAAAAATCCAAAAATCAATAGAGCGTGACCACTTGAACACACTTGGTAGAGATCTACCAAAGGCACATCCCCACCAAGTTTGAAGTAAATCTGGTCAATATTATTTAAGTAATGACCATTACAAGATATTCCCATGTTAAACTTTCCTATTAAAACTTTTGTAGAGATTTTTGAAAAAAAATCATAAAAAAATCCAAATTCATTGGAACATGACCATTGGAACAAACCTGGTAGACACCCACCCTAGGTACATTGCAACCAAGTTTGAAGTAAATCTGGATGATGGATTTGGAGAAGAAGTCGAAAATGTAAATTAGCATTAGAATGCCCATTGACTTACATGGTAATCAATAGGAAAGGTGCATTTACCCCACAGGAGCCGACTTGAAAAAAATCATTAAAAATCAGGAATCCGCAGCATTCCCACACAGTGAACAACTTTGTTTGGCCCTTCCATTAGGAACATATCCACCATGTGTAAGCTTAATCTGAGTGACGGTTCTGGAGAAGAAGTCGAAAATATCTATAACACACAAAAATTCACCAAAAAAATTAGAAAAAAACTGCAGCACCACCTGGTGAACAAATTCACAACAAGGAGTCCCTAGATGTCTTCCTGTGTGATATCAAAGCATTTGGGTAAGCAGTTTCGGGGAAGAAGATTTTTTAAGATTTGTCAAAAAAAAAAACAACAAAAAAATTCATTAAAAATCCAAAATTCGCTGGAGCATGACCACGTGAACAAAATTGGCAGAAACCCACCCAAGGTACATTGCCACCAAGTTTGAAGTTAATCTGGATGACGGTTTTGGAGAAAAAGTCAAAAATGTGAATTAGCATTAGAATGCTCATTGACTTCCATAGTAATCAGTAGGAAAGCTGCATTGACCGACAAGTACCCGAATTGAAAAAATTGTTAAAAATCAGGAATCCGCAGCATTCCCACATAGTGAACAACTTTGTTTGACCCTTCTACAAGGAACATATTCACCATGTTTCAGCTTAATCTGAGTGACGGTTCTGGAGAAGAAGGAAAAAATTGCAGCGCCACCTGGTGAACAAATTAGGAACTAGGAGTCCAAGGGAGTGTTCCTGTGTGATATCAAAGCAATTGGGTGAGTGGTTTCGGAGAAGAAGATTTTTTAAGATTTACCCAAAAAAAGAACAAAAAATTTCATTAAAAATCCAAAAATCACTGGACCATGACCATTTGAACAAACTTGGTAGAGACCCACCCAAGGCACATCTCCACCAAGTTTGAAGTGAATCTGGATGACGGTTTTGGAGAAAAAGTCAAAAATGTGAATAAGCATTAGAATGCCCATTGACTTCCATAGTAATCAGTAGGAAAGCTGCATTGACCGACAAGTACCAGAATTGAAAAAATCGTTAAAAATCAGGAATCCGCAGCATTCCCACATAGTGAACAGCTTTGTTTGACCCTTCTACAAGGAACATATTCACCATGTTTCAGCTTAATCTGAGTGACGGTTCTGGAGAAGAAGGAAAAAATTGCAGCGCAACCTGGTGAACAAATTAAGAACTAGGAGTCCAAGGGAGTGTTCCTGTGTGATATCAAAGCAATTGGGTGAGTGGTTTCGGAGAAGAAGATTTTTTAAGATTTACCCAAAAAAGAACAAATAAATTCATTAAAAATCCAAAAATCACTGGACGGTGACCATTTGAACAAACTTGGTAGAGACCCACCCAACATACATTGCCACCAAGTTTGAAGTGAATCTGGATGACAGTTTTGGAGAAGAAGTCGAAAAATGTGAATAAGCATTAGAATGCCCATTGACTTCCATAGTAATCAGTAGGAAGCTGCATTGACCGACAAGTACCAAAATTGAAAAAATCGTTAAAAATCAGGAATCTGCAGCATTCCCACATAGTGAACAACTTTGTTTGACCCTTCGACAAGGAACATATCCACCATGTTTCAGCTTAATCTGAGTGATGGTTCTGGAGTAGAAGTCGAAAATATCTATAACACACAAAAATTCATAAAAAATTAGGAAAAAATTGCAGCGCCACCTGGTGAACAAATTAAGAACTAGGAGTCCCAGGGAGTGTTCCTGTGTGATATCAAAGCAATTGGGTGAGTGGTTTCGGAGAAGAAGATTTTTTAAGATTTACCCAAAAAAAGAACAAAAAAATTCCTTTAAAATCCAGAAATCACTGGACCGTGACCATTTGAACAAACTTGGTAGAAACCCACCCAAGGCACATCTCCACCAAGTTTGAAGTGAATCTGGCTGACAGTTTTTGAGAAGAAGTCGAAAATGTGAATTGTGGATGATGGACGGATGGACGGACGACGGACGGACGGACGGACAGACGGACGGACGGACGACGGACGACAGACCCTCAAAAAACCTCAGCTGACTGACAAGTCAGCTGAGGTAAAAAATCAATAAAAATCCAAAAATCACTGGGGCATGACCATTGGAACAAACTTGGGAGAGCCACACTCGAGGTATACAGGCAGCAAGTTAGAAGTGAATCTGCCCAGTGGTTTTGGAGAAGAATTCGAAAATGTGAATACTGGATGAAAATGGACGGACAGACAGATGGATGGACTACAGATGCTAAGCTACCACATCAGCCCAGCTGACTGACAGCTGAGCTAAAATCCAGGTTTGTCCTCTATGATTCTCTTGTGACCTCAGTGAAATCAGCTTTACTTGTTAACTTATTATGCATTTGGTATTAAGTGCTTCCACAGTAAACCAATGGAAGTGTAAGAAGAGTTTCCAATTCAGGGTCATTTACAAGTTCAAAGTCATCGCCTCATGTGTGTATTTTTGATATTCAGAAGACCAACCTTTAGAGTCTTATATGTGGAGTAAGTTCCCAAAATTCTTGCTCTATAGGACCTTGTGGAAAATCCTGGATATCTTGTTGTGACATCAATAAATATGCACTTACCTTCAACCAGCCGTAAAATGTGTTGCATTTTATCTCGGGATTCTTTAGGACATAATTTGAATGGTCGACCATCCTTTGTCAAGACAAAGCATGAGTAGTGCTCGCACAGTTTGATCATTTTCCTTATTTGTTCCTCTTTACTCTCTTGTTTAGTTAACTTGGTCATTCTTGTGAATACGGGGGGTACCATCAGCAGCATGTCGGCAGGTTTCACATGTAGATACAGGTGTTCTTCCTTGAAAGTGTTTCTACTGAACTCGAAGAGCTCACCAGGTGCCTCACAAATCAGTTCTTCAAACATGCTATTGACTTCTGCTTTCCAGTTAACAAACACCCTTTCTTCAATTTGCTGGTGCAATAAATTAGCTATCTTGATATATCCTTTGCAATTGGAGCTGGCAATGGCACTCGCCAAAGTTATAAGTTCAACCAGTTCTTTTTCTTCTGGTTGCTCACAGATGTGTACAGCCACTGGGCCCATGTTGTATGCTGCCTTTTTTGATGGCCAGGGTTCAAATATATCTGGAAGCAAGAATTAAAACAAATACACATAAATCGTATTCACAGCACACCATGTATAGGAAAGCACATTTAAAGCAAGATATAAAAAATGTAATATATGCCATCTAATAAGTACGACTGTACATCTGAACCTACATGAGTCTGTCAGGAACACATAACTTTAAAATAGATTGTTAGAGTTTACCTAAATCATGGCTTACTAATGTCCCTTCTTAGATTGTGACACGCACATTCATTACATATAAAACCGTACATCACCAAGTAGAATCTAAAAGCTTCTGCCATATACTATTCCTTGGTCTCAATGCTACTGTCACTAATAATATACAAGCTACCAGCCTTTTCTCAAAACCAGCTGATTTATCAATCAGATTAGTTTGCTTCATTGTCATCCGTCCGTTTCAATTTTATTAAGGGTGGAAGAGAGGAGTTGGGTCACTGTTTGCAAAACCACAGTCTTCACAGTTCTGGAATAATAAGTTTTACCTCAGCTGACTTGTCATCAGATGCGGTTTTAGGATTGTCCATCACCCATCGTCGATCAATCTGTCAGTCTCTATATTTGTCTATCTGCCCACAATTTGCATTTTTGAGCTCTCCAATACTATTGGCCAGATTCACATCAGACTTGGTGGGGATTTATCTGGAGTGTCTCTCTACCATTTTTTTCAAAAAAAAATTTTGACCTTTTTGTCTATTTCTGCGTGTGTGTGGGTGGGTGGGGGGTTCTTTTGTCATGAATTGTGTATTATCATGTTATCAACCTCCGCTCCAATAGCACACCTCAAATTGTGCAGACATGTAGTAGAATGTATATTATGTAAGGGTCAGCAAGTGGTATTCAGTAGGTAGTAGTGCTCTGGATCCCTAAGTTTAACAAATTATTCAGTTTTGGTATTTATTGCTTAATGCATACATTACTGTTCATTACTATATACTGCTGGGGAAAGAAAATGCCACTCCCTTCCTTTTGTTCAACACTATGGACGTGTTATGAGGATGCGTGTGTGTGTGTGGGGGGGGGGGTGTTTGTTCACTTTTCTATTCTGTTGCTTTTCACATCTCTTTTGAGAGGAAATGGTGGACCTTATATTGACCATTTTGGTTGTGGTTGTTGTTGTTGTTGTTGTTGTTGTTGTTGTTGTTGGTGGTGGTGGTGGTGGTGGTGGTGTTGTTGTTATTGTTGGGGCACTGCATGCATCAGTAGCTGGTGTGGCCACCTTGTTTCTGTAGGCAAGCTTGGATCTGCCTTGGCATGCTGCTTGTCAGCTTGGTGACCTGAGTCTGGGGAATTTTATTCCTTTGGTCTGAAAGCCTATGTGCTAGTTGGTCTAGAGTGGCTGCAGGTTCTTCATACTCATCCCTGATTTGAGGGCCAAGCAAATCCAACAGATGCCCAATTGTGAACAGGGCAGGTGAACGTCCTGACCATTGCAACAATGGGATATTGTGTTGCTGTAGATACTTCATGTTGACTCTGGCAATATGTAGTTGTGCATTATGCTATTGAAACAGTAGCCCTGGATATTGATGTAACCATTTGTCAACTGTGGCTGACACCCATATTTTCCTTGAAAAAGCATATTTAGAGTGCCTCATGTTAAAACAATTGGAGTGGCGTGTTTCCCCCCAGCAGTATATACAAGTCATTGCTGAATGCAATAGTTTTTCACATTTTGAATTTCTTCTCAAAAAGTGTAATTTTGAGCTGAAGCTTGGTGGGGGAGTTTTTCTCACATCCCATCAGCCTTTCATGAGCCAGATATCTTATTCGATTATAAGACCAATTGGCAAAATGGGTTTGAAATTGTGCATACACGATTTGGGGTGCCCATGCCGGTGGGTGGGACTTATTTTGGGTTGCATGTATTAAGTGCAGCTAAAGAGAGGCTGTTCAGACAGCCTTCTTTTTAAATATAAGGGGGCAAGACCCACTATTTCAAGATGGAAGCCGATATGCCATTTTTTTATCATGGCCAACAAAACCACAATTACTAACATACAAGGCAGAATGGCAGTTTTGCCTTTCAAGGTGACTCAAATTCAAAACTACAATCAAAGGTGCATCCTTATTAGTCTTCAATAGGAGTCGTGTGCCCAGGATACAAAGTTACCAATATATTACGTACTGTTTTCCAGATTTTCGGCTATCCCCAATGTAACTATGCTAATGTGCATAAACTGTTAACAATTTTTCCTTAACTTTCATAATTAATTACAAATTAGCAAATATTTTTGTGCACTATTGGATTTAATTGATTTTATTGTCGTCCATAAAAAACAGGAAACACGAAGTAAAACAAGAAATACAGAGTCAATTTACATAAATCATAATACAATACATAATCAGCAAGCACCAAAAGTAATTAAAATATGCTCTATGTTACATAATATATGCCATCATAAAAACTATTAATATGTCAATGACTAAATCATAAAATATATAGAGTTGACTCTGTAAATCAAACAGCAGTCTCCGACAGGGCAAACACAGTCACACCTCCTAGCCAACACACACTGGCAGGCGCACGCCAACTAGCTGAATGCAGGAGTATAACCACGCAACTACAGTACCCATGACGTATTTATGTACATGTAGCATAAAATGTACCATGACGTATTTATGTACATGTAGCATAAAATGTACCAAGTACTGTAGTCTCCAAAATAGTTATGAAAATGTTTTGTTGACGACACAGTATATAATGATTATATACCCTGGCCCAGGCAGCAAACCCATGACGCCCTGCCAGCATGTGCCCTACCTGATCAAAAGGCGGGAGTCCATGTCAGTTACCATAACAATCACAATTGATTTGAAGAGTAATGAATGAAAATTATACATTAACGGACTAGCACTAGAATAAAGTCATGTTAAAAATGAGGGATATGGAAAATTACCCAGCTTATGAACAGATTTGTTTGGCCGTTCCACAAAGCAATCCCACCATGTTTCAGCACAATATAAATAAGAGATTTGCAAAAGAAGTGAAAAATGCAAATCCGACACAAAACATTTGAAAACAAAATGTGGCACCAGCTAAAACAAATTAAGATAGAGGTTCCTGTATGTGTTGCTATCGCATTTTGAAGCAATTGGACACACTTTTCGAAAATATCGAGTTTAAGATTTGTCCATAAATGAACAGCATTTCATGTCAGAATCCAAAAATCATAGAAGCATATCCAGTTGGCAGTAAGACACCGTTACATATCCATAATTTAAACAAATTTAGCAGCGATAAATCCAAGGTACACCTGTCAATGTCAAGTTTGAAGACAATCTGGCCCATGGTTTCAATGGGACTTACTTCTGTAATCTCTGCTAACGTGCATTCTAATTAATTGGGGATATGACATAAGTACCCGTAATTCTGAAAACAAAAATTGTAAGAATTCAGAAGGAGGCCAAATGTTGCAAGCATTTCTAGAGTTTTTTTAATGAATTGCAAAAAAATTAAAAAGAACAAATAATGACTGTCAAGGACGCGTAACTGTGTAAACAAACTTGGTAGAGACCCACCCGAGGTAGATTGACATTCAGTCTGAAGTGGCAAACAGTTCTGGAGAAGAATTCAAACATTTAACAAATGGATGCCTATGGACGAATGGGTGGGAGCACGGAGAGATGGACGATGTAAGATGGAGAAAGAACCATCACATAAGTTTCAAAGACTGACACATAAGCTGAGGCAAAAACACACTACTATTTGTGAAAGATCAGCAGCACAACTTTCTGAAGAAATTGAAGTCTAAGGGTTCCCAGAACTGCCCCTATGCAATTTTTACCTATGGGCTTTGGTGACGAGGTTTAAAGATTGTGCCAAAAGATAAATGAAAATATATAAAAACAAAAAACAAAAACAACAAAAAAAAAACCCCCTGGAGAATGACCATTTGGAAAAAAAAGCTCAGTAGAAATCCAACCCAGGAAGATTCCCACAAAGCTTCTGATGGATTTGGCCGATGTGATGTTAGTAATATCAAAACTATTATTCTGTAGAGATGACAGATGGCAGTAAATAGCTAGTGGAACGCTGCCGATCCAACTTGTAACGTCTGGTTGGCTAAAAATCCAAACATACGTGGGGCATGAAAACTTTAACAAAGTTTGCACTGAACCATCAAAGGTATGAAGTACCAGAAACCCACACAGTTTGCGTTGTGGGGTGACACTGTAGTTGAATTCGAATATGGCTGCCAAACTATGTCACATTAAACGTTTGAAATGACCGTCTGACATTTGACCCTCAAACGGACCTTACTTAAAAGCACATGATGCACGTAAGTAGCTTTTACAAGATTTGAAATGAATTTGCTTGTTAACACTTTTAGATATAAACTGTTGCTTTGTAAAAGAGGAAAGGGTTTGTAATCTGCAGCTTGCCTGTTTAAAGTGACAAGGGTTGGGATAAAGTCCTATGTAACACAAGTAAAATACAATGTTTACATAATATTGTTTACCTTTATTTATTGTATTAACTATAGAATATATGATTGATTGAAAAGAACAAAAATGGATCAATTTCAGATGGAGTAAATGGCAGAATTCGATGCATGTCTTGCTTTGTGTGTTTTGGATCTTTTTAAATGCCAATATAGCTGCCACATTTTATGACCAACGACCTCGAAAATCACCTTGTAACCTCAAAACTGACCTTTCAAATGAAAACCATGATGCATGTTGCTAGTGTTGACAGCTTGAAATAAACACCATGAGAATTTTTAGATACAAAATCTAGCATAAAATTTGTCAAAGCAGTTGAAAAATATGCTTAGAAATCAATATAGCTGTAGAAATCAATATAGCTGTCAGAGGTTAACCTGGGTAGAAATGCAGCGGTGAAAGAGTTAATATGCACGAATTGTGAACATAATAATGGCTTTGGAGGACATAGTGTAGACATATATGTAATCATCCTGGAATTAAACACTGGATTGACTCTGGGAACAATGTGTCAAATGAGAAATACAGTGGAATGATTCCCAGATATACTAACGGTCCCAGTGGAAGTACAAAGGCAAAGCACAATGTCTAAAAGATTTTGGATGATGACATTGTGTAGAGAATTATAAAACATTGTGGAAAACGTCTGTGGATAGGCCATTATGAGTTTCAAGCTGGATATATACCGGGTACGATGAGTTTGTAGAATTGTGATTACAGAGTTGTCCTGCAAAAAAATCTTGGATTACCCTAAAATAGCTAAGTCTATTTAAGGAATTCTATGTCTTAGTCTACCATGGGTACTCAGTGAAACTTTGAAATTTTCAAAGCATGAAATTGAATCTCTGTGGATCGTGACTATAATCACATGTCATGTTACTGGAAGGGATGCTCTGCAAAAGGTGAAGGTAGCAAAGTCAAAACAAGAACCAAAGCGGATCTCCATAACTTGTCAAATATCAATCTGAGAACTTTGTGGCAATAAAAACCAGTATATCTTCGAATGGCAATCTGTGGCATCCACTTCCTGTCTCAAGATTTGAACTGGCAAGGTGGATTAATTCATCAGTTTGCGCTAAATGCTTTACTAAGTCCAATACTTATAGAAAACTGTGTTTGACACGCGCTCATATGATGGCATTGGTATACAAATGTCAGAGATGTCAGACAGCCAGTTTCTTGCTTCCTACTTGCTAGGAGTGACAGACTTCAAACAAACTGACGGGTTTAGCTATACCTTGCATATAACATTTACTGTTCACGATACTTGGTATTCAGGGCACCAGAATAACGTGGTCAGAACTACTGATACAACTTTGAGCACTGGAAATACCATTGATATGGAGCACTAATGCAAGCAGTTCTGTACGCAAGCAAACAGAGTGGTCACCAATAAGCCTGGGAACTCACGTGATACACAGAAATGATACCAGGAGTTCTGAAGCAACGATGGATATTGTGAATATTTTTACCAACTATCAAAACATCTGTGAACAGCAAATATGCTATGGCCATACATGGTAACATGAACTGCGTGAATATCAACAGTACTGCGGAGCATATTGTGTGCATGGAGGAACACATATGGTCATATGTACAGCTCACATATCGTGGATCTTGAATTTTCTGTTGAATGTGGGCAACAGCATAAAAAAGAAAAAGCTAATGATATGGCCTTGAAGCTACGCCACATTGATTGCATGTGAGTATTGAATAATGTGGAAAAGAATGGTGCTTAACTTTCTTCTGAATCTTTGGTTTATAGCCGTTGTTCATTACGTACTGGAAAAATGACTAATGGCATTATTATCATATCCTTTTTCCTGGAACTTTGTTTGCATAAAAACGAAATTAATTCAACTGTACAGAAACCATTAATTAGTCATTCCAATGTACTTGTATTATATAGAGGTATGGCGACTTTGAGTACCTGTGTACCCTTGGACCTTGCCAAACGCATCCTATTTAAGAAAAAAAACTCTCAATGTATTAAAATGTCTAAACTAAAGAACACATTAATGGAGTTATATGAATTTAGCCCACAGCTTCTTTCAACAAAATTATGTCTAAATTAAAAACTATTATTAGAGATTTCTAAAGGAGAACTTTTTTTAAGAAGGCAGGCAACAGTTAATAAACCCGACAGTGTGGTATCAGCGAAGAGAATACCCCTGGTCAATTGAAGAATGTAGGCTTCGGTCTGCTGCTCCTTTGCCCATGTGACTAAGGGTATCGATACCTATATGGAAATATGCTGTGTCTATAAAACCTGTCAGTGAGATGCCTCAGCATTTCCCTTACATTGCCTTTCATTATATATGCTAAAGCAGGCTATTTCGTCTGTAATTAACTTATTCTTCAACTTACAAATTTACACTTCAAACTAATCTAAAGTGCCAAAAACATTTAAGATGCTAAACAGAAATTTTTTATGAAATTATAACATAGCAAATGCACTTAAACCAGATGTCGATGGTGAAATTTATTTGTTTGTACTATTTTACTAGCTGTACATGTAAATTTTACAAAACTCGAATAATGAAATTTTAATAAGTGCAAGACCAACTGATCACAGATGTGCATGGTCTGGTTGTGTAGTAATGCTGGAAAATGACCTTTATTTGCCCATTTATCATGGCATCGTTGGCAAAAGAGTACAGACATAGAATAGCAAACGATTGGCCCTCAGCGGGATATTGGGGGCATGTGGGGAATATGTGAAACTAAGTTCAGTAAGCAGTTAAACATATTCATGAACGTATTGTCAGAAAGTGAAGGATTGGATAAAAGGCATTCCCACAGCTAAATTTCATCTATTGAGTGAAATATCATTGGAATTTTTTTAAACTGGGATTTATAATGTATAAAGCACGTGCCTTTTTGTGTGGTATTTAAAATTTAAAAAACGCTAATATATTAGTATTTTTTTCTGCCTACTGTTCAATGTTTATGATTGTTAAATAGTATAAATAGTCTTGCCTTTTATTTGAGTGGGATGCCAACTCATTTGCCGCTCCATGTGTTCCTTGCTGTGGTTTTATTTGTATGTATGTTTCGAAGTGTCTCTCAATGGTTTATGTATTGTTGGTCAACTGGTAAATTACATTACAGTTAAGTGCAGTTTCAACATCAGCATGAGTAACGTTAGGTATACACACATATATGGTTGTTATTATTTACAACGAAAAGAGACGTGGGAATTTAGGGTTTGATCTTCATACATGTCCAGGGTATCATATTAGTTTATGTTTTGACAAATATGGGTCCACTTAGTATAACTTGGTCAGAATTCCTTGTTCTGAGCTTCTGAGCTTAAGCTTTGTGTTTCAATCAAGAATACAACTTAGGTAGTGTCTTTATTTGCAAATTCTGAGAACATGAAGAACAGTCGATTGTAAAGTGGCAATTGTATGTTTCAATTTACAGCAGCCTCGTAGTGTTAATGTCTCAGTAAATATAAAAGGGCTTACCTACTTGCAAGCACTCATATATATGTAGTGTGTTTGTGTGAATATAATATACAGTACATTCACATAATATCTATTTATATACAAATATGTGAAAAAAAGTATTAATGATGTGGATGTGCAGGCTGAAATCTTAAGGGAACAGCCAGAAGACATAACTTGCTTGTGCAAGGTACTAGTGACTAAATTCCACCCAAGTATTCAGATATAAAATGTGTAAAAAGGTCGTGGCCAGACCGTCAAAAAAGGACATTTTACCCATACCTAAGCATTGTTTTAATGACCCACCTTGAAATGAGTCTAGATGCACAAGCTGGGGACCCTCAAGTGGCAGTGCGTCACAACCATAAACAAATGTAGGAACACAGACAATTTTCCATAAATAGGATGTACGCGTCGACACAAATAAATGAAAATTTAAACACCCTTTTAATAAATTGTAAAAAAGACCACACGCAATTATCAATATGAATCTCTAGGTGGGGTTTAGCTGTAAGGTCATGAGACATACAAATCCCAAGAACATTGTGTTATTTACAAGTTCCATTTCCAGCGTCTCCCAAGCCCAGATAATGATATATATATATATATATATATATATATATATATATATATATATATATATATATATATATATATATATATATATATATACACACATATATATATGAAATAGAACACCTTTGAGCAGGTATACCCGGGATAGGTGACGTCCTACACACAGAAAAGACTGTTTTTTGGATGAATTTCAAGCACTCACAAGTGGAAACACTTACGTGTGGTAATATCCATTGTGATCTTTGGACTATTCATCTCATCGCTGACGCTGATGATATTCAAAGTGTAAGTGATTCCTGGCATCAAACAGTCGAATGTGTAGGTCTCTGTACCTTTTGCCACAGTGACTTTTTTAATCAGAGTGTCTCCATCCGAAATGCTCAGCTCTATGTTATATTCCCCCACTGCTGGCTCCTTCCACTCAATGGTGATGGACCTTTCAGTGATGTTTGTGTGCTGAACCTCCTGTAGTTGGTCAAGCCCTGACGCAAGTAAACAACACAAATACCCTCTGTTATTAATACAAATCCCTAGCAACATTCAATGTAAAATACCACATGCGCATATCACATATAGTATGTGCATAATTTGGATCAAAATCTGAAAGAATAGGTACAGTTCTATTCTGAAATATAACTAAACAATTTATGTTCAAGTCGGAAAAAAATATCAGGCCAAAGTGATAAAGCATGACAGGTAAATATGAAATAAAGCATAAAATCGGGTAAAATGGTGGAACCCACAACTTTTGCTATTTTTTATTTCAGATACTTGTATATGATGAGTGTTTAACAAAAACGATTATCGGTCAATACAAATTGTACCTTTTTATTTTCATTTGAGTGCAATTATTTGTTTCAATTTAAATAAAAAAAAGGTCTCATTTATGATTTCCTACATCATACATGATATAATTCACCTATCATAAAACCAACGATTAACCATACTTGAAAACATTTCAACGTGTATTACCTGAACAAAATAAGTCTTGGGCATGTTGAATATACCACAGCTTAATCATTTCCATATATCATTCATACCAGGTGAAATTCAGAGTATACAGACAACGTAAATAGCAAATAACAAGATCAAACAAAAAAAGATCTCACAAAAAACACTGTAGTGGTATATGTCAAATACTACATGACCTTAGTTGGTTTGATACAACATAACTGGTCATAAACAATATGAAAAGCTTAAGAAACACCAGCAATGATATCTGCGAGATTTAGTTATTTTATATTGTATTTGTGTCTTTTTGCCCAGAACTACTTCCTAGTAGTCAATATCCTATTCCGCAGTTCGAACTCTTTACTCTCCATAAGCTAAGCAGTCCCTGTCTAACCTGTATATATATGGAATTACTATTGTCGATGTAAAGTTTCCGCTTCTGTCAATTTCTGTCCAATTTTGATCATGGTGAGCTCAAATTGTAGATATAGTAACAATGCACACTTTTGTAATGTACATGTGGCCTTTAAATGGCAAAGGTTAAGGTCATTTAGGCCTTAAACAATTTCATCCAGTCATAACTCTGGCTATTTTCATCCAACTTTAACCATGCTGGACCCAAATTGTAGATATTGCAACACTGCACATTTTTGTAATTTGTATATAACTTCTAAAGGGCAAAGATCAAAGTCATTTGTACCCTCAAAATTCTCCCCTACCCATCACTTGGTCAATTTTCATTCAAATTTAATCACGTTGAACTGAAATTGTAGGCATTGGAGCACTTCACATTTTCGTAATGTACAAAGTGAAGGTCACTTTGTCATTTGAAAATTTCCTTTAGCCATAATCAGATCAATTTATATCGAATTTGGTCATGTTGGGCTCAAATTAGTAGGTATTGTAACACTGCACACTTGTTTTTTTAATTTACACACGACTACTTAAGGTCAAAGGTCAATATTATTTGGTCGTTTAAATATTCATTTAGCCATAAACTGTTTAATTTTCATCTGATTTGATTCATTTTGGGTTCAAAATGCAGTTATTGTAACACTGCACATTTTATATGATTATGACCTCTAAAGGTCAAAAGTCAAGGTCATTTGGATTTTGATACTTTCATCAAGCTACATTCACATTTTTGAAGGCACACAGACAGATTTGCTTACTTCCTAGTTTCTTACTTATTTGTTTCTGTTTTCCCTTCATTCTTTCTTTACAGGCAATTTGTCCAACGTTTCGTTCAAAAGCAGTTATCTGTGGAAACTCGAAACCTGGCATGGTTATACTTCTATACACGAACTCGTCCGTTTTTGTAAAAAGGTTCAATAGTTTGAAAATCATACAAATTAGGGCCATTTAAAAATTTATATCGTCATATCTCCAACATTATCAGAAGTGTAGATAACCAATCCAACTTCAAT
Organism: Hermodice carunculata; assembly: GCA_964020975.1. Classification (NCBI taxonomy): domain Eukaryota; kingdom Metazoa; phylum Annelida; class Polychaeta; order Eunicida; family Amphinomidae; genus Hermodice; species Hermodice carunculata. Next base: position 722,992 of record CAXHWN010001928.1, on the reverse strand, counting down.
TTACAGGTTTTTTGCGCTGTTCATTTTCGTTGTTTTCGTTGTCCAGGTCATTTTGACCTTTAAAGTTTCATGAAGCCATAATTTATTTAATTTTATGCAATTTTTATTATGTTGAACTCAAATTGTAGATATTGTTACACTGCGCATTTTTTGTAATTTACATGTGACCTTTAAAAGTCAAAGATCAACGTTATTTGGCCAATTGAAATTTCCATCTGGCAATAACTTGGGCAAATTTCTTCTGATTTGGTTATTAAATTATGTATATTGCGCTTTAATTGTAGGTATTGTAACGCTGGACATTTTTATAAAATTTAATGTGGCATTTAAAGGTCAAAGGTCAAGGTTATTTTGGTGTTTGAACTTTTCATCTAGCCATAACTTGGTCAATTTTGTTTGAATTTCAGTCATTCCGGACTGAAATTGTACATATTGCAACAGTGCACATTTTTGTAAGTTACACGTGACCTCTCAATGTAAAATTTCAAGGCCATTGGACTTATTTACAACTTCAGAAGGCGCACAGACAGATTTCTGTTGACGATGTTGGACCCAAATTGTAGATATGGCGATATTGCATATATTTGTAATTTACATGTGCCTCTAAAGGTCAAAGGTCAAGGTCATTTCCACTCTTCAGTGTTTCATCCAATAATTACTCTGTTAATTTTTTTTATCGAATTTTGACCAATATGGACCCAAGTTGCATATATTGCAACACTACAGATTTTTTAAATTTAGAATTACCCTGTAAAGGGCAAAGGTCAAAGTCATTTGGACATTTGAAATTTTCATCCAGCCAAAACTCTGTCAAATTTCATCCAATTTTGACCACGTTGGACCCTAATTGTATTTATGCGAAGCTGCATATTTTTGTAATAAAATGGAACCTCTAAAGCTCGAAAGTCACGGTCAATTGACTTTTTACAAGTTTAGTGCTTTTTCTATAAGTTAGCAAAATTTCAAGTTTCTATCTAAAGCAAAACTATGATAAAAGTGCGAAAAAAACTACACAGGCATGTGGACATCTGGACATCCATGTGTCATCGTTTTGTTTTCACCCACCCAGCAGGACAATGCCACCCGTCAATCATAATTAACAGTTGGTTACGTGGTATCAGGGAGGAATGGTCTAAACGATACGATTTTCATGGTGGCACCACGAAATCAGGCGGCATGCGGAAAGTGTATTTGTGAACACGGAAATCATGTGAGCATGCAAACATATCAGGGCCTTAGTGGTTTACTGTATGGTTATCCCCCTTGTTTTGCATTCAAACGAAGGAAGACATTAGATGTTTAGGACCAGCAGTAAATTGTCAGAGACTGTCCCATCAAAGAATGGGGAAACAAAAGTTCAAATAAATATACGAAATAGGCATAAACGTGCCAACATAAGAGGAAGCATTCAAAATAGCAAAGCAAAATTACGACAAGATAACTGAGTTAAGTATACAGACAGGAATGCATGCAACAATAACACTATCCTTGAAAACAGGATGAAAAGGTTTTGGGGGCAAAGGACCGGACCTGCCAATCATCCACAGGCCATGATTGGGTGGGGGCCACCCTAGCGAAACAAGGCCAGCCAAAGCCAAGAAACAGGTCATGTAGCCAGCCCCAAGCACCAAACCCGAACAGCTGCGCCTCTGCCAAGAATCTTACAAGCTGTTTGAAGAATACAAATAAATAGTGACACAAGCAAGTGTTCGTCGCTATGAAATTTAAGACAGTTTTCATGATATAGTAAGGCCCCAATAGAATCCATTGTACTGTATTCAAGTTCAGCATAAGTTGGTTGAGGTTCGCTAAAGTACAAATGACATGTAAAGGCAAAAAGCCAAAAGACACAGCTTGCTCACACAAGGTACCCATAAATAAAGTCTGCATTCAAGTATTCAAATAGAAAATGAACAGAAAGATTGTGACCAGGACTGTCAAAGCTTAAAATGCGTGACAACAATGAAATCTTTAATTCTGGCAGAGCATGTGTAACGGGCCAGACATACATTGCCCAGAGTAACCTTATGTTGAGCAACATTGAAATAGTCGAGTTACTCAAGCTGGGTACCCTCAAGTGGTACTACATCCCAACTGTAAAACATTGTAGGAGCACAGACAGTTCCCCATAAATAGGGTGTACTCATAGGGACAAGCCCCTGCAGTTCTAACCAACTTCTGATAGATTATAAAAAGAGCACCTGCAATTATTAACACGAACTTCGAGGTGGGATTTAGCTGAAAGTTCAGCAGATAATTAAAACTAATCCCAAGAATATTAACATTATTCAAAATTTCCATGACTAAAGTCTCCTAGTTGAAAAAGGCATGTCCATAAACATACTTGTCTGCTCCGCATGACAAACATTTAGTCTTTGTGACACTAAATTTGGAACAACCTGCCAATTAATCTATCACCACAGATGCAAATTTGTGGCCATGTAAAGCAACACAGTCATTGAGCTTTCCACTTGAATTTCAACCGGAGAGGTCGATCTATCCAGTGCAAAGTCTACACGCCATTCACAATGCCAAAGTTGTTGAAGAAAAAACAGGACAGGAACAAAACTGACCAAGTGGGCCATTTTTTCTCTGTTCGCAAACCAAGCTAACTGTCAACTTTTGATGCCAGGCTTGTGGTCACGAGGGCCCACAAAGACCTGCCTACATGAAGTCATGCCTTGAAACCGGATTGTTGCTGTTGCCATTTGACAGATTGCTGAAGATTTTTTCTGCACTTCAAAACCTCTTTTATTTATTTGATTGGCCCATAATTGTTTGACAACGTCACCAAATTTTCAGGGACAATGTTTACTCATTATATTACAAATGGCAGCTCAACTTGAGAAAACGGTTCCCCCAGCTTCAACACGGCCAATGGCATGTTTTTTTCTGAACTATCTGACAGCATTCGCATGGTGACTTGACCACCAATGGATAAATCCATGCACAAGTTTGGATTGTGCATGCTTTCATACCCAAGCCTAGTCCAATTGTTTTGCCCGTTACACAGCGAAAGGGCACTAAATCAATGAGCAAGTGTCACCCAGAAAAAGTATGGGATGACTCACTGACACTCTACTGCACATAATATTTTTGAAAAGTGTGGTTTCTCATTTTGTCTGACATTAAGCCCATGTGCAGTCAAGTATGTGCTCCCACCTTGCCTATTTTCACAAGCATTACATCCTAGGGACCATTGCTCGTACACATTTAAATATAAGGATAACTAAAGATAAGTGATTAGTTATAACAATGGAGATTTATTTTTGTGAGTAGTTTATTTTGGTGTTGACTTAGTGGTACTCTGTCTGCTCGGCACATGTTATGTTGATGTGCACATAAAATATCAGATATGGTCATATTTCATTGTTCATAGTTAACATACCAAAGAACTAAATTTGTTCAAAAAGTAGTTTTTTCTTGCCTGGAGGGTTTTTAATATTTTATCGTGCTAATACTGCAAGGACATTGCCATATATTTCTGCGAACTTAGTTGCCTCAATTCATTTGAAATATGTGACTGTGGTTCGTGTTCTGCTGACATTATTCATCAAAGTTTTGTCGCTATATGGAAATAACTCAGTTGCTAATTTGAAAGATACTTTGGAACTATGTACTGACTTGTAAGACTATATATTTGCATGGTTACTAAATGGATACCTGTGAATACAAATGTATAGCCTGTTTTCTTCTATTCCTTTGACGTGAGTCCCTTCCGCCCGAATATTTCTGTGTGATTTGTTTGTGTTTTACTTCTAATTTAAGGTTTAAACTGCTGGTCATGTAATCAACAGGTGAAACTTCCAAATGACTTGCTGCACTTTCATCAAATCTGACAGGAATGTTGCTTAATTCCATCTCCACCACGTTTGTGCATTTGGTGCGGTAACTAAATTTCATGGGTTTTAAGAAAGTTCAGAAGTTATGAATTTGATTTTTGTAATATTTTAACAATATGCAAAATAACACAGGCTTCCTAACATATTGAAGTCGACTGCTGCATTTAGCAACTTTTGCCCAGAGACCTTTCTTTATGTTTTTGCTCATTTAGTTGAGCACGAAAGCTATGATATAAGTTTTATTTAAGAACAAATTCTGCAAGACATTTCTGAAGATAATATGGATCAATGTTCATCAGAGGCCGACATTTTGCGCCATCCATTGTACATAAGATCAGTGTGGTATGTTTCAGGTTTATATTTCCTAGTTGAGTATTGGCACAATCCAAGGAAGTAACCATTGCTGTATCAATCAAGTCCAAGAATGGATGATTTATTATTGTTACCACAACATCATATAAAAATCTCACTATTTACAGGAGCAGATAAGACCACTGGAGTCATAAGTTTTAGGGAATGGGAATGGGAAATTCAGAGTGTGGGTGGCATAACGTTTGGTATTTATTTTATAAAACCAGATATGTCAATAGCGTGGATAATCGGGTTTCCTATGGCAGTAGGTTGGCAAAATCAAACAAACGAAATTTGAAAGAAATATGATAATAAACGTGTAGCCTGTAGCTGCATCTATGTTTTTTATTGCAAGTAAATGCCAGCTTGGGAAATTGCCATTATGTCTTAGGTAAGTCAATTCGTGATTACAGAATATTGGCAATGAAAACATGAATTATTATCAATATTATTTCATTACGTTGTAAAAGTAAATACCAAGGACATATCCAATGTAGCCTATGTTGATATGTTGTAAAATTATGCCCAGGATTATAATTAAGGCATTTGTATAGAGTTGTACATTTATTCACAGAAAGAGGATTTCCTGTTTTTGTGCTTAAATTTTTAAAATGCTAGTTAATGGACTGACCACAATTTGCTTGGAAGGTCATACTGGGCAATAGATGATGTTTTTCAGTTGCTTTTACCTTCCAAAATTGTGCCCCAAAACAAACGTCAATGAGTTTTATAATCCCAAATAAAACTTTGATCAAAGTCATGAAAAATGTGCCCCTATTCTCCAATTTTCTCAACTTCATTTTTTTCATCAGTTATAAATGCATCCAGTCTGTGAATTGACCAACAGTAGACTACCACACGAAGTCATATTTAATAAACATCGTAGACATATTGCAAAATATCTGTGAAGTAGTGGTAGGGCAATATCCAATTGCTGTGACTGGAATACTAGCTTTGTATGGTATTCATACCTTACGATTTTGTTCAGTGTCAGGGTATTGTACTGATACTGGGCTGATCTCTGTCAAGCATCTGTATTTGGTCCCCAAATTTATATGTATAAATATATATATATATATATATATATATATATATATATATATATATATATATATATATATATATATATATATATATTTATTCATTTAGACAACCATATTTCGCACAGGTTGACATCTACCAGTAAACAAAAGCATTTGTGGATTATTTGACGCAATGACAGGAGGTTTGACAGTAATTTTAAAATGAAAAATATGCCCCCTCGCTGATAAAGGACGAAAATGCTGAAACATTATCTGGTGAAAAAAATTAGACAAAATCACTCCTATTTCATCCTTGTTTAAGACCATCTGGTCAAAACAAGTGGCCTTGGAGAAAGTATATATACATACACACGTTTCTTCTAGTAGCATCATCCTAACCTTATGCCATGTACATTTAATGGTCCTGCACAATTTTTAAAACTAGAGCAATCTGTGACCAAACTATATTCAGTTTACCTATTTTTTTGTACCAAAAGTAATTCCTGATAAAGCTAAACAGGGCTAAGCTTGCTGTAAATTAGTAGCTGAATACCGAATTGCTTCCTACTAATCACTGGGGATGTGTTAATACGTTTTAGTGATCAGTACCCAAGATTCAAAGTCAAAACGACTGCTTAAAGATTGGTGGTGTATGAATATAACAATTTGTCTCTCTGACTGTGAACACTTCTTCCATGTTTTAGTTCAACCGGAATAAGTTTTACAGGAACGAAATAGAAATTTGCTCAAAGACATTGACAATAAGGTCTAAGTTGTTCATTTTGAACTGATAATACGAGCCCACAGTACCACATTTCAGGGGAATCCATTAGATTGCCTTTATTGTAAAATATGTAAATTCTTACAGTCATACACATAAAATTATTTTTTTACATTTCTCAAGGTCAAAAATGGCTTCATCAGAAGTTCTTAAAAAATTTTTAATTCTACCTATGCATTCCATGATTCCGATTGACGTACAATAATAACTATATACGTGGGAAGGACCTTTACTCCTATATAGGGCAATGCTTCCTCTGTATACTTATGTTATGGCTAACATCGAAATCAGGTCATACTCTGACAAACTGAACTATCCTTACAATCTGAATACTTTTTGAGGTAATGTGTGCTTTCATACTGGAGCAGTGAAAACTTACAAAATTACAGGACGGTAAATAATGTCATAGCTCCAGATTTTGAACAAATTGAGATTGTGAGCTAAAAAAGAACACTTCTGGCTGAGAAATCTGAGGGAAATCAAAACGTGGCCTTTCATGTGTCCTTTTATTTTTGGTACAAGTGAACAATTTTGGTTGCAAGTAGTTACGCCCATATGTTTTGGAAACACTAAAGCCTGTAGTTAATGGAGACTGTTTTAAAGGTTGAGAAGACCGGTTTAAAGCCACCAGTTGCCTTTTCTGAGTGACTGCTTGTCTGAGGTCAGCAGTGAAATTTGTTTCTTCACATTGGTATTGGATACTGAATATCGATGTATTGATAACTCTTGAATCTCTTTGCATTGTACAGACGAAAGTTATGAATGTGGCTATATGTTTTCTGAACTATTTGCACCCAACAGACAAAAAAAACATATATTTTTAAAGACCACAGACCACTCGGTATGACTATTTGAACAAACTTTGTAGTGACACATACAAGGCACAGTTTTAGCAAGCCTGAAGTGAATTTTTGGGGGAAAAAGTTAAAAAAAAATGTCAATTGAGATTATAACTCGTGTTGACTAACATAGTAAACAATAAGAATGATTGCCTTCCCTGGAAGCTAATCAAACTGAAAATCAAGGATTGTCAGCACCAAGGACTTTTTATTTATTTATTTATTTATTTATTTATTTATTTATTTATTTATTTATTTATTTATTTATTTATTTATTTATTTATTTATTTATTTATTTATTTATTTATTTATTTATTTATTTATTTATTTATTTATTTATTTATTTATTTATTTATTTATTTATTTATTTATTTATTTATTTATTTATTTATTTATTTATTTATTTATTTATTTATTTATTTATTTATTTATTTATTTATTTATTTATTTATTTATTTTTTAATATTCACATCTGTACCAACTTTCAGTATATCATGCATCTTAGATGATTCACTAAGGTGAAAATATTGTAATAATTAAAGTAGGCCATCTATGCAAGGAACAGTTTGTTTTGCACAAAAAAATTAACTTACGATACAACTTTGGGTCCCTTCTTATTATTTCAGCGGCACCGGCTTCACCGTCATCTTTCTCTAGCGTGATGAAAAATCTTCTAATTTGATGACCTGTTCGTTTCTCTATGAAATCAAGCAATAAGTTGGCCCTCTGTAACGATGTTCGTTCACCTGTCTGTTAAAACATAAAATCTGTTTAGATGATTCAATTTCCACATTTTCAAAGTTTGCGGTTGTAATTAAAATTAAGTATCTTGTATGTAGTCATTCATATATTATATTCACCAAATCTTTGTGCATATTATAATCACCTATTCTTTAACTTTGTCTCACTAAATGCTTCTCTGCTTCTTGTATTTTTTTTTAATCTCTTGCATATTTCGTGGACTTTTGCAAGATACCAATTAACACCATATACTTATCTCGTTTATTGGTTTGATAAATGCAGTTAACAACATTCCACAATAAATCTATATGTTAATCATTATGTTTGGGTGCCAACCTAGACATTCTTTCTTTCTTTCTTTCCTTCTTTCTTTCTTTCTTTCTTTCTTTCTTTCTTTCTTTCTTTCTTTCTTTCTTTCTTTCTTTCTTTCATTCTCGCTTTCTTTCTTTCTTTCTTTCTTTCTTTCCTTCTTTCCTTTCTTCATCCTTCCTCCTTTCTTTCTTTCTTTCTTTCTTTTTTCTTTCATACGACCAAATTTGTCTGGAGCTTTCTACGGACACTGTCACTCTGAGAACCAACAAAGTTGATATGGTGACTGACAGACCAGTGAAATTTTGCACCTGGTTCGGAATAGTCATGATGTTTAAAATTATGCAAATTAGAGGCAATTAAAACTTAAAGGCTCCATATCTTACAAAGAAGCGCTGATAGACACACAATTTGAAAGGGCTTATAAAGGTTTTGACCCCTGTCATTGTAATGGACACTCATCCTCCAAGTTAGTGTGCTCAATAAATGAAATTGTGTCGCAAGCATAGACCTCATAAAAAATGTGTATGCCTATGATGTGTATTCTGCTACCATGACCACCGTGTTTCAATGTGACTGCCTGCCTTTAAGGTCAAATTACTTTAAGAATTTGACCAGGCATTGTATTCGGCCACAACAAATCTCAAATGAGAATTGAGAAAATAAGTTTAAAAGAGACACTCCATACCTGAATCTCGTCATATTGGTGTTTGGTTAAACTTTCATTCGCAACCAGTTTATTGAGAAAATTGCCATCCACCAGCATGCGTGATGCAAGATTATCTCTGTTCTTGTGTAGAAAATCAATATAGTAACTGCGATCTTCCTCCTCTGAAAAAAGTAAAACAAACTAATGTTAATGCTTCCATTTTGCAAATCGAATATTAGTAGATCTACTCATATTCGTGTTATTCTTCGTGCTTCTGGATTTTGAATGTCTTTGGCCTGGTATTTGACAATAAACTGTCAATAATGAGCAGGACCACCTTACTGTTAACATATCGTTGTCTTATTGTGAGACAAAATTATATATCAACCTTGAACAGCACATTCGATGTAAATAAATTCAAGATATCCAGTGTCTTAAGTGGCGTGGTTGATCCTGCGAGCAACAGAAAAGGTCACTGCCAAGATCGTCCTCACAAGTTCTCCTATGTATTATCATTGGATAACTGAATCTGTTCATGCAAGTAAATTGTTGCCCTAAGACATACCCTTGTTTTAATCATTTCACAAAAAAAATGAATCTGCAGATCGGTGATATAGGCCATACCTTTCTAAAGATGGCTGTCTTTACAAACTGGCTGGTCGAAGACATAGTAGCTTTCAGCAATGTCATGGCCAGTGGCCCTAATATTTGACCCATTTTTTATCTGTTGTACAACTATCAGCATCAAAAAGACATGTTGTTTTTGACGTTTTCTACTTTATTTCTAAGTACCGGATTTTTCAACCCTTCAGAAGAAAACACTCGTAGGAAATGTGAATAAAATGTTTGTCTGAATATATATATATATATATATATATATATATATATATATATGTGTGTGTGTGTGTGTGTGTGTGTGTGTGTGTGTGTATCAGAAAGAGAGAGAGAGATGGTCATAACTTATTTTACAAACATATTTTCCCATAGGAGAAATGTGCCAGATAAGGTAATAAAACTTTAAGAAAATCTAAATATTAATCACAACACGATGATGACAGGTGCTTGCATATGTGTGCATAAATACATACATGTACACTCACCACGTTTAGCATGCTTTGCAAACTGAACTTCAGGTTCAGAACGGCAAGTGGGTAATTTCCTTCGCCTCATTTTCTACACAGGATTTCCAACTTCTTCATTCAATGGATACACGACATCTTCCTCTTAAAAAGACAAAAATTACACTTACCAGATAAATAACTGAAGAATTAGATATGTTTTTCTTTAAATTGAGTTAGCTTCATGAATATGCAATATGTCAACGGACATCCAGAAGATGTTAACATACAGGAGTCCTGCGATAGAGAACAAATGAAAAATCAGCCATATGGTACTTTGAGTCAGACGGTATAGTAAATATTTCCTTTTCTCTAAAATATTGACCAGAGTTCCTTATAAGCAAACAAGGATAACTGGAATAATTCGTTATAGTGAACAAGATTAACTGAAATGAAATTTACCAATTTGAATCCAAGAAAAACCACATACGGATGTACCTAACTACCTGTACATGCATTTGAAAAAGCATGCAAGCGTGTGCTATTTTATTATGAGCAGTGTATGATTATTGGTCTGTTTAAATGTGATAATTTATTGTAGCCTCTTGTTTTCCTGCATTTCTTTTTGTGCGCAGATATAGACTAGATGTACTGAGAACGGGATTGTGTCTTTGTAATTATGAAATAAAGTAATGATAGGCAATGTTGTGTTAAGAAGTAGCAAAAGCGTCCCCTTAATGCTCATATAATACATTTGACCGCTCAATCAGATGATTTGCTTCTTGTAATATATATATATATATATATATATATATATATATATATATATATATATATATATACACCACAAGGATGTTATCCTGAGCCAGCCAAAAATATATATCTTGTATTCATTATCTACAAAGAAAAAAGGAGATATTTTATATACGTATTGTTATTGCAAATTATTCAGCTCAAACTTCAGGAGAAGGTACAAAAATGAACATAGGGACCACTCACAGTGCCTCCTGTTAAATAAACATGATATAGGGCTGCCCAAAGTCTGCCTGTACAATTTCAAAGCAATGGGCCCAATGGCTTGTGGAGTATGATTTTTTATTACAGTGCTGAAACATTATTCATTAATAATATACAAATCTTTAGAGGGTGATCATTTGAAAAGCATCCAAGGCATATCTTCATATCTTAAGTGTGGATCAGGTGGATATGTCTGGTGTATAATTAGATATTGTGAATTACCATTGAAATCCCCATTTGTTTCAATATCAATCAGAGGGAGAGTATGCATTCACTATGGAGCACCTGAACTGCAAGACAAAATCATAGCTACAGACATTCATTACATATTTTGAAACTTTGTCTTACCCTTGTATAAGGTACATACATGTTTGTCAAGTCTTGGGAGAATCTGAGAAGCAAATTCACGGCAATAGTAAAAAAACCTTCTGCAAACAAAAACTGTTTTAAAAACTAGAAACACCACCGTGGGAAAAATAACCCAACAACAACTAAGGTATAAAGGTTCTTCCAAAATTCCCCACTTGAGCAAAATTAAATTAGAGGATTGTGACAGTCCTGGCTTTTTTGATCTTACATACACGAACAGAAATGGTCCCATTACCTTTGGAAGGTTATAAGTAACCTTTCTGTATCCCTATCTTCATTATGTGAAATTCCAGTCTTCCCTCAAAATGGCCTGGAAGCATCAGAGGATTTGCTATTGCCAAAAGACAAGCCGAAAGGTCAGTTGAGCAGAGGACTGTTATAGTGTTCTTGTTAGGTTATTTGTCAGACAGCCTAAAAACTATATTCTCTAAAACCACTTGGAGCTTGTTTTGGGTTGTATGTCAAGATTTGCTTGAGATTAAGGCCAGTGAGAACCAGCTGTTCTCGCAGCCTTTTTAATAACACACCTGCTAAAATATATTGGGGACTGGCTATGGTTATATGTTATTATCAACAGTTGTACAAGCAAGAGTATAATGATATTTTACATTGTAATGATTTAATTGACAAGAATGTGAGAGCATTAACATGTGCTCAGCCAGAGAAAGCCCTTAATATATTGGCTTTTACAATTGATCATACTGTTATACTCGAAATGTTCTGTCTCAATGGCATAACTGACACTGTTAAAGCTTAAAAAGCTGTGGAGAAAGTTGATACCCTTGCTTGGATATACGATGGTTTCTACATTGAGTGACCACCCCAGGGTAGGCTGAACCGTGGTTTTATCAAGCAGGTGGCCCATTAATGGAGCTCCTGGTGGACGAACACAATACAACCAACATTATTGCCTTTCCATCAAAGATATTGAGTGGTGTCCAAAATTTGTGCCTTCGTGCATATTTTTCATATTTTTTATAGTTCATATTTCATTTTTCTCATATACGATACATATCAATAAAGTTACCCATGCCAGCCACATGCCTTGACATTACACAGTAAGTTAAAATTAAAGTGTTTTTTATATGAATTTGTATACGTATTTAATTGTTTTTCTTAACTCCTTATATTCAACAACTAGATATCTGGTTAGTATTTTGGTTCCAGTTATATATTTGTTGCGGGGGTCAGCAAACTACCCTGGTTTAATACAAAGCTTTTCTGAGTTATCCTCTACATATTATACTTACCTTGCATACCTCTGTGTTGGTTTTTTTATATGAATATGCCAGTTATTGCCTGTGTGGTATGCGATATCGAGAACTGCTTTGGCGAGTACAAAAGTTTCTCTAAAACGTCAAAACTTTTTATATATGGTAGATTAATCTTCTTTTTTTTAAATTATACTTTGGTAGTTTTATATGTTTTGACTCGACATGCATATGGAGTTTCAAAAATTTCATTGGTCATTGGAAATTTCAAGGAGGTTGACAGCCATGGTGTGCATTGGCATTTTTCGCGGTGTAAGTGATCTTGTGTGCTCCCCGCAATTGTTTAGTGTCATGTTTGAGGCAGATATATTCCCTCATAATATTTTCTTGATCATGTAATTTATACATACCTATGTATACATATATATTATTAGCTGTGCTCCCACTATATATTGTCCCGTTCGACAAGAAAAGGTCGATGCTTTCGTATTATATTATTCGTATTGTCCTTTTTCGTTATCTTTTTTAAATTGAGTATCTTTGTGCCATCGACCCAATAATATATTACTAGCCGGTGATGTTCACACGAACCCCAGTCATGCAAATGTCTGTAGTCTTTCAAATGATGAACTTCGATTTGTCTGATCAGCCCTTGCACCAGACTTTGATATTTCCCTGTCCGAAACTTTCCTTTCTCCTAATTCTTGCTTTGCTAACCTTTGCTTGAACGGCTACTACGATATCATCCGACGTGATCATTCAGGTGCCACCAGAGGTGGAGTTGCACTTTTTTCTTCCATGGCCTTGCACATATGGCGTGCTGATTTAGATATAACCAATCTTGAACTTTTTGGTGTGAAATCAAGTTAAATAACAAGAAATTCCTTTTGGGTGTAGTATATCGACCACAGAATGCTACAGTTTTGTTTTGGGACAAACTTCAGGAAAGGCTTGACCTGGCACGCAATAGCGACGTTCAAACATCATTTTGTCTGGTGATTTAAATTGTAATTTCAATGCACAGTCGGGTCACAAGCTTGTTCACTTTGTTCAAACTAACTTCCTCAATCTTCATATAAACGAACCTACTCGAGTTACAGAGTACTCTGATACCTGTATTGATTAGATTAATTCAAACATCCCCAATTATCTTCATGATGTTTCTGTGCTTCCTCTATATTCAACTGTGACCACTCTGTTGTGGCGGCAAAAATATTTTTTGGGGGGGAGAAAGGTGCCAGCATACAAACGGCGTATTTGAGAATATGACAAAGCCGACTTAAATAATTTTAGAAATCCTCTTCATGCAGCAGATTGGACTTCATGTTTTGCGACTAATGATGTTGATGTCTGCTGTAATTCTTGGGCTAATTTGTTTTTAGAAAAGTGCAACCCAATGTATTCCTAACAAAGATATTGAGGTTAAGCCATCTGATCTACCGTGGTATGATTCAAGACCTCGGTTGCTGAAACGACAGCTTAAAAGAAAATATGATAGATCTAAAAACTGTAATTTTGAAACCAGATCATGGAACTCTTTTCGTCAACTCCGGAACTACTATTAAAAACAACTAAAACTTGCTGAGGAAGAATACAATGATAAACTGTGCTCTGACCTAAACAATACTTCTCCGAAAAACAAATGTTGGAGGCGCACTGTCAAACACTTTTTGAATCGTAATCATTCTAATACTATACCATCTCTACATGAGGGCAAACATTATATGGATAGTGCATCTAAAGCTGAAATTTTCAATTCTTATGTTTTACAGCAATGCAACGTGATTCTGCTACGGCCACTCTACCTGAACCTACCAACCCCCTATCTTGAGCCTTGACTCATTGACTGTTGTAGAATCTGAGGTTCTTGAAACCATATTAAGTTTAAACATATCAAAAGCACCCTGCTGGTATCAGCACCAAACTCCTAAAAGAGGCTGCCCCTGCTATTTCCCTTTCACTGACAAAACCGTTAAATCTCTCTCTGAATGCAAACAATTTTCCTTCTCTTTTGAAGCAAGCAAATGTTTCCCCACTTCACAAAAAAGTGCCTGAAAATGTGTGAACTAACTATAAACCTATGTCAGTGCTCAGTTATACAGGAAACATATTTGAAAAAATAGTATTCAAACATGTCTTTAACTTCTTTCGTGATAATATTGTTATTTGTACTCGTCAATCTGGCTTTATCCTTAGAGACTTAACTATCAAGCAGTTGATACTACTCTACCATGAATTGTGCATGGCAATTGATCAACAAAAGAAATTCGTATGATTTTCCTTAACATCAGCAAGGCCTTCGACAAAGTCTGGCATTCTGGACTATTATACAAATTGCAAAAAGCTTGTGTCACTGGCAACTTCAATGATTGGTTTGAAAATTACCTCAGCAATCGTTATCAACGAGTTGTAATCCAGGGTCATTCGTCCAGCTGGGGTACAAAAAAAATGCAGGTGTCCCTCAGGGTTCGGTGTTAAGGCCGCTTATGTTTCTTATTTACATTAATGATATTGTTGACCTTGTTTGATCAAATATTAAAATGTTCGCTGATGATACATCTCTTTATATAGGTGTCGATAACCCTATTACTGCAGCAAACATTATAAAATTGGACCTCCTTGATGTTAATCACTGGTCTAAGGATTGGCTTGTGACTTTTAAAGCCTTAAAAACTGATTCAATGCTTATTTCTAGGAGAGTTAATCCACCTTATCATCCTTCTATTATTTTTCAATGCCATGTTTTGGAAAATTTCGCTCATCACAAACATCTCGGGCTTATTATACGCTCGGATTTACGTTGGTCTGATCACATTAGTGAAATCTTAATTAAAACTGATAAACTGATGAACAGCAGGAAGGGCCTGAAATTTCTCCTTGATAGACATACCCTTAATACGATTTACACATCCTTTATTGGACTGATTCCTGAGTATGATAGTCCAGTGTGGAGTGGTTGTACAGAATCAGACACTGAAAAACTTGAGAATATTCAATTGCAAGCTGTTTGCATTGTAACTGGTGCAATGCAAGGAGCAAGTAACGCAAAACCTTATGAATAACTTGGGTGGTCAACTTTGTCTGACTGTTGGATGGCAGCTAAATTAATTTTCATGCATAAAATAGTGAACAAGCTATGTTAAAATGTGCGGTCTTGTAGTTTAACACCTGTTTATACATTTCAATCCATCTGTAGAAATTTGTCATTACAGCTTGACCAGTTTATTATCGGTTCATACATTTTTATCTAATAGCTGAAATTTGCTATTAAAGCTCGAAAGATTGCCTTTGCTGTAGCAAATGTATTTTCGAACCCCAGTCTCATTCTCAATTCCCTCAGAAGTTCATACATACTTGGCTCTTCTTTCCTAATTTTACATCTATGTATAATCCATCCTGCCAATATTATAGAATAGTTAAGTATTACCATATATCTTTAATCAACTTTGTTTAGTTTCCAGATAACTATAAGATCATATTGCTGTGTTAATGCCCATGGGTTATTGAAACAGATAATGCTTTACCACCAATTCACAAAGCACTTCCTTTGGAAAATGTATGGTTGGCTAGTGATGTAAAGAAATAACGAATCAATGTGTCAACTCTGTCACAATGGTCACTTTTTTCAGATTCGGTTATAACATTTATAAAAAGCCACTTTTTGCATGGGAAGAATAGATGGCTAATATACTTGTACTGAATGATTTACAGCTTAGTCTCACATGTGACCTTGTACAGGATTCTGTATATATATTTCCAGTCATCAGGTTCGATATAAAATTGTTGTTCCATTTAAGTTCTCCTGCACTTCTTATCTCTTTATGTTTCTCTTCTCAACAAAAATTTGATATAAGGTTTTCGTATTAAGAGACAACACATTATATAATTTATTACAAATCTTTGTTACATGCTGAACTTTGCCCATTATGATGCACCACATTATCTAACAACATTCTTCTACATTTACAAGGAATTGCATTCCTCGGGCCTTCATACAAACTCATTGTACCGGGCTTAGGACACTCCATGTAAAGGGGAGGGACAGTTTTGCACACAAGAGTATGTCTAGAGATGAGCGAACACAAAACTCTGTATTCCATAGATCGCTTTGCAATTTGAAATGGTTAAATTTAGCCGTAATTCCTACCTCCAGGTACACCAACATATCTTTTATAGTGTTTATGCAAAATTTGAGAGAAATACATGTAGAAGTATAAGTCTGTGCACACAAGATTGTGTCTATAGTTAGACCCTTAAGCCAAAAACTATTGCCTTGCAGTCGGATATATCAAGTATATTTAAAAATTCCTGTCTCATTGTACATCTACACGTCATTTACATTTCCACAAAAGTGCAGGGAGACTTCCGCAAGCAGGATTTTAACCACGCATGGATGGTCTATTAAAAGTCACAATGATTGCTGGACCAAGAAGGCAATCCCATTATATCCCCTGGAAACACGCAATAAACAATATAAAGATAATGAATGGGAACAAAATAGGTAGACATCCACTCATGGTACATCCAAAATGAAAACAAAAATAAAGTAAAAATAATAAAAAACAAAACTAAATTGGGTAAGGATCATTTAGTTCTTACAGGACGATAAAGTGGTAAAGGTTTGTTACCTTAGCACATCTGGTTCTTGAGATATCGTGTACAAGAATTTCCTAGCCTGATCTTGAAATTAGGCTGTGGTCATAGTCCTTCAAACCTGACGTATTCAATCTAGCAATGGCAAAGGGGTACCCCGTTTTTTGAGTGTGTACCTCAGCAATGTGGATCGTACAGATACATTAATTTGATTTGATTTGATTTGATTTGATTTCTTCATTTTTTTTACCAGGGACACTGACTCAGTATGGCAATACTGGTGTTCCGCAAGGCCCTGGATGATACATGGTAAAACGATATGAATGATATGACATAGAATGATTATAAAACAGAACAATACTTAAAAAAGTGATGTGATACAGATTCTTATACACTTTGGTAATGCATAATTGCACAGTCAATTAAACAATTGACACAAATAGCCCATATGCATCATACTACTATGGAAAAACACAATAATTCCGTACATTGCAAGAACGCTACAAATTGACACACACACACACCGCATATATATATATATATATATATATATATATATATATATATATATATATATATATATATATATATATATATATATATATATATATATATATATGTGTGTGTGTGTGTGTGTGTGTGTGTGTGTGTGTGTGTGTGTGTGTGTGTGTGTGTACAAGTCGGCCTCAACTGGCTGGGATACATTTTTGATATTAAAATCAGCATTAATGAGCTGAACGAAGGGGATAGGACCTATGGTACCAGTTTTTAAACAAAGTGAGGGTAGGTTGAGATCTCATCTGGAGTGGTATGGAATTCCACACCATAGCACCCTTGACTGATATCCGTTTTTTACCATTATTGGTTTTGCTAGGTGGTATAGGTAGAGATTCGGCTGAGGCCGACCTTGTGGCATGGTCATGTAGAGCAGAAGCTAGGGTGAATTTGCGGCTAATATATGTAGGTACCCCATCATGGGGGGGGGGGGGGTAATACACAAACGTAATAGCATGAAAATTTCCACAATTTTGTAGGAAATTGATTATGCTCATACAAGGTAGGTCTGTCACTGGAGTATGTCGGCCAGTTTATTTGATGATGCTTAAGGATTTGTAATTTAGACTAAAGTTGTAGTGCACAAGAATCCCAGAGAGTGTCACCATAACCAAAAGGAGAGAATCAAAGCCTTGTACAGAGTTAACAATAATTTAGTATCCAGGTACTTAGAAGCCCTGCCAAGGACTGCTAGTCTGCTGTTTACTTTATGGGCTATGCAATCAGAATGGTTAGACGTATAGGGTGTTAGTTTTATATAACAAATGGTATCTGAGCTTCTGTTCAGATGATAATGGTGAGGGTATAGGTATAAAATGCTGACAAGTTGAAATTAACCTGCCATTGTTAAGGTGTCCTGTGCTAAAATGGTCAGGTTTGGCCACTCACTATCCAAAATTGCCTTTTGTCCCACCTATCTTTCTTGCACTTATCTGACTAGCGAATGTGCTACTCGGATCACTGTCTCTATTCTTATCTGAGTCAGTTTATTCAGTACCATTATGTGCTTAAATCTTGTACCTTCTCGCAGATACCAGGTCATAATGTATCAATGAAAGGTTCCGCTTGTCATTGTCGTACACCGACGCGTATAAAGTGGCTAATTGTCACAATGCCTGACAGGCAACATGTTGTTACGTAAAAATGAAAGATTGTGCTTTCACGGTTGGAAATTGAGGCACATGAAGTAGCAGGTTGTCATAGTGCCAGTTAACGTTATTTAAAAAACTAATGGCATCTGATTTGCACATTACTTTCTGTTTTGGAAAAATTACTTCATACTATTACGGTAGAACTATTTCATTGTTGTAAGGAGTCCTATTTCAAATATAAATTTAATTACCAAGCACCAATTACACAGTATTTCCGTTGAGAATAATCTTTTTTATCTGTAATGTGATAACATTGAAAAACTTTATACAAAACTACAGAGCACCTCTACCTTTATGTTTGTTGTACAGAGAAAAAATTTAGTTCAAACTTTACTGCAAAGTATAATACTAATTGTCCACTGGGCTTAATATCTACCGTGTATGTAAGTTGCAATAGCAGTACATAAACTACATAAAAAGTGTCACAGTAGTTAAAACCCGCCAACTATATGCAAGCAGATGATGGCCAAAGCAGCCGTCAGTACCTGAAATTCAAACATTTTTCCTATAACGGGTGCACTTCCTTGTGACGTGCTGTCTATCATAAACGCACTACCTAAGGATAAGATAACATTTTTCATGTTATTGATTTTCAGGCACGCCTCTAAAATATATAGCGCTATAATGTCTAAGTAGCTGGCAGTGTTCTTAGGCTAACTGCACTTCTGCGGTATGACTAAACACGGGAACGGACCCATGGTACGGGAACGGACGGGAATGGACGGGAACGGACGGGAATGGACAGGAACGGACGGGAATGGGGCTGGAAATAGACGGGAACGGACAATACGGAACAAATTAAGAATGAAAACCTGGGTTCGTTGACGGGATATACATAACATCAGATAGGAATTACAAAGTAAAGATATATACGTTTATATCCCAGGCCCTATCATCAACTTCCCTTGGTTCTTGTCACGTCGTTAAGCTTGTACTGACGACAAAAGCCGGGCGAGGGTAGGTTCATTCGCCCGTTTCATTATTGCACTGAAATTTTGTAGTCCATGATGCAAGCACAATAAATAGTGATTTTCATCATTGTAGTTGTTGTTATATTGATACTGCCGCGGATATGAAAATATTGCCACTTATTAAATTTGTTCATTATTTGATATCTTAAATTATACATTTATGAAATTTCAGATATAGGGCCTACCCGAACAGTGATCAGTGCTGGTTTTGTAAGAATTAATGTTAAGTCCTGGATTCTAAGAATGTTATTTTATAATTACAACCTTAAGCAGGAAAAGTTGCAACGCTTCGCACTTCCAAAAAACAAGTGACATTGGGAGGGGGGTGGGGGGACATATGTAAAATGCTGCATACCTATTTAATTGAGGACTGTGATTTACTCTTCTCTTGTAACTCTACTGTTTTAAGTCTAGTCTCTAATTGACTATTAATGTTCTTGCATTCAGAAGAGGAATATATATATAAAAGAGCAGTAAATGGTTAACCGTTCGAGTTAACCCTGAATCCCCCTAGTGACTAGTCCCTATGGTGTGACAGTGAATTCGACTTAAGTCAAATACAATCGAAAAATAGTTATAGGTAAAAAAAAAGCAAACGACAATCTACAAACAACAGACAAAAGAGAGAGACAAATGAGGTAAAAAAACTTGTTTTACTTATATGTATGTACATAGTAGAATCTCCAATCAAGACCATTTTCTTAAAGAGACCGTTTCTATAATAAGACCACAGTCCCATTTTTGTTTATTCTTATTTAATTTCCTTCCTCATTAAGACCACTCCCCTAATTATCAGTCCCTTGGGTGGTCTTAATAGGGAGATGGGAGATTCAACTGTATATATATATATATATATATATATATATATATATATATATATAATTAAACACACTCCAGTCACTTCCTGATCACAGTCCGTTCAAGTCTGTGCCAAGTGATCAAAGAACAAAGTAAACTCTGTCCTTAAGATTATATATGCAGTAAGTTTATGGGCTTCAAAAACTAATAAGACAGAAGTTGGAATGAGAGTAAGACCAAAGTCAAAGAAAATGTTTGAGACAGTAAAACCGGCTTTCAGATGGAACCCACATTCCGGTGTGTTGCTGGTGTTACAGTGCCTAGATTCACCTAGGCCTAAACTAAAATTTAAACGCAGATTTTTGTCTGTTATAATCTGCGCTAATTGAAAATTAAGTCCGATAAACAAATTGATAATTCATTGTCGGATAAAACAATCAATTCCCGTCAAATACAATCAAGTGTATATTCCCGATAACACTCCATTCCCGTCCATTTCCGTCCGTTCCCGTCCATTCCCGTCCGTTTCCGTCCATTCCCGTACCATGGGTCCGTTCCCTGGTTTAGTAACACCCCACTTCTGTACCCACTGTGGAAAATATATGTATGGTATTTGATGACGATAATAACGGGAGTATTGATGACTTTTAATCAATCAAAGAGATGATATTTAAGAATACTCCAAAGCTCAGACCTTTAATACTGTACTCTGCTTATTCCATAAAGAAGAATAATGTACACACATCACTATATGCTTTGATTCTGTAAATGAGCACGAGGTTACTTTCAATTTAAATATATTGTCGAGAATGACCAGAACAACAATTTGTTGTAATTGTATAAATTTTCTCTGCGGGAAAACATGAATGAATTCAGTAAAGTGAAGCTTTCTCCCCTCAGTGTAGAAGTCAGCAGATAAAGAATATGAAAAGTGTTGATTACAGAGTAATTAGGTCATCCTCTCAATATTTTCCACTTTACCTGGATAATTTGCAGATATGGGCTCTGCCCCAGAAGGCAGTCACTTAAGATTGTTACCATGAAAGTATCGATTATTGTCATCTTTTACTGCCCACTCAATGTCTCAGCATACACGTATGAGAGCACTGATTAACATGACAGGCTATTTATCTATGTAGATTTCATGGTCATGGGATCTAAGCTATTTTATTATTATTTTTTTAAGGCCAAATGGTTTGTCGGTTGATTACTTTATGCATCTTTAACAGTTTATCGCCACCAAGTAAGACCAATTATTTTGATAACTGTTCAGGTCACTTTGACACCTTCCAGACATACCAGAGTGATAAAAGCAGTTACGCAGAAAAGTAGTTAGCCAGGTTATTTATCCCGGCGTAACTTTTTAGATACACCAATGGTTACGTTTGTGTTTATACTATTTTGAAATGGAACATACATAAATCAAATTCTGGAATAGAATATAATGGTAGCAGCAGTAAAAAGAAAAAGATAAAGTACAACAAAGGACCGTAGATACTACAGGGATAGATTGCTTTCAAAAGAATAGTTTATTTGCTGCTGAGCACTCAATATTTGCTCTTTGATCTTTATAAATACATGGATGGGAACACGGTTGTGCGTATTAACAAACACATCATGTGCATTAAGGTAGCTTGTACACCAGCAGGTTATTAGGGAGAGACTGAAATGCTCTGGATAAGTGCATCTTGCTAACAGTACAATTTTTATGATCTCCCAGAGCTTAGTGTAAGTGTCTGAAAACAGTATAAAAATATCGGTATGAAATGTTGCAAAACACCAACCGAAAAATGTTGTTGTCCTCACAGAAAAAACACAGTTTGTTCTTGGATTAAGTTATTCAGTAATAATGCAACAAGTTTTGCGATAGCGTTTGCTTATTAGGAAGAAGAGTTGTGTCAAGATATTATTGAATAAGCACTGTTTGAATTTTATTTTCATGTACACATGTTTTCACATACACATGTCCAAGTTAAGAACTTGGGGTGTCAAGATTTTCTGTGATATCATACGAAAACAGTCGTCATATAATTTCAGAGATTTTGCCGTTGGAAATCCGTCATATAACAAACATCCTGAAAATATTATCACTAAGGTGTGGTTTCTTCAGCAAATCATAGTTTAGACCCTTACAAGGTACATTCTCCACATATTTTGCAGGGAAACTAATCAATGAGTTTCAGATATATCTACCTGCTTATGCAAGCATTTGCAACAGGTTTTATATATTCATTACACTTATATATACATATAGGTTGTGATTTAAGCACTTCAGCATTAGAAAAAGTTAATACATAAAATTAGGTACTACATAAATACTGAATAAGGTCATCAATTTCAGTATGACACAATATTGCACCAAGTGGCCCGAATGTCACAGAGCTCACGTATAAGGGACGCCTTACTCTGGTCACAGGGGGTCACTCACTGCCTATGACTGATGATCATGGCATTAATTCTTTAGCAGGAGTTGCAATTTACAAACAGATTCCTATCTATCTCGTATTTTACTAGCAAAGCATTAAGTGATTTTTCAATAGCTGAACAGCTTACAGCCAAAGTCAGTCTGGCACATAAATTTACATCTTCATTTTAGATATTAATTATACTATGCACGAATTTAAAGAATCGCTTCTGCATTGGACCTCAATAGACATGTCACTTAAAATTAACGGCAGTAAATTGTGTGGCCTGGCAGGCAGGCGCCAAATATAGCTTCCCCTAATGCTACAAAAAATTGTCCCTTTCCCTGTTGGAAAAGTTGTGCAACGGAGACCCATAAAATGACATACAATACGATTTGAAAAGATTACATCTGGTGGAAGCAAATATGTTAACGAAATGAGCCATGAGTAAGTTTACCTCAGAATAAAATTTGCTGATGCAATGATAAACATTACTTCTAGCGGAATTTGGAAAAATCAGATGACCAAGATGAATGAATTCCTGACCTTTCTCAATGAGTTCACCGCTAAAAGATAATGAGTTGCATGGTTCGTTGACAAATATGACATCCTCTTGCTTCTGTTGGAGTTGAATAACACATTCAACTCCTCAGCAAAATTAGCACAGAGATCCAATAACTTACGAAGGACCCACAGAGTGGGGGATAATAAGACCAGGTCATCAGTAAAAGCTAAGGCACCAAGAAAGGTTCCACCAATGTGGCAACCAAGTACTGATTTTTCTAGTCGTACTTATAACTCATTGATATATACACAAAATAATACCGGAGATAACACCCCTCCTTGTCTGACCCAATTTTACATGAAAAGGCATCTAATGCTGCATTACGCCATACAGCAGGTATATTTTGATTATCATACATATCAAGTAATAGCCGAACATACATGAGAAGTAATTCCCATTGCAACAGTAACGTTAACAATTTAACATGATGCACTTGGTCAAACGCCTTCGCACCATCGATAAAAAAAAAGATGAATGTTGCTATTATGAGAGGTGAAATAATTGACACATTCTAGCAATGTATAAGTGCACTGTGTTGGGGAACTGTTGGATCAGAAGTGCACAGAGTATCAGAATGGCCGTCTAGGCTGACCCGGTCAAAAAGTTTTCCGAGAACACTACGCAATACCACGGTAATTTTCAGAAATACTTAGTGCTTTCTCTTTTCCTGTGGTACAGGGTTTAACATAGTTTCAGTAAGTCTCTCAGGAGCAGTATCATGCACCAACATAGATGAAAAAAGAAACGAAATATATACATTCACGGAGTCAGCACCATTAATGATATGGTCAGAATAGCATCTGTGCTCTCCGTCATGTTTACCTTTTTTTCTAATTACTCAGTCCATTCAAATTAGACATCGACAGTTTGCAGATTTTTTTTCCATGAGAAAGTCCTCATCCAAAATGTCGCCTGGGAGGTACCTTGCTTTCAGAAATTGTGTTTTGAACATTGCTTTTGTGAAAGCACGTACACGTCAGGCGGTTCTATTGTCAAGGCATGTGTGTGTTATCGTTCATTTGGGCTTAAAACTTTCTTTCTTAAATTACGTTGTGTTTAAAGTGCTGAACGTGTTGAGAATTCTTTCTCAGACCAGTACACTGACAGACAGACAGACCGAAAGACAGACAGACAGACAGACACACGCACACACACATATATTTATATATAGATATATCCATGTTATATATATATATATCATTCGCACAGATAATGGGATTTTGCACGTGCTGCTGGCTTGACTTTTGTGGTACCATCTATTTATTAAAGCCATTTCTTTATCTGGCCACCTTCTCAGAGATACCAGGTTGTAGCTTAGCAATGGAAGGTCGTGCTTCTCACTGCTGTAACTTTTGTGAATATGGTAAGCGCCTGCATTAGTTTGTGTTAGGGTTCACTAAGAAAATGGCACCTGATTTGCCTCACGTATTAAAACTTATTTAATTGAACAACAACCTTCCTGAGTTTGAATATGGAAGCATTATAAAGCATTGCAGAATGTTACAGAATAATAACAACAGCAACAACAACTTTGTATGTTTTTCAGAGTATCAACCAGTGTGACATTTATGGCAGAGTATTCTACTGACTTACAACCAGGATATCAACTTTGTTACACCTTCGGTCAGTGTAAAAGTAAAATAAACTATATCACATAGTGTCCCACAAAAAGGGTTACAGCACACAAAACTCGCCAAATGTTCTGTATGTCAGCATATGCAGTAAAGGGTGAAGGAAAAGTAGAAACCGATAGCAGTAGTTATTATGGTCTTAAAATCATTTGTTTGTGGGCATGTTACATCATGACGTATGGTCTACCATAAAAACATATTACTTGGAATGGGTTTTGAAGGGGATCCTACACTCTTTGCTACCTTAACCCTTTCAGAGCCACATTTTACACTGAGTCAACAGTCTTCCTCAGTGCGCTTTGGCTGCAATTGTTCTATGTAAGTAGAGGCATGCTCGTATTCCAAGCATCCTCGTATTCTAATGAATGGTCTTTTTACAGGGAACATGAATCCAGCATATTTATTACAATTCTAAGCAGTTCTTATTAAACAGTTCGACTTAAGTCACAATCGGTACTGAAAAAGTTAGCCTATGGCACTTTTTAAGGTGTCAAGATAAGATTACATTTTTGTGGTGAAAAAATTCATGTCCGTCTTCAAACATACAAGTGCAGATGGTTAAGGTGGTTTGGCAGCCTTGTCCATGTAACTTAACCTTTACACACCTTTTAAGAGAGATATAAGTGGTAATGATGTCCATGACAATGACTAGTAAGTTTTTCGGGATGCGATAAGGGGATATTGCCAGAGGATAATAATGTAAACAGTTCTCTTATATGTGGGAGTGCTTCAAGCATTGCGTTCAAAGCTTCAAATACCTTCGCGGCTTTCTTTTCTTTTAATCCGAACATATTATCGGAAAACACCTGTGGCATTTCGGTGCTCTACTGACCCAGCACGATATAAGCTTATATGTTAGGTTTGCTGCTTTCCCCATTATACAGCTACACTGCTAACATGCACATTATACCCTTAGCAATTTGTCCAAACGTTTACAATTAATTTAAACTCAGGAAATACCAGCACTACCATGCACTAAAAAAGCTCAGTGAAAATCTTGTTCAGGTACCTTCCCACCAAAATTCAGGATGATCCAACTTACAGTTTGACAAAAAAGTCAAAAGGCAAAAACAAACAAAAATTGTCAAAACATGGAGTACCATCGCAGTGCCAGATTTTTTGGAGCTATTGCAAAAAGGAAACATAATTAAATACGCAGAAAAATAATTAAAATTCATAAAAATATTAAAAAATCCACTGGAACATGAGCCTTTGAACAACTTGGTAAAGACCTACTCACGGTACATTGCCACTAAGTTTGAAGTGGATACGGCTGAGTGTTTTTTGGCTGAGATATGGAAAATGTTAACTTTGGAATAACAGACAACTGACGATATCCCACCCTATAAGCTGAGGTTGCTGACAGGTCAGCAAATGGTGAAGGCGTGGGCACTGATTAGTCGTGATTTTATCAACATTCATGGAGAGATTATAGAAACATAATTAACACAGGGAAGGTTTCTTCATGCCAAAGTCCATCACATTCACTTTGTGTATAGATGTAGACTCTACACTCTACCTCTACGTGTGACAAGATAAAGGCATTTGTTATCATGATGATGTACTTCCCACTCAATTTGCAGGAAGACATGTCTGAAAACGCTGAAGTGCATGGCAACTTATTATCTATAATTACCTCGTGAACACGTGATTCCAGTTTTTCCCCTTGATGAGGTCAGTTGTAACATCAATTGCTAATGATGGATATGGCACCCTTAGATTTTAAACATACCTTCGGGAGTAGAGTTTTCCTGGAACAGGTAATATAATGTGAACTGTATTAGGTTTTCCTTTCATATTAGTATCTTTGAACCTCTACATCAAAAATTTGCACTTTGCCTCTATATTGTTTCACATTTAATTCTTAAATCATTACTCTAGAAAAATAAAATAGCAGCTAAAGCATAATCATACAGATCACTTATGGACATGGTAATGACACTTTCTAATGAGAATAATAGACCTAAGGAAATATAGAAGTTATTAAAAAACAAAGGCACATTGGTGGCCACTATGAAAAGGCAATTTACTTCCGCCCAATCAAAATATTTTAAAGTTTTTATCTGTATTACACACATAAGAAGCAACACCGTGGGACGAATTCTAAAAAGCATGGATTAAGCTTGTATACCATGTAATGCAGTAATGAGGCAGACAATAAAATGCTCTGATAAATTCATTATGCTAGTAATAATTTACAGATGGTTTGAAAAATTAGTTCATGTGTCCACAAACACTATCATAGAACGTTTTAAACGTTACAAAGGTACTACTAATACAAGTTTTTTAACTTGCTGTAAAACAACGTTTGTTTCTAGTTTTTGGCTCTCCTGCAGTTCACATACCTCCGACAGTTAAGAAAGGTAAGCAATTTTTTGCAATATAATATTGTCAACAGTTCCACTTCACATATACCTATCATTGGCCTGGTGTCACTTTTGCAATGTAGGAAAATCTGAACTGTTGCGCGCTCCTGTAAGCAGGGAAGACATTCATCAACTGCCCAATCCAGTAAGGAAAACTTATGGCATACCTTCTAAAACGCTGAAACTCCCATGATTGAATTTATTGCAAAACTAATATATACTGGAGCTATGAAACGTGTGCAGGTTGAACAAGTTAACTCACTGGGGCCAGATACCTCCTGGATGCACATGCAACTTCTGTACTTAATACCCTTTTACAAACTCTCGTTTTGATAGCAGATAACATAGTGAAGATACTCTTGAAAATTGTTATATGCATCAGACTGTACTTCTAATACTATGCAAAGACAAAAACTATACACTGGCAGGTGGTTTAACTAGGATAAACTATCCAGCTAGAGAGGGTACGAACTGGTTCAGGGCTAAGTCAAACTGTTCTTATCTGAACCTGTACTATACAAATTTAGTAATTATGTTTTGCTAGACAGGTTTTCTTCTTTCATAATGAAGCTCTGCATTTATCAGCAAAACTTGACGTATTTAGCTAATTCATGATTTGCCACTTCCATATTTATTCATTTACGTGTGGGTTGTCTTTGCTGAGTATTTAGCTTAGCGGGCAGCAGCTACTCAGAGAGACATGTACGGGTATAGGCTCCGAAACATGTTGTGAGTAGTTACCCGCTAAAAACCCTTGAATTTATTTGGGCTAATACAGCCTATGTCAAAATTCTACAGAAGAACGTTTGCAATATGGACAATATTACTTCCATATGTATATATGTTTGAGAGTGACAGGTTCGTTTATGGAGAGTTAAGAGTTCGGACTGCCGAATAGGGTAATGATGACTACTAGGATGTGGTTTTGGACAAAAAGACACAAATACAATATTAGTGTTCAGATTTGTTAGTTTTGAATTCATGTTACATCGTGCTGCTAAGGTGTGATAGAGAGCTGAACAATAATTTTAGTATTATGCCTACCTAGGATAAATAAAAATTGAAAGCACAATTCTACAGACAAAACATGTATTCTCTGGAGTTTTTATTTTTTCGTCTTTGATAATAACATTGAAAAAGCACAAGAGATATGGCCAGAAGTTATCTTTAAAACCAGTTGGTCTCTCCTTTCAGTGGTGTCTCAAGACACGGACTAATGTACTGATCAACGAGAGGCCCATTGGCCTGATGTTCAGAAGACAACAATCACCATATAATAATAATAATAATAATAATAATAATAATAATAATAATAATAATAATAATAATAATAATAATAATAATAATGATAATAATCATAATAATCATAATCATAATCATATTCATAATCATAATAATAATAATGATAATAATAATAATTTCCTGAAATGCATTCTCTTTATGACCTTCAAAAATTAATTAACTTCATCCATTTTATGCAGTATCAAACATCCACATGGCGCACATTTGTGGTACATTTGGCATCATTCGCCTCATTCCTTACCAATATATTGCATTTAGTGTCCTTTTCTTTAGGTGCTTAATGACCTTGAAAAATAGGTCAAGGTCATATAACATATGAAAAAAACCCTTGATCAGTGCTCTAATGCATATTTGCTATAAATGTTGCAGTTTCATCTCAATTTATTAGCATAATAATGCATTCAATGCGTTCTGATACCTATATTAGTTTCAATAAATACCACCAGTAGCGCCACCATGACTCATTATGTGCTGAACTTTTCCCAGTACAATATTCCTATAACGGTATATGCAAGGAGCGTAAAGTCTCACTGTACGCTCCTTGGTATATGGAGTTATGAACATAAGTTCATATATGACAACCACACTTGTTTTTCAACCGATTTATTTCAGTACTGGGTCATATTGGTTTGTCACTAAATTGCCACCTTGAGTCCAGGACATTTTGGATACATCTAGGGCAAGCGGAAACTTTTTGCGATGGAGATACTTGTTGTATAGTGCTGTATGCTGCGTGAATCTTTTATTCCTGGCCTCAGCCAGAGCACAGATTTCATGTTTTTATGTCACACCTTGCCGACAGCTTACAAATGTGGCGGTTAACCAACTAGGCCACATCATAATAAAATATTGTCAATCACTATAACCAAAACGCCGCTACAACAGCCAACAATAGTACAATTCCAGCTAACCATGTTTATAAATTTTAACTGCATCAGTTGTTATGTCGAGTCAATCAACAATATTGACTTCACTTGTATACATTCCAAAGGGAGAAGCACACTGATTCCTGGTAGGAACAGTCAGACAAAATGTAACTTGGGACTGCATGTCGATATGTCCAGTGATTGTCTTTCATTGATGGACATAAGACATTTAGAAAGATCCATATGGACGGGTATCCTAGCTGTAAGCTTACGTTTGGCAAAGAAATGCCCTAAATTTCCAAGCAGTTTTCAACATGATGCCTTTTTATTTCAGTCATTCAAGCTGATCTACTGCCATACACATACTTTCTTAACAATGATGCTGACCCGCTATAATATCTTATTCGTTTTCCAGCCACACTGTGAAAACAAATAGTTCAAATTCTATAACAATCGTACAATCCCCAATGATGTTCCACTGATTACTGGGTGGGTATGAAGCAGTTGAAAAGTGGCTGTTGGACTGTATTCATAGGTTAAACTTTAATTAATGCAAAGTAGGGTCAGTCATGGTCGTGATACAACCACCAAGTGTGATAAAAAAGAAGTTAGTCATGCCAATGAAAAACTGCGTGATCGTTGCTTGCTTTTTCAAAAGCAATAGTCAGTTAGAAATTATGTTCTGATACCACAAAACTCCAATATTGCAGACAACAGTAGGAATAATTTAAATATGTGAGCCGGGACACCGGTGGAGCATTCAGTCAATCCTGAGACTGGCTGGCAATATACAGGAAGCAACTTATTTTGCAAAAACAAAATGGGGGGGGGGGGGGTCGCTAGTAATGTTTACCATAGTATCCAATCACTTTCATATGACGACTTTCTCGCCTGGCCAAGGCTGTTTGATAAGCTTCTTTTGAACGCAGCTGACTGCGTACACATTTTCAGCGTGTTTTGCTATGGTTTTGGTTTTCTTCTTAATGAATTGTATGTGGGTGTTTGTGATTTTAAACTCCTGCCCGAAGCACAAGCTGGGTTCTCTTTTGACTTGGTGGAAATGATGCTCGCTTGATTGCAATCACATTGGATTGCTGGGCGAGAGTAATATTTTTCCTGATTTTTACTGACGCTTTGAAAGAAGGTAATGATTGGTTATGTACTTGCGGTCACACCAGTACTTACAACAAAAAAACAGTAAAGGCATCTTCATACATTTTTGTCAACCCCTGGTGATCATGTCTGCATAACGTTTTGTGTAGTGACCTAGCTTTACTAAGTTCCTGCCAAAATACATACCAACAATGTTTGAATCGCATTTGCTATACAGTTTTGAAGCACAATACATAAACACAAACACTAGTATTCCAGTATTCCAGCACATAACCAAACACTAGTATTCCAATACATTTTCAGGAATGGGGAAGCTGCCATCTCTTTAATGTATGTAGCATATATTTTTCCACTCTTAACGCAAGTTCACATACACTTTCCTAATCTTTCACTATGAGAGACAACACTGCTTTCCTGCTTTCCTTTGTCTATTGTTTTAAAGGCTTGATTATTTGTCTTAATTGCTCCGTTTAGTCTAACTAATGCGACCTGTACCAGGTTGCATATAATTTTACGGTGTTTAACAATATAGAATAATTGTGCTTTTTGAAGAGATTATTAGATTAACAGCTGAAAATAGGACCCTGGGATTGTTTGTTCTGAATGGAGTATTATTGAGTAAAGTATTTTTGGATTATTCACAAGCTGAGCATTAGGATCAAGGTTCATATTTTTAAGATTAGATAATTTGGGTAAACAATGTATGAATTATTGGGTTATTGTTACCAATTCTTGATAGACCTCTACTGATAAGGTGGATGTCAAACAACGCTGTGGACATGCGTGCAGGCCATTCTCTCTATCATATACTGGACAAATAATCGATGAATATTACTTATCAAGATTAATATCAACATTCAGTCCAAATTCAGGTCCGTCCAAATATGACAAGTAAACATGAACATGACCAATTACATACAAGCTATGAAAAGTTGGCTTCGATTTCTTAACCTGTTTAGAAATCAGCTTTTAGCATCTTCGTGTAAAAAGTTATTCCATATCTGGTATGCCATGGCTGCACATACTTTTTGTGGGAGCAGATGTGGGATATTTGTCCAAAATTACTATGGTGCGCATTGTCCATCACAAACAATAAAATGTGTCACAAAGTCTCTCCGCGCATGCGTAATAATTAAATGACTCCAATTGTCACTAAGTTAATGTAGACCACAGATGAGATTCTCACTTGCTTCTTCCCATGGAATTTGTTAAACAGTGGGGTCCGGAAAAAACTGACCTACTGAGTGATTTGCACTCAACCAGGTGCGTCATGTCAGGACACAGTGGCTACTGTGGGGTCCTGTTTCAACTGTATTACTGGCCTACAATATCTTTTGAAAAGCACATTAGATTTCTCACACAAAAAATGAGGATATTTCTCCTCTAAATTATGGTTGCGAAGAAGTTCTATAAATTCTGTTCTGCTATTTGATAAAACTTTATCCTCCTTTTTCAATATACTGAACAGCTCATAAAGTGTAGATAGCAAATTTCTGCCAAACATCTTGGATTTCACAGCGGGCCGTTTTGATGGTATCCTGAAAAAACTGGACACTTTATCGAAAGAAGAAAGTCAAACATACGGTGCATGTGGAAAGTAAAGGTTTTGTAGAAATACAATATCACCACAACTATCAAGATAAGCGTTGCTTGATTACTTGTATCAAACACTTGAAGTTCAGCATGAAATATCTTGTGCAGATTTTCACCTCAATTTATAACCAAAAAAACAAAAACAAAAACAAAAAAAACAAAAAAATACAACAAAAAAAACCCCAAACAAACAAACAAACAAAACAAAACAAAAAAGAAAAAAATAGAGCTATACCAAATTTTGGAGCAGTATTACTTTACAGAGTGCTATAAAATTAGTTTTGTTTAATAGTAATCTATCAAAGTCATTCTACCCAATATGGCAAGCGGGTGTATTTGTTTATGTGGGCTTCGCCTTCCAAGTCAGCTTGGAACTGATTTCATAAAGTTCCTGAACAATCAGTGACCATTCCTTGTCAAGATAATCATTCAAAAGCATTCCAATTTCAAATCCGTCCAAATATGACAAGTAAACATAAACATGATCAATTACATTCACGTTCTGAACATACATCAAACCATGCATCTGTCATCAAATTCCAAACAGACAATATCCACAAAATACGTATGACTGTCATAAAATATACAAGCAGACAACATTTTTCAATGAGACTGCACCAAAATCTGTGTAATCAAGGTTCAACCAGGATCAAAATGGCCAGTAATCAAACAAGCCATGTCGGAATCGAGTAAGATCAAGATAGGCATACACCAGACATTAATATAGTGAGGAGGAAAAAATCTCTTTACTGACGTGAAACGGGTACTAACTAAGAGGTAGTAGTAGCTGTAAACGATTTATAGCCTACAACTCTCAACTTTAAGAGGTATCTTATTCCATATATATACCATTATGTGTAGGTTATCAGATTGGCATGGGCCAACAGTTGATTTATCGGGGCATTTGTTTACTTAAGTTGGGCGAGCCCATCCCAATAAGGCATGCCACTATAAATCAACTATTCGGCCTCAGCCAACCAATTAACCTGTTGATGTCCCCGCACATCTGATGACCCACGTCTTTAGCGATCAACTGTATCATGGGTATTGTCCTGGTTCCAAACTATTCCCGGGCATGTCCCGTATCCTTCTACAATGAACTGCAATTGGCCACCTGATTCAAATGAAGCAGAGCAGTAAAAATATCTGAGCTTTTTGTTCAGACGTGCTAAGCCTATAAGTTTCGCATCATGATGCTATATTTTAATTTGTATGATTATGTGCATTCCTTATTATTTCAATGTATACTTGAATTTGTATGATTCTTTGGTAATCTATTATCTCGATGAGGGCTTACCGAAGTCTGTATTTTCCTCGTATGAGGGTTTTAATAAATTATTATTATTAATTATTATTATTATTATTATTATTATTATTATTATTATTATTATTATTATTATTATTATTATCATTATTATTATTACATTGCTGTGTGAAATTGCGCCTGGCCCAGGGAAATTGTGGTCTAACGTGAAAAAGTCGGACCATGATTTTACTCTTAGTCAACAAACATGAACAAACCAAACACAAACTACAATTTCTTTAAACTCTACCTTGTGTCATTAAGTCAGACTTGAATAGCCGATAATGTATGGGCCATCAGGAATGATATCTGAGAGCAAAATACTTCACTTTGCAAATTTTCATTATCATATCTCAATGTTGACACATGACATTTACAATGTGATGCTATTTTTGTAACACATGGAAGGACTATTGTGTGCTCTAGACGAGTCTTTAAATAATAATAGTTGCATCATTTTAAAGCTAATATAGAATCTAAATCACGGTTTTGGCAAGTATGACAAGCACGTCTGCGCACCCTTGCCAATTGCTCAAGCGATCATTCGTACAAAATAAATCTTGTTGATTCTTCCCTTTGTCTCTGTGGTAATTTAAAAAAACAAACATCCACTTTGGCTTGACGGTCCCTTTGAATAAGATATTGCAAACATCCACTTTGGCTTGACGGTCCCTTTGAATAAGATATTCACATGACACATTTCAGCAAGCTTCCGAGATATTTCAACTGGCACCACCTACATGCTGACTCTTACAGATCTTTAACAAGCATTAATCAAGTATTTCTTCCGTTTAAGATCATATCCCACCGAACAATGTTCCGATGCCAAATACTGTGTACAACTAAATTCACTTTGTATTATTTTCGAGTTTTAACAGTCTGAATATAAAATATTTGATTTTAATATGTGCAGTGTATTTCTTCATCTGCAATTGTGAAGTGTATGGTAATGTGTAACAGGATGGCCAGTTGGCGCCCGAATACAGAACCAAAAAGCAAGCGATATGTTAACAACAAACTACACTGTGAACGTTTTATATGTGGGCATGCACATTCCATTCATGACAAGGAATTGGCTTTTTCGATTAAAAACTCGAGCAAACGCAATCTTATGGGAGGCGACAACATTTACACCACCCTAGATAAAAGCAAGAACAACACAAAAACTCCAAATCAATCGAACAGGACCGCGATATTGCATATTGGGCATGCGCATTTACAGCAGCCGCTACATTTGTCCCTCTATTGGGCAAGCGGCCATAAATCATTGCTACGCTGAAGTAAAAACATGAAATATTGCTTTTAGAACCCGGCTTTGACTCGCCAGACCTGACTTTTTCTATTTCAATATGAAATAAGACAAAACTACTTTAACATAATGGGCGCACGGCATTTTTTCACAGTTCAAAATGAATGGTTTTTAGAATTTGTATTTTAATAACTTGAAATGAATGATTGCTACCACTGCTTGCGTTTTTCAGAGATTCGCTGTAATATGTAGGCAGATACCTGACTTTTTTTCGATAACAAGTAAAACAACACTTTATAATGAGAGCAAGACAATTCTAATATTAAAGAATGAATGGCTTTAAATGTGAATTCTGAATAATTTGTAGAATTTAGCTGAATATTTTGCCACCACCAGGACTTTTCAGGTTTACTACCCATTGTGTGTATATGTATATAATTTTGAAAAATGCCAAGACTTTTTCAGTACTGAATCAAACAACAATATTTATAATATACATGTATGCAAGACAATTTAACACACCCCAAAATAAATTGTTTTATACACACCTTCCGAATAACAGTATGCAAATGAGTTTTACCACCACTTGCTTTCTACGGTTCACTGTGGCATTCATACGGGAAATAACACAAACGGGAGTTTGGAAAAACCGAATTTTTGAAATACAATGAAGTGAAAGTAATTAGAAATAAGAAAATGTTTGTTTTCACTGGCAATAGCAATAATGTACTTAGTATGATATGTGTAAATGTTACCTTTGCCCAATGTTGGTAATTCTGATACTTTTTCCTGTCTCTTTCACTTGGCTGATGAAAGGACGAACCATAAACTTAGGCCTAGTTTATATCTGAAGAAAGTTTGAGTGCTATCAATATTAGATGTTACCAACAAATATTAGGTGTTCTAATTTACATGGATAAAATAGCTTTAAGATAAAAGAGAAAAAACTCAGGAATATCTTTATAGTGGAAGTAAGAGAAATAGCACTGAGACTCTCCGAATGGGCAGCATCACTGTCCAGAGTGGAATGTGACGCAACACGTTTACTTTCTCCCTCCGTTATTAAATTTGGAGAAAGATCCCACACCAACTATGCTAAAGGAGAAAGACGCACAGTAAAAAAGACATGTGGACATAAGGTGCGGGACGAGTGAAATTCATTGAATGTGATAGATATACACTGTAAACAGTGTAATGTTGATCGATGGTCTTCTTCACATGCTCAGTTATTTCACTGAACAAACGCACCTCCCTTCTTTGTAGTCATAATGTTGGTATGGCGATATGACGGAAATGATGCAAAATGCCTACTTCAGCATATATGGTTTTCAGGATGTTCCTATAAATGACTTGATAAAAAAAGGAAAAACGATTTCCACGCATGCATTGAAAAAGGCCGGATTGGGTTCAAGCACCCCGGACAGTAATATTTCGGATACTATTGGATATAATACATTTTTGTCACAAATTTTGAGATTTGGTTGTATTTGTTCTAAATTTCAGGACTTTGCATCAAGAACCAAATTTATTTACAATAAACTTGAGTCAAGAGGATTCAAAGGTGTACTTTTGATCGAATATTTCTACAAATTTTGCTGTAAATATCCCAAGATGGTTAGAAAGCTTGGCTTCCATAATTTTAGAGATTTTAGACTTGCCTGTTTTGCTACTTAATTTTATCTTTTGACACCATTATGTTTATACGTTCACCTTTCGGACATTTTAGGCTAGCTTCTTTTCTGTTAGGTAAACCCCCAGGGGCTACAGGTAGCAAGAAGCGGCCTACGACAGTTACAAGCTTGCCTAATTGTACTTGATATCTGGTTAATATTTTCATTGCATTCTCTTGACATAAATACAAAAGACTTCCATTCTTTTCTGACTTGCCCTATAATTCTACTGTTAACATCCAAACATTATTAGAAAGTTTGGCCGCAATAATCTACAGTTTTTAGACTTGTCTGTTTTGCTACTTAACTTTATCTTTTGGCATCTTTCTGTTTTGATATTCACTATCAGACATTTTAGGCATACATGTTTTCTGTTAGGTAAACCCCGAGGGGCTACAGGTAGCAAGAAGCGGCCTACGACAGTTGCATGTTTGCCTAATTGTACTTAAATCCTGTTAAGAAAAATTGTTTTGATAGCATGTTTTTGGCATAAATGCTAATGACTTCCATTCTTTTCTGACATGCCTAAATGCACATTTACACACTATTAAAAAATTACTCAAAATTGACAGTATTTTCTCAAGTGTCACAAACCTGACACATTAAGTTGACACATTGACTCAGGGTTGGCAGTTAAATAGAGCTTAATTGTTTGAGGAGTAGGTGTCATCATGGAGTTTTGTTTTACATCTCTGGTACAGGATGTACATTGTTGCAGTCCTTGTTAGGATTTTCCTTGGTTTGTACAGGTGGTCTAGCTGCAACTGTTTCATTTTACAATCACTGGGACTGAATATAATGCCCCAGCTTGTTTCCACTTCAGTTAAACATTGGCAGATGGTTTAACTAGGAAAAGCTATCCAGCTAGAAAGGGTACATTTTGGTTCAGGGGTAAGTCAAATTGTTCTTATCTGAACCTGTACTATGAAAATTTGGTAATTATGGTTTGTTTGACAGGTATTCTTCTTTGATATGAAGCTCTGCATTTACAAGCAAAACTTCACATATTTAGCTAATTCATCAATTGCCACGTTCATATTTATTCATTATTATGTGGGTTGTCTTTGCTGAATATTTAGCTTAGGCAAGGAGCCGCTACTTAGAGAGACATGTAAGGGTAAAAGGCTCCGAAACATGTTGAGTAGTTACCCGCTGAGGACCCTTTAATTTATTTGGGCTGATACAGCCTATGTCAAAATTTTACAGAGGATCGTGTGCAATACAGACAATAGTAATTCCATATACATACAGGTTAGACAGGGACAGGTTAGCTTATGGAGAGTAAAGAGTTCGAACTGCGGAATAGGATATTGACTACTAGGAAGTGGTTCTGGGCAAAAAGACACAAATACAATTTGCTGGTTTAGCACGCCACCTCGTGGACACCAATGGGACTGTGGAAGAGACTATGCTGGTCGCTCGGGACTCAATAGCATGCGCACACGAATGGCGTCTGTGCAAGATCAAACAAGATCGCCATTATTTGTGTTATCCAGGAAATATGAAAAACAGTGGATATAAATCTTTCGATGTTTACCGCTGTGATATATTTATTTGTTGTGGAAAACGGGAAATATTTTCAGGCCTACCAACATGCAATAAAGTATTCTCTGCATATAACCGGACATCCAGTTGTATTTTTTGTTAGGAGAATTTTTGCTCCAGAAGACCAAAGGTTCCCGATTTTCAAGTTGGATGGTATGGCACTTAAATATATATATATATATATATATATATATATATATATATATATATATATATATATATATATATATATATATATATATATATATATAATACGTGTTATGCACAAGGCTCCCTTCAGTCGCTGTATAACCTGGAGAGGGTTCCAGGTTACACTTGTTTCTCAATTCTATTTCACGCTGACATGAACAACGTTTAACCCAATGTATGTAAACTCCAAATCATTCAGGCAGCATGGCAGGAAAATACCAGCACAAAAAGTAAGCTGCATGATCTTGGCTGAACGAATAGTGATAGTTCATATTCTCAAGCTGCCTTCACATTTGGTGACATTTCACATTTTAGATTTAATATAATAACTGCTTC
Source organism: Hermodice carunculata (assembly GCA_964020975.1). Lineage (NCBI taxonomy): Eukaryota > Metazoa > Annelida > Polychaeta > Eunicida > Amphinomidae > Hermodice > Hermodice carunculata. The sequence goes on along the minus strand of CAXHWN010001928.1, from coordinate 684,602 downwards.
TATGGCCTGTAAGTCTAAAGGCAGTAGACCAGTTTCAGCATGATGGTCTGTTTCTAACCTGCTGCAGCCAAACACAGCTTCCAACGGGCATGGCTTGTGAAATACAACATAACTGTGTGACTATGGCGGATGCAGCACTGCCAACAATTGATCAACTTACCTTTTTAGTGGCACTCCTGTTCCTTATAACTATAAAACATCTGGCAGCAAAACGACTTCCCCAGTTTCTGCTCATGATCAGTCCTTGTCCAAGGTGATCTCGATGAGAAGATATTAATTATGTGATGTTGTTGTGTCTCTATAATAAACACAACATCTTGCAATGAATTCAAGCCAAGCGGCCAATACAGGAATACAAAGTCTATGCTGCAAGTCAACGTTACAACGCCCAATAAACATGGTTCTGAACAGAACATAACAGATTCGAAATGGGGACTTTCGACCACAACTTTCAACATAAAAAGTAAAATTCCCCGTTTCTTTTTATAATCCTACTAAGGTCACACGTTATCAGCGTAAGTTTGGTTGTACTCACTCGGGAGTATCCTTTGATTTATTGGTCAAGATTGACCTCTTTGTGTAAAATAAAGTGTTTGTGTTCCCATTTATATACTTTGAAATAAGGGACCATTGACATATATTGCCCATATGATAAAGCCACAATCAGGCCCTGTCGTCATGACGATAGAGAAAGTCAATATCACAGACCTAAGGTCATGGGAGGACTGCAGTATGAGATAATTGTAAATTGTGTCTGACAGGTAAATCAATATTCAGGTTTGTGGAACTTTGGCATATAGATTCTACAATCTGTCTGTTCATACCCATGTTGCTCCTAAATGTGCGATTACTGGAAGAAAGCGACTGTTTAAAAAACTATAGAGTCATGGATTGGTAACCTGTATGCGTTAAAGGGTAATGATTATGAGCCCCACATGCGCCAGTATCACATACATTTTAACATATTTGGGTTATCTAGGTAAACCTTCAGTGCGTCGAAATGATTAATAAGTTGTTATCTTCAATACATGGATCCTAGGTGACACACAAATTTACACATGACAAGCCGGACAGTACAATTGTTACCAAAACAATTTTCGGCATTACATAGGAGCAAATTGTCAACGCCAGTCTGGTTAGGTAAAATTTAAAAGTAATGGATACAATGTAAAACAAACATAAATATAATAGCATTTAGCTGCTTTAAAGGAGTATGTAACACACATAAATCAACTCAGCAAATGACTTTTTAAATTTCAAGATAAATTAGTCATTTAACCATCTAGTATATATGGTGACCTGTTAAAAGGGCTTTTACATTTGGATATTCTGACGATCAGACAAATCATTACTGACCATAGAGGAATAGTTGGACTAACCCATTATCTCTACCAATAAGAATAATAAGATTAAGGCTAACCCCAGCAGCAACTGACAATATAACAGTCTTGAAGAATTCCTTTCTGTGAACAATGCAATTGGAACAAGAAAAACAAAGCGCTTAGAGTCTGGGAGGATGGTCAGTTTGGGAAAGCCCGTTTTTAATCTATAGTATCCCAGGCATAATTGGGAGTGACCAATAGTAGCAAATACATCACCATGAAGATACGGGTCATGAACACTATCTGTGAGTGGGAGAGAAGACATCAGTTTATATTTAGATACTTGTAAGGACATGGATTGTCTAATGTCAGATGGAGGGTATATTCCACTATCTAATTGCTGTTGCGAGAAAAGAATGGACCAAACGTGACGCTCACACCTAATGAGACATACTGATCTTGACAGATAGAGTGTATGACCAGAAAGAGCAGAAGGATCACATAATACTGGAGAGATAAGAGTCAATCTTCATCTGATTAAGCAATCAAGAGAACCAAAATGTTTCAGGCCTATAGTGTATTTTTTATCCTTGGCACAAGTGATGAAATTATTGGTTTTAAGTGGTTAGGTCTATATTTGTTGGAAACACTAAAGACTGTAGTTAATGAAGATTATTTCAAAAGTTGAGAATGGAGGTTCACAACCACCAGTTGCCTTTTGTAGGTGACTGCCTGTCTCAAGTCAGGAGTGAAAGATGTTTCTTCACATTGGTATTGGAATGTGAATGTTTATGTTTTGATAACTGCTGAATTCCTTTGCTATCAATGTTGGTTGAAATTCACGAATATGTGTAATGGAGTCTGAAGTAATCGATAAATACTTCATTTGCTGTGAACATATTTTCTCCGACTCATAGTAACAATAGAGGGAGAGCGTATTTTTAATGTTTCAGATTCATAAACATCGCAAGAACGAAGTAGGCCTACTTGCTTATTTTGCTGTAAACTCAGCTGACTGACAAGTCAGGAGAACCAAAAAGTTACAGACCTATACCATGTCTCCTTTTATCTTTGTCACGAGTGATAAGATTTTGGCTTTAGGTGGCTCAGCCTGTATGTTTCAGACACACTAAAGTCTGTATTTAATAAACAATATGTCAAAGGTTGGGAAGACCTGTGAAAACCACCAGTTGCCTTTGATGGCTGTCTCTAGTATGGAGTGAATTTATTTTTCTACATTGGTTCACAAGGCGAATGTTGATATTTTCATAACTACTGAATCTTTTGTTGTCACTTTTGGTGGACATTATAAATGTGGATTATGTTTTATCTTAACTATTTGGTATATTTTGTAGGACCGGACACCTGTAAAGTATCTATACATAATTTCAAGAATTTAAGTTCATGCAGCAAGCTATGTGATGTGTGTTTCAAAGCACCACTGTATATTCTGGCAGCATTTAAGAGAAACGAATCAAGATCAGACAGCATATGAACTTATCAAATAATGCACAACCGTATTAGGGAATCGGATGGGTCATTGAAAATATATTTTGACAAAAGGACAAAAAACAACAGCAACAACAAAAATAATTTTACAATTTTCACCTTTTTTTCAATATATCAAGACTTGTTTAAGGTCCGTGTATGCGTAGCACTCTGTTAGAAAACATACTGTCGATGGAAAAATACCCCATCAAAGAGTGAAAAATGTTGGAAACTTGAACTTTTTTCAACTGTTTTCTTGGACCTCTTTTACATTTATTGCTGTTCTATTAATACATCAAACCCAGCTTCAAAAATGCGCTAGAACAACATCAGGTCCGCATTTAATAGCGTCACTTTCACTGTAGCAGCATTATATATGTGTCAGTCAGACTTGGAACTTGCCGTGAAGAAACAATTTTAATTGGAAATCAACAACTATAATAATGAATGAAGTAAAAAAAATATATACATAAAAAGGATGAAACAAACCACATAAAAAGAGGTAAAAAAGGTAAAACTTGAAACGTCAAGAAAAAACTAAAGCATTTTAATTCAAAAAGTGCATTTCTTTACCTTTTCTGTTATAATCACGTTTTTGTTTTTGTTTTCAATGTTTTTTTTTGGGGGGGGGTCTTTTATGTCTTTGTTTCATTTTGTTTGTTTGTTTTGTTTTTGTTAGTCATTTAAGGTAGGTTTTTGTACAACCGACTGTAGCCTTTGTGAAAGGTCCACGTTTGTACGGTAACCAGCTTAGATTAGTTTCCAGTGTATCTCGTTATGGTATACATGGTAAATTAATAAGAGTGTTACGAGAGGTTTAGTGCAGTATCACCACAAAGACTAGTTTTAAGGTAGTTGAGCTATGGCCCGGTAAACGGCAAAAATTTGCTTTAATGTAATCGAGCTATGATCCGGTAAATTGAGTTCACTAACCCCTGTTCAACTCCATCAGGGTAAAAATTCATATATATATATATATATATATATCCATACATACATACATTAGCAAAGGATGCACTGTTGCAAAAGCCATGATCAACAGCTCATAAACACAAGTATTTTTCCCTTTAATTCGTAACAAAAATCTGCCTTTATCTGAAATTAGGTTGTGCCATCGCTATGCGAAAATGTGATATATTCTATTGTGCCTGGTGTTATATTCTGTTGTGCCTGATGCTATAGTAATTTTCTCCCTGGTGTTATATTCTGTTGTGCCTGATGCTATAGTAATTTTCTCCCTGGTGTTATATTCTGTTGTGCCTGATGCTATATTCTATTGTGCCTGGCGTTATATTCTGTTGTGCCTGATGGTATATATTCTATTTTGCGCCATTCAATATTCCTTTTTTCTAAATACTTCTTAAATTCTGAAGTTCATGTAAATATCCTTGACGTCATGTTCTCTTATATATTGGGTTGTATTGCATTATTCTTGTTGCTAAATTTCATTTTTATTGATTTGGAATTGCGTCAAAATATAAAACCAATTATCATTATCAAGCCAAATTAGAATTGTCAAAATACCTAAAAGTATTTGAAACAAGGCAAAATGAAAAGTATCTCGGGGAACGATAGAATGTACAATCTACCAAAGGGAAAATAGCACACAGAAAAATCGCATTTACAACAAGGCAAAATGAAAAGTATCCCCAGAAACGATAGAATGCACAATGTACCATAAGGCAAAATAGCGCAAGACAAAATACAATGTAACATCAAGGACAATGACATGTAACATTTGACATTGAGCATAAAGCCCCAAGCACACTGGTCTGAAGCAGTGTGAATACCAAATCAATATAAATGATATGTAGCAACAAGAATAATGCAATACAACACAGTATCCTAAATGTAGTACTAAAACTGCCCTGATACTGCATTTTTAGTTCTGTAGCAGACAATGACTTTCAACGTACATACTGAAACTAAAATAAGGGAGGATCCTGAAACTGTCCAATTAGAACACATGGATACTGTTACACTGGCAACAGCCAGTATCTTCCCAAGGGAAAAACAATATCCCCATTAAAAGAACATTGAAAGTCAGTATATCCCTCACGCCCTATATTTGCGGAAGCAGCGACTCTTATGACGTTATGCGCCATGACTACACTCACGTTGCAAGGGTGCCTGCCGTACAAGATGCGTGACCTGACAGGACAGTAGTTTAGGCCTATTTCTTCCTGAAGGGGAGGTGGGCTTTTCTCAAACAGAATTATGAACCAGAAATTGTATGTTTTGGTTACTGACTTGATATGTAGCATCTTACATAATCCCAGGAAAACCTGCATATGCCTCTTTCGTCGAATTATAGCAGATACATGTAGGATACAAAGATCACCCCATGGCTAAATCAGTAAGCCCTGAGAAAACCTCTAAATACATAAGATATTTTGGCGTCAAGGATACTATAATTTAGTTTTTAGCTAGTATATACAAAGAACTTGATTCTTGCAAAATCCCAATCAGTTTGTTCCTTGTGTATACTGAGCCCTTATTCAAACAAATAATATTTTAAAAGTTAATGATGTTTTGTACTTTAAAGCCATTAAAATTCCCTTCAGGTACTCCGAAAACAAACTACCGCTGTAGTTTGAAGATATGATTACAGCTATCCCCGTAACATATTCCCATGACACCAGCGCCCCCCCCCCCCCCCCCCCCATTGCTAAGGACAAAGCCCGTACTCATTCGTGCGCAGGTTTTTCTAAGAACGCAAAATAGAACCTCATCAGAAAATATTCTGCAGTTTGCACCATTGCAAAATGTTACGTTTGTTCGTAATAATCCTCTCTAAAATAGTGTCTTTGTAATCTTTTCTCTAGTACATGTTGATTAATATTCTGCCAAATGATGATTATTTAGATTCTATTAGTTACATTGTGTGTGTGTATTTTGTCTCCTTTATCCGTTTTGTTCTATATATTGGTACCTTCAGCAACTCAAACACTTCGTTGGAGTCATCCCGATATCGCTGGTTCATATTGTACGTACAAATATTCTGGTTTTTTTCACACGAATGGTAACAGTTTTGTTCTCTTTTACCTTTCATGTTTTGAGTACCACTTTTGTCAAATAAGGCAGATCTGAGTCTGAGTCTACATATAAAATTCAGAATTTGGAAGGTATTAAGGATAAAGGAATATTCAATGTCGCAAAATAGAAAATACCTTCAGGAACATCAGAATATAACACCTGGCACAATAGAATTTACAACAAGGCAGAATGGAATTTTGGAGCTAATAGCATTCTATAGTTATTTCCACATTTTTATAGTCATGTTATATCACATTGTAAAATCTGATACAAAAAGTAGTTGTTTATACAATAAATAAGATCAAAGGGGACTCTTTTCGCGTATTTTATAATCTATTGATCATGGCCATTTTAACAATGTATACTTCGTTTATACCAATGTAAATACTTTTCAGTTAATCCAGCCTGAAATGTGATAGTGTAGTTAGTTTTACCGGGCATAGCCCGTTGTGGAGCTAGACAATGCATTAAAATACTGACACCGGTAGCGTCTAAAACAATATATATATATATATATATATGTGCTAAGTATTGTGTGGCCCAGTCCCTAAATCGCAGTTTTAGCTGGACCACACAAGTACCTAGTACATCTGTGGATAATCCTAACCAGTATACTTAAATAATAACAATTTTTGTGTCCAATTAATTGAGTATCAGTGTATGTAAGCATATTTTCCAGAAACATCCGTATGTAATTATGTAACTCAAAAAGAGAATAAATAAATAGATGAATGAATAAATAAATAAATAAATAAATAAATAGGTAAATAAATAAGTAAGTAAGTAAGTAAGTAAGTAAGTAAGTAAGTAAATAAATAAATAAATAAATAAATAAATAAATAAATAAATAAATAAATAAATAAATAAATTAAACGAACAAACAAAAACGCAAATTAACTAGGCATTTCCAATCCCAGGCGATCTCTAAGAAAAGCCTTCCCCACTCACGCTCCCACAACAGTCATCGTACCTTTCATAATCTTCACCTTTGATCTTTAGAGGCCACATTTAATTTACTAACTTGTGTAGAGTTACAATAGCTACAATTTTAGCAAAACGTGGTCCAAGTCAGCTGAAAATTAATCCAGCTGTGGCTCAATGAAACCTTCAGATGGCCAAATTGACCTTTGACCTTTACAGGTCACATGTTAATTGCGAAATTGTACAACGTGACAGTAGGTACAAGTGGAGGCCAAGTAATCCAAATGCTATCAAAATTGACCGAGTTACAGCTCAATGAAAATTTCGAGGGGGTAAAAGATCATGACCTTTGACCCTCAAAATCACATGTAAATTACCAAATTTTGAGTCGATTCATCTTGCTTATATTGAGCCCACCTTGTACAAAATTGGATAAAAACTGGTCACTTTTTGGCAAAATGAACGTTCTTAAGGGTCAATGACCTTGATCTTCAAAGGTCATTTGTTATTAAAGATATGTGCGTTATTTCATTCCCTATCCATTGAGCCCACTCTGATCAAAATCGGACGAAAATTTTGTTAAACCAGTTGGATAATTATAGATGGCTGACGACGTTTACTTTGACGTTTAAAAGGTAAAATTTTCTGCAAAAAAATGTGCGGTGTTAAAATTCATATATTGTGAGCGCAAAATAGTGACAATTGGACAATAAGTGACGTAAGTTGAGCAAGTTGCGTCGGGTTGAAAATGTTTAGATCACCAAATGACTTTGAAGGTCAAATGTAAATTTCTTTGTTAGGCCTAGAGGTGAGCTATGCAACAAACCTAACATCGTTCAAACCGATTGAAAACGTTTTCAGATATAGGCCAAATGTATTTTTCATAAATACGTCATCCTGACCTTAAAATTAGGGCAAGGGCACAAATTGAATGCATCATCATAAAAGGCATTAAAAGGGGTTTTACCGTTTGCCTGTAGTGTTTTAATGGTCATTGGAAACTCAAATAATTATGTGACCTTCCAAATATTGATAAATGATATAACTGGAAAAGGTCGTGACCTTGGCATAATATGTCAAGGTGACAGAACACTTATCAGCTGCGAAACGTTGGTGCACAAGTGAAATCCTGCTAGAATTAGGACTTGCAGACCCTAGCCGTATCTGAAATTTCATACGTGCGTTGTTTGCGTAAAGAAACCTTTTGTTATTTTTCCGAACGGCCACATGACATTGACCTTCAAACTTAACAGGATAGGTCCTTATTAGATCTGTGTGTGCCCTGACCCCCATCTATGAATAGAACCCAACAGCATTCAAATCGGTTGATAACATCTCGGGGTATGAAAAAAACCCGGATTATTTCAACATGGCTGCCGGATTGGAGAAATGGAAATCAGGGTCGCTAACCCAATATCAGGTGCATGGCTTCAGTATAAATGCCACTCTGTACTGCAAAGTCACCCCAGTGGTTCTGAGATTCCGGGCATACAAAATTCAAAATCTGCAAAAAAAAATAAATGAATGAATGAATAAGTAAGTAAGTAAGTAAGTAAGTAATTAAGTAATTAAGTAAATAAATAAATAAATAAATAAATAAATAAATAAATAAATAAATAAATAAATAAATAGACAAACTCGAATCTTCCTTGAGTTATTGCGTTCGCAACATGTGTTGAAGAACAAGAACAAGAAGAAGCAGAAGAAAGGAACACAAAAAATCTGTATCCCCCCCCCCCCCCAGCACGGGGAGACATATTTCAATGTGTCAAATGCAGACCAAAAAATATGTTTTCACGTGCTTGAATTTTAGTAAAACGAATATAAATATCCTTGCAACACGCTTGATAACTTTAGAGTGGGAGACATATTATTCACAAACCAAAATTTATCTTGGACTCGGGCAGTACGTGTGATTGTAAATCTTGCTTCTGGGTCATTTCCATGGATAGGAAAAGATGTAATTTTTCTTTTTGCCATAATGACGCACGTTGGCCTAACCAGACGGGTCCATTAAACCACAAATTCAATACCCCCCAGACAATTTATTGAACTTGGTGATACCAATGAGCCAGCAAGATTATCATTTGATGATACATGACGTTTGACTAGTATGATGATGATGATGATGATGATTTCTGCTTTAGAAGTTTCTTTATGTATAGGTTCTAAATAGCCCTAAAACCATTGATCCGGAACACGTTCAGCAATTTTACAAAGTTTGAAAAAAAACCCAAAGAACTGGAAATTATGTGACCAGTATATTTTAGAAACTCATCAGGTTGTTATCCACTCCACAGGTTTTTTCACATTTTAAATTTTCAACGGAATATTAGACATTATTTTAGTCAATTATAATAACCAAAAGATCTAAATTATACAAGTGTTTCTTTGCTTGGAAAATATTGTTAGGAATTTTGTTCTCAGGGATTTTTCCAGTGTATCAAAAGTTCTTAATGACCAGTCACCCTACTACAGGTACTCGACAAGCCAGCAATCCTTTTGCCTGGCACCGATAGGCCAGTATGATAAAAAACTCCATTTTCCAACTTCCATAACAGGTTAATGTCGGATATTGGAGCTGAACAGCGAGGCACGATATCAACAGGCGGTATAGACACGAAGTTGCACATTACACCATGACTTTAAGCCTTTCAAAAGGCGTGCCTGTCCCCCCCCCCCCCCCCCCCGCATAGCCGCCCCTGAAAACTGAAGCTCGAATGACCTCCTTAGCATCACCCACTGTAAACTTCAGTAAATGTGTTAACTTTGCATAAGGGTCCACACAACATTTCTCAACGTTTAATGGGAACGACTATACAAAGTGTGATACTTTTGTGGATAGCCTGTAAACACCCCCAAGGTCGAATATTGATGCTTTGGCAAGTCTGAAATCTCTTTGCTGTCATTGTAGTGTTTGGAATTAATGAATATGGATCATGTGTTTCTATTTGAAAATTACTTCATTGGCTCTGTTGTGCTGTGGGCTTTGTTCTCCGATTCATAGTTATAGTGGAGGTAGGGTGTGTTTATAATGTTCCAGATTCATAAATATCACAAAAACGATGTAGGCCTACTTCACTCTTTTACTTTAAACTTAGCTGACTGACAAGTCGGGAGAACTAAAAGGTGATGGGCCTAACAGGTGTCTTTTAATTTGTGGCAGAAGAAATGAAATTTGTGCTTTGGGTGGTTAGGCCTATACATTTTGGAAATAGAACTATTGTCTGCAGTTAATGATGAATATTTCTACGGTTGAGAGGACCGGTTGAAAACCACCAGTTGTCTTTTATAGGTGACTGCCTGTCTCAAGTCAGGAGTGAAATTTGTTTCTTCACATTGGTATTGGAAAAGAAATGTTGATGCTTTGGCAAGTCTGAAATCTCTTTGCTGTCATTGTTGGGTTTGGAATTAATAAATATGGATCATGTGTTTCTGTACTATTTGGTGAATTCAACAATTTGAACATTTCTTTATAGGGGGACAAAGCCTCTTTCACATCAATATACCCACTGTTACACTTTGTACCGTTTACCTTAAATAAGAAATCAATGTAGGGCCTAATTAACATGTATAAAACGCATCGTGATCCGTACTTTCATCCTTATCCTAGGAACTGACATTTTCATGATCAGTTGTGAAACAGAAACAGCGTGTTTAAATTGTACGGCTAACTTAGCCACTGTTGAAATACCATCATCCTCAGCAATAATATGGGAGATTTTGTTACAGAGCCTTGTAAACTTACCCTTGGATACCTTACAGGGGGGGGGGGGGGCTTTCGCCTCGTCTAAGGAAACACATACATTTACAAACTAAAATTGCAAATATATGCCTCGGTTACACACAAACACTTTAACTTAAAATTAATCTACAGATATACACATAAAATACAAATAAACGCCTCGTTTACACACAAACGCGTGAACATTAATTTTCACAAATCTTTGCGCAATTCCCGTGACGGATGAAGATGGCGTTGATCGAAAATTCGATACTTGCATCGGTAAATTCTTGCGACGGGTGAGACTGGTGTTTGTCGGAAATAATATAGTTACAATATCACGGATCCAGTGCCTTTTCCCCCTTTTCTCCAGAGCCAGAAAAATGTGTTATTTAATCTCTGCAATTTACTCAACGAGGGAAGGGAAAAAATGAAGACTGGGTTTGAAAGCATCGAGTAGTGGGACTTTATTACATAAATACAGACAGATGAAATTGTGGCTAACTTTCACACTGCAATCCTCTGCAATCATTGCATTACTCCAAGACAAATGTAACAATAAATACAATTACCTATATGCAATTACTTATATACGAATTCATCTCATACAAGATACACGCACACAAAAATTAACTATTAAACTTCTAAATATTCAATAAAAACCAGTGATAATATTTACCAATGACCATTCGTAAAATGTTTCATGAATGCATAAATATGCTTTACTGCAAAGTGGCAAATAACGTGTCATTTCTAATAATTGTACCACAATGCAGCATCCTACCTTTAACAGCACGTAACCTTCTATTTTCCAAACATCAAAGCCACACTTTATCAATGAGCTTCACCACCATCATTCAGGCTATTGCGTAACTAGAATCATATGTGCCACACCCAAGTACATCAGCGCCATCTGGCGTGAACGAGTGCCTGTATAAACCAGAACAACCAGCTTTCAGTGTACTTACAGTTGATTCTCCTCAACTGTCATTTTATTACTATATCTTGGCCGAATATGTCGTCTCCGGGCAAAGATATAAAGGCACCATAAACCACCATATTCTTGACTATGGGCTATCTCTGGTCATTATCGCCTTCACCGGTTCCAACTGTCACTCGGCGGTCCGCAAGTCACGGCGTCTGCGTGACAGTGTGGTTGACTCTTTAAGTTTCCTGTCAGTGATCTGTCACAAGAACTTTATTAAGCCATGGGCACAGGAGCATGTGCTGGCGGTCCTGCACACTAGCTATAGATGTTTCTATCGAGCAGGCGTGCCGGCCCTGGGCCCTGTCAGTCCATGACGGCTGAGCTACTTACGGTATGGCCACAGATTTATGTTAGGTGATCCCGGCTATTTAATATTCTGTTCTATATTTCATTGTATGTGTGTATTTTACATGACTTGGTATGTGAATATTCTTGTCTTATTGTGAATGTAGCTATAGATTAATCTGTATTTCCCCCATACTCGGGTCTTAATAAAATCATCATTATTATTATTATTATTATTATTATTATTATTATTATTATTATTATTATTATTATTATTATTATTACTATTACTATTATTATTATTATTATTATTATTATTATTATTATTATTATTATTATTATTATTGTTGTTGTTATTATCATCATCATCATCATTATTATTATTATTATTATTATTATTATTATTATCATCATTATTATTATTTTTTTTTTTTTGATCTATTATTTTTTTTACCGGAACGGTCACATATTTTGTAACATACACAAATTGACCATAAATTTAAGCTTACATTAATCAGCAAATAATATCAATCAAATAATCCACTCGTTACTTCAATAAACAAAGAGTACGCCGGCAGATAGTATATATTTGCGATTTAACAGTATGCAAACATTTAAATCATTTAATAAGCCACATAATGCGGAACTTTTAATATAAGGGGGGGGGGCACATATACTCAACATCAGGGTGTGTGTGTGCCTCGGACATTTTTATATAATACCCTATCTTAATCCTACACAAGATGTAAAAAGGTACCCTTTCTTAATCCTCTAATGTGGTCAAAGTAGTGCTGCATTGGTGCATCCTGGTTCATTCTGGACACCAACATTCCAGTTTTAAACAAGTTTTAGCATATCCTTACTTCTCAGAAAAAGTCCCCCAAAGAACTTACTAATAATATCCTATATCTCCAGTTCACTCAAATAATTTTTACCCCTATCCTACTCCACCTGTGTACATTTTGGTGGGCTTTTCTTATCCTGGGAGTGATGAAAACAGGGCCTTTCGCGCGCCACATACCCAGTGCAATCCTACATGAGATTACCCACCACTACCCACCCTCACCCTTTTCCCGGGTATGAGGGCAGCTCACATGAATATGTAGGGCAACTACACCGGGACGACTCTCGGGAATAACTCGTACACTGCAATTCTCTGTAAACGTCAGAAAACAGAAAACAGCAGAGCAACAAATAATGCATAAAAATATGTACCCACAAGAACATTTAGTGCATGGACTGACCCCCCACAAAAGAGAAATGACAAATGCAGAAATATCTCCATGTCCTGGAAAACGTAGATTCTGGTGTAAAATCACACCAAGCACACCATGGCAAACACAATTCGGCATTGAAATGGACGGTCCTGGACGGGTAAACTCCTCCGTGTATAAATAGCCAGAACAAAAACGATAAACGTACTGTCAACCTATACTTGTCCGCATATGACGACGTGGAAATGTGTGATCTGGTGTGAGCTTCAGTGATGAAAAGGCCCCTAATAACCGATTGGGCGTCTTTATATAAGCAGTAAAACAGGTAGCAAAGACAAACGAAGACAGGAGGAAAACACATTAAGGTGTTTATACAATAAATCAGACACAAAACAAAAAGCCACGGAGACAACAGATAACCAAAAGAATATCATGTATGACAAAATACACCGGACACTAAACACATTTTATAAATCGAACCAAAAGAAACCGCAAGGTGTAGAAAAACTGAAATACGCCATATGGTGTTTAATATTTGTCCACCTTCTGTTCTCAAGTCAGGAGAGAAATTCATGTCGTCATATTGGTATTGGAAAATAATTGTTGACTTTTTCGTAATTCCTAAATCTCTGCTTTTGCCCTATTTAACTTTTCTCTCACTGTGTTACTGAACTTTATGAATTTGGGAAATGTGTTTTTCTGCACTATTTGTTATATAGCGGTCAAAATTAATGAAGCACCATCGAACCTTAGTTTTTCAGAATGTTTCTTAAAATATGTAGCAACAAAGTATCTGGAGCTGTAATGGGCGACACATGGAGATGAATGCCAAGCAGATCCACTGGTACACCTCTTTAATAGGAGATATGCATATTCAGTTCCCGCCCAAACTGCATACCTGATTGACAAGTCTCGCTAATTGAGATGTTGTGACGAGTTAAGGGTCGGTTTCTGTGGGAACAAGCGGGATATTACTAATATTTTCGAAATACAGAATACTTATTGAAGGCATATGGAATTTTTTCTTATTTATGGATCGGGAAGTACTAGGAGAATATCAGTTTGGCATTTGTGAACTGAAAACCTCAAAAATGGTAATGTTGCGAGAAATGAGCATATGGCCAGTCTGTGACTGTAATGCGACCCACACGTCCCCTGTGACCGCCAAGCGTCAAATCCGTGCTTTGTGGCGGGAAAATAATATGCATAATGCGTATTGGGCTTATTTGCCTGTATGGTTAAATAATTAGCAAATTTCATTAAGGCACGCTTCTGAAATCTCTTGTCTGAAAATTGTGCCTTTGATAACAGCTAAATCTTTTATGATAGCTGTGAGTAATGTTAACTTTTCTAATGAGATCTGTACGTGAATTTTTAACGAAAGCAAAACATTCACAATTATCCTCAAACATCAAATTAAGATAAATTTTATTTTTGACTGGATAAAAAAAAAAAAAAATTTGAATTGAAAAGCTTAGAGGGGCATTCTATGGTATTTTTTGTCGCGGACGGGACATTTTGCAGACTTTAATATCTCCTATGCTTCATCATTTTTAAGTTAGAACTTCACTGTTTTTTATCATGGTAACCATATGACCCTCTTTAGATAACTGATGAAGAAAAAAAGAACTTCTTGGTTTTTTTTAATGTTTTTTTTTACATTACATAGTCAATAACAAGATAACTGAGATATTTTCCCAAGTATTTATACAAAAAAGTCAACTCTAAATATTTTCACACTTTACAAAACTGCAAATTAGCCACGTCACGGATGGGACAGGATCCAGCGTTGCGGACGGGACACTTGTCCACATGCAGCCAGAGATAGAAAAACTTGGTTAATTCACAGACTGAAGTTTCATTGACAAAATTAACATATTATGAACCATTCTATATTGTTAAGGATTTTGCTCATGGTATTAATTACACATATTTTGACACCTAGATGCATTTATAATTCAATTGTTTGGAGCCTATGTGTGAACAAACAATTGTTAACACTCTTCGCCTCAGTACGTAGGGATTCCAACATACATATGTTCTTATAATACATATATGCACACACACATTAACACGCACAGACACACATTGACTATATGAATATATATATATATATATATATATATATATGTATATATATATATATATACATATGCATATATGCATTCTTGTTTCTTGTGCCATATGCAAGTGCTTCCTGTAGAATATGTACATAAAATTGCAAAACATAGGATGCTTTGTGTGCAGTATATACATGTAACAATAGGCTTGAGGTTCAATATATGTCTACATACATTAATACACACACACACATGTATATATATATATATATATATATATATATATATATATATATATACATATGCACAATTGCAAAACATGGTGTGTTTCTATATAGCACTTTAAGGTGGCGAGACGCTTTATTTCCTGATCATTTGTTAAGTGCAAATATTTCTAAGACCATAATACAAAGTATATTGTAATAGAGCCAGCTCATCGGTTCTTTTTTTTCAATTGGTGTGATCTCATCTTAACCAGTTTGCACTTCTGTTTCTTGCTTTGGGTCAACATAAGGAGTTGCTTCCCAAGTTTGTTATGAATCATTGAGTCTTCGTGGGCGCGGGAAATTGATAACACTTTCGCCGCCCGGTGAGAATAGAAATAGGCACCAGCTGCACAGCTATAGTATTCCATGGGTGTCGCCACAGAATGTGGCTGGTGGCGCAAAAGACCCCCATGATATTGGTGAATTAAATAATGATTAAATTGCAGAGGTAAGCATATATTGTAAATAGGTTTTGGAGCGAGCGAGGTTTGAATGCATAAAAGTAATTTGTGCGCATTGCACAAATGTATTTATGCAGCACCTCACTTTTAATTAATGGCCTGGCCCATACCATTCAGCTGTCCTTTGCCTTACCACGTGGGCGAGTAACAGAATCACATCTAAGCTTGCATTTACACATGCGACCCGCGAATTATAGGCATAAATGCATTTACGTTTCGCGGGGCGTAATAGCGTAACAGCAAGTGTCCTCATTCTTTTACAGGAAGTTGGGCAGTGAAGACGTGATTGACCAGCTAGAAGTATTTTGATCGCTTTGAATTTCAAGTTTGAATTTCTTACCTCCAACCCCCTAGGCACTCCCCCATATTCTTTGATGTGGGTTGTAGGGTTGCATTATTTGTATTCTATTAGTTTTAGGGGCAGTGGATGGTTTTGTAATAGATACATATGTGTGTGTGTGTTATTATACATGTAAATTTAAACTTAGTCTAGGTGGCAGTGGCAGTAAGCAGCTTATACCTCAATGACTGTGTCATAGACATTTTAGGGAGCAACAGCCCCAGTTGCACATTGAACCGGTACCTTTGTGTGTGGTAAGTTGTAACACTAGATGGAAAGGGACAATGCCTTCGTCTGTGTTAACCAGCGGTAGGGACGCTGTTAATCAAACAGGTGGAAGTGTGGCCATTGTGCCCTCACCCAGAAAATAGTTGTCAATAGACCAGCATTCGGCTTTGTGTGTATATATTAGGTTTAGGCAGATGGCAAAAGGGGATAATACCCTCATCTGTGCTAGTCAGCGGTAGGGACGCTGTTAACTTAAAGGGTGGTAGTGCGGCCATACTGCCCCCACCCCCAAAAATAGCCCCAATCAGCATAGGTAAGCAGCAGTGACGCTTTCGGCCTATTGTTGTGTGGGCCAATGCAGCCATCACTAGGGGCGATAGCACCAATATGGGCAACATTGGTAAGCGGCAGTGACGCTTTTGGCCTATTGTTGTATGTGCCGTTGTAGCCATCACTAGGGGCGATAGCACCAATGTGGGCAACATTGGTAAGCAGTAGTGACGCTGGCAGCCAATGGGTGGTAATGCGGCCTCAAGCTCTCACCCGAAGAGTGGTTAATTGTATAGTAGCCTGCTTGGGTAAGCGACACTGACGCTGTAGACATTACGGATGCAGGCGTGCCTATGTACAGCAGGTGGCAGTGCAGCATGCAAGCCCACACCTGCTTTCTTAGAGCCATTGAGTTTGCTTGGTATCAAGGGTGGTAGTTTGGTATTTTGCCCTCACACAACGGTTCTTCTAAGTCTTGAACAGAGCAAACGGAAAGTCTGGCCTACATATCGCTTGTGGCACTTACCTCAGGTCAAGAGGTAGACAAGGCCATTGTGTTTAAATGTTCCCCCTTGGAACTGTAAGTTCGACCAGTCTGCGTGCTGACTACTATACTACTGGTGTCCATCTTTTGACAGTATCTGCAGTTGTTTGTGTCACATAGACATAACTCGACTCTGCCTGATACTGATGGATTGTAAACTCGTTTAGGATATTTTGGTCTAGACTGAACTAAAACGTCTTTGAGATTTTCTGATTTCCTGTATCCTATGATCACCTTTTTGTTGCCCAATACAGGTGCAAACTTGGAAGCCTGAATGAAAGAAAAATACACCAAACATATAGATGCATGAAACGTACATTTGATCGGCAATTCCATTTTGACATGTAATATATTAACGTCCTTTATTGTTCCCACACATGGACCCAATAAAGGAGTGTAAATGAGACATATATGGAGGACTAAGTTGCTCAAGTGTGGTACTAAAAATCCTCACGTGTGACTCCATTATATGAGCATTTAATGACTAGTACACTAATGCACCTGATTTGGAACAGCTAAGATTCCTAAAATACTGCAAATTAAATACAACTGACATGGACAGTTTCTAATATCTCCAAAAGTACACCTGATAAACAAAAATGCCAATACGTAGCCATGCGTTTGTCTCAGTTGTGCTTCTCCAAATAACTGGCCGAAGTCACGGGTTTTAAATTTATGCCAATAAGACACATTAAAAAAATTAAATGTTGCATACCTTTGATCTTACTTCGGATAATTCATAATTCCAATTTCCGATTATTGGACTGTGACATAACCATAGCCAAGGAATATCTGACCTAAGCTTTAGTCTTCAAAATAATGCCAAGTAATGGCGTTTGAAACTTTTTTACGCCTCTTAAAGAATGTTGCGTGAACAGTCATTGATACCTATGTGAGACAGACAGATCCTATGAACGTATGACCCAAGCTATACTCTTTACGTTATGCTTATCAAGAACAATTCAGACTCTCAAGGTTTTATATATTCCAACTTGTCATTGAAACAAGTATCATCACAACATCTGCTGGTAGGTTTAGGATACAGACACATCCAATGAACAGTATATCAAAGTTGAAACAATGAAAAGTGCAGCAAATGATTCAGTTACCAAATAAAATCTTGTTTCTCCAGCAGTCAAAACAGGTCAGAGACCAGAGTGCAGTGATGTGGTAGTCCATTATGTTTGTGTGCCACCCATGCAAGCCACGGTCGAGGAAGCCTTGATGTTAAGAAGAAAAAAATTCTCCATCTATAGATATGGTAATAGAGATGGTTCACTTGCTTCTATGCTACATTTTGTGGGACTTGATGCATGCGTCCTGTGTTTGTGGTTCAGTGAGCATGACCATACACGCTCCAATGAGGAAGCGCTGGCCACAGCTGACTATTTAACAAATCCACATAGACTTGCTTCAATGCACCATTATTTTTTGTAATATATGACAGTGTAACATTTTCATAATCTAGGTCTACATTGAGAGACCTATACTAAGATTAAGCAAGTAGATGTGATGTTCAGGAGTAAAGCTAAGTATGTAAGCAACAATTTTATGGGTTTTTTCATAGTAGCTTTCACTTTATTATAGAAAATCATTGGATGTTTTAATATGATGTGCAATGCATGAGCATTGTTAGCTGGTAACATTTTTGAACAGTTCATCCATGTAGACCCACATTCAGATTTGCTAAGTTTTCTTTTTTTTCTTCTTCTATGTTTCTATCCCCACTGGCTCATACTTTGTAAAGCTGCGCTGTGACGTATGGCTTTAACAGTTTTGTGAGATGCATCCTTACAGCTATACTATGACTGGGATCATATATTCCTAAATGTTCCATAAAAGGTATCAGGCGACCCTCCATGCATGAGTGCTATTGACGTTTAAAACAACACCCACAAAGATATTTGTGCCCAGCTTGTATCATACTGCAGCTGCAGCTCGATCTGATAACAAGAGTACTGTGCTCTGCAAGCAGTACATGAAAAGCCTGAATTGTCCTGTGAAATTAAGAATGATCATCAATCATCATGATTGATATCATGCACATATCTCCTTACTGGTCTTTCCTAATTTTTATAATTTGTTAAAAATCAGAATATGCCTGTACTACAATATTGTGAGAGGATTGAAGAGGATCCAACTGCCTCAAAGTGAGGGCATTAAGTCAAGTGCACATGCACACTTTTTTTTTTGGTTACAAATTAAGGTCTAGTGATCATCAGAAATGCCCAAATACTATTGCAAAGTAATTTTGCTGAGTGATTTCGGACAAAATCTTTGTTGTATTGGAGAAAACGGCATTTTGGGTTTTCCATAAAATGAAGGTACGTGATTTATATTCGGGTTATGCAGGAGATAAGCAAAGTTATGTAATGAACAGTGCCGCATCTGTGTAGAGATATGCCAGATAATACGACTGACTGTTGTGGGCTTCAGCAATTTCACGCAGCCTTTTCTTGCAACTTAACACACTCCATATCAATACCGCCTAGTGAAGATCTTTATCATCCTTCCTTTTCACAAAATTTCCATAGAAATGAGTGACGCTTTCGGAAAGAAATAAAAAAAATTGCTGACAAAAATACTTCCGAACAATTGGAAACCGAAAATTGCTGAGATATTATCAAAACACAATTAATCATAAAAACAAAAATAAACAAAGTGCCACCATTTAAACACAATTGGTTTGAAGCCTACCAAAATGTTGAACAAAATCTGAGAGACGCTTTTGAGGCAATGTAAATTGTGAATTACTGGACAGGTGAACATTGGAGGACAGATCAGCACACGTTCTAAAACATCAACAAACTGACAAATCAACTGGACTGAGTCAAAGTTATTTTTTACTCACAGAGATTGTTAATGCTGACTTTGAAATTGGCTCAAGGGCATTGGCATTGGCATTGAAAATCAAAATCAAATAAAATGATGAGGATAATAGTTGCAAGTTGTGTGATCTTCTCGGGGGGGGTGATATTTTGCATACATATTTTGAGAGCAAGGGCCGAAACATGTACAGATACAGTGTGTCCCAGTACTCCAAGGGTTTACATGGGGCTTGAAGAATTATCACAAGACTCTGCCCAAACTAAGACTCCAGTCAGGACAGATCAGGTAACTAGAGGGTCGCATTAAGAGCTGACCATAGCTTGTTAACAAATCAAACTTGCAACTGAATAGACCCGTGTTGAGCTTTAGCTGAGTTATATCACATTTAAAAGTATTTCTAATATTTGCCATACGAAAAATTTAACTAAAATGTGAACTAGCATTAGAATGCCCATTGAGTTACAAAGGAATCAATAGGACAGGTACATTTGCCGATAAGTGTCTGAGTTAAAAATATCAGCACTAATCCGAAAGCCACAGCTGTGCCCACAGCTGTGCCACCTAGTCAACAACCTTGTTTTACCCTTTCACAAGTAACATATCCATTTGACCTTAATCTGAGAAGCGGTTCTGGGGAAGAAGTCGAAAATAGCGAAAACAATGAAAAATCATCAAGAAATAAAAAAAATCACCTGGTGAGCAAAATAAAAACTAGAAGTACCTAGTAGTGTTCCTGTGTGATATCAAAGCAATTGGATGAGCGGTTTTAGAGAAGATTTTTTATGTTTGCCGATTAAAAACAAACAAACAAACAAACAAATTTAGAAAAAAAAATCAATGGAGCATAACCATTTGAACCAACGTGGTAGAGACCAACCCAAGCTCAGGGTAAATTGTCATCAAGTTTGAAGTCAACCTGGCCAGCAGTTCCAGAGAAGTCGAAAATGTGAATCAGCATAAGAATGCTGTAATTGACTTTCATAGTAATCAATAGGAAAGATGCATTTGCTGAAAGGTGCAGTACCCGAATCGGAAAAAAATGAAAAAATATAAAAATAAAAAATCAGGAATAAATAGCAGTGCCACCTAGTGAACAACTTTGTTTGACCCTTTCATAACAAACATATCCAAAAATTTCGAGCTTAATTTGAGTGACGATTCTGGAGAAGTTGCAAATAGCAAAAACACACAAAAATTTTCAAAAAAATCAAGAGGTGCAGCGCCACCTCATGAACAAATTACGAACTTGGAGTCAATGAGAGTGTTCCCGTTGTGATATATTAAAGAAAATAGGGAAGCGATTTTGGAGAAGATTTTTAAGTTGTGTTCGCAAAAAACAAAAAGATAAAAACAAAAAACAAAAAAAAAACAAAAAAACAAAAAAACCCAAACAAACAAACACAAAAAATAAACGACCCCCCCCCAAAAAAAATCTATTTACGACTGGAGCATGACAATTTGAACAAACATTGTTTAGACTCACCAAAGGTACATTGCCAACACGTTTGAAATGGATCTGACTGATCACTTTGGAAAAGTTGAAAATATGAATTGTGATCAGATAGACGAACAGAGGGCAGACAACGACCGACTGAGACTCCCAAAACCTCAGCCTGATCAGCAAGTCACCTGAGCTAAAATGGGACGTCAGACAACGGAATAACGGAACCTCACGTTTTTACTAGATGCAGCTAGGGTGGTCACAAAGGTAAGTGTAAAGATGCACCAGAGATGAGAATGTGACACCATATACCTATATGTGTCACCCTGTTCGGGGCCTGTGATCTCAAATAAAGTTATAGAAACACTTTTTCAAAGAACTCTCCGATGCACATGGATAATCCATTTTCATACGCAATGTGAACACAATGCGTCATTTTGAAAATATTTCTAGTCCGTCTTTTGAGGGCTATTGGTTGGATACAAACATCAAAGACCCAACAAGTATTGGCTATATATATATATATATATATATATATATATATATATATATATATATATATATATATATATATATTGCACCACCACCTGTCTTTACCCTTCTCTTGGTACATTTCTAATTGGTTCTGGGACAATCTGGATGAGGGTTTTAGATTTGCGGTGGAAAACAAAAACAACAGCAACAACAACAACAACAACAACAACAACAAAACAAAAAACCCACCACCACCACCACCACCACCAATAATAATAATAATAATGATGATAATGATAAATGATAATAATAATAATAATAATAATAATAATAATAATAATAATAATAATAATAATAATAATAATAATAATAATAATAATAATAATAATAATGATAATAATGATAATGATAATAATAATAATAATAATAATAATAATAATAATAATAATAATAATAATAATAATAATAATAATAATAAGGTTTATTTCCACTAGGTTCCTCAGTGACCGGTTCGGAGGTTGAACTTGCAAATAATTAAACCACACAACAATTGTAAAAACGTGAGTAGTGAGTCATAATGGCAGCTTTTCAACAATGCATGACCCATGCCGCAGTAATATTTTCTAACTTGTTATTGAAACAGGTACCACTGAAACTTGCGCTGGTATGTTTGCAATGTTGACACATCTAATCAGCAATATGTCAAAGTTGAAACAGCAGAAGATGCAGGAACTGATTCAGATACCAATTAAAATATATTGACTCCAGCAGTCAACGCAGGTCAGAGGTCAGAGTGCAGGAACGTGGTAGCACATTATGTTTGTGTGTCAGCCATGCACGCCATCCACGACATGGACCATGAAGTTTGTATGTTTTTTTTAAGAGAAAGAAAGTCCTTGTTCTTTGTTCAAGACTGAGCCTGTGTGTGGGACTTGGGTCATGTGTCCTATTTTTGTGGTTCAGTGTGCAGGACCATATACCTTCCATCTTACACAAAGTGGGTCAACAAAAAAATCACTTTTTTACGTACTAGCTTTCACTTTAATATATAAAATCTTTGAATGCTTTAATATGGTGACTAACGCATGTAAATATTTTTAACAATTCATACGTAAATACCCACGTAGAAAATTTCTGTGTTTTTACCTTTTGATAATGCTGGGTCACGCTTTGTAAAAAGTGGAATAAAACAACCTCATGTTTTTATCTAGATGCTGTCAGGGTAGCTACAATGGTAAGTGTAAAGGTGCATTACAACTGCGAACGTGACACCATATAGGTATATATGTCACCCTCTTCATGGGGTGTGGTCACAAATAAAAGTCTAGACAAACCTTTTCAAAGAGCTCGTCGATGCATAAGAATGATCCATTTCCATAATAATGTGTATGCACAATATTACATTCTGTATGTACCTCCATTGCGTTTTTGTGAGGGCTATTGGCAGGATACAAATAGCAAATATCAACAAAGGTTGATGACAAAAAATATATATGAAAATGCATAGACTAATGACATCACCACATTTTTTTTCTTTCTTTGACCCATACAAAAGGTACATTTTCATCAAGTTCCACGACAATGTAAAGGACGATTTTAGAGTTAGATTAAACGAAACAACAAACCCAAATGTAAAAGAAAGAAAAAAATCGTACCATCAGCATTTCAACAAACTTAAATCTAACATTCGACAGAAGTGTCCTAATGCAATTTGTGAAGCAAATCATCAATTTATTTTTGGATAATGATTTTCTTGTTTTTTTTTAAAGGGGAAGAGTATTTTTAAAAAGATTGCGTAAAATGAGTAAAATAAATAAATAAATAAATAAATAAATAAATAAATGAATGAATGAATGAATGAATGAATGAATGAATGAATGACTCAATCAATCAATCAATCAATAAATAAATAGATAAATAAATAGATAGATAGATAGATAGATAGATAGATAGATAGATAGATAAATAGATAGATAGATAAATAAATAGATACATACATAGATAGATAGATAGATATATAGATAAATAGATAGATAGATAGATAGATAGATAGATAGATAGATAGATAGATAGATAGATAGATAGATAGATAGATAGATAGATAGATAGATAGATAGATAGATAGATAGATAGATAGATAGATAGATAGATAGATAGATAGATAGATAGATAGATAGATAGATAGATAGATAGA
Organism: Hermodice carunculata; assembly: GCA_964020975.1. Lineage (NCBI taxonomy): Eukaryota > Metazoa > Annelida > Polychaeta > Eunicida > Amphinomidae > Hermodice > Hermodice carunculata. The sequence continues at coordinate 660,517 of CAXHWN010001928.1, read as the reverse complement.
TAGATAGATAGATAGATAGATAGATACTCATGTCCCCAGCTGTTCTCTGATTGGTTGAAAATTTTGCGTCGGCAATAAGAATGGAGCTTAGAATATGAAGGCAGGTCTGGACAGATTTATGGCCGTCAAACAGTTTTGATGGGTAAGAGCAACACTGAAAGAGTCGATGTTGGTCACGTTTTGCGGTTTGTGGAAATTAACACATCATGAAACGTTGGTGGATCAAAAACTAAGATCTGATTGACTACTGAGGGCAGTTGTCATAAGGCTAATACGACCAACCGAACTGGGATACCCATTTGAATTTAGCACAGGCATGTGGGACGTTTTGTCTGAAATGGACTATGTTGGATATTTACAACAATTATAGGCGTATTACCATTGGTATATGTGCATTTCTGTGGATCACCCATTAAATATACCAGTAAACATAATTTTGAATGCTCTTGGGGGGGATATCCAGATGAGACTTCAGCCAATTTTACAGGCATTAAAAACCAACGGCAGTGACTTTTTACATATTTGAACACAATGTAAGTCTCAGGAAACATTATATTTCAATTTATTGATATTGCTACAGAGGACAGATGTACATTTACACTTAAAAGAGAGGCTGTACCACAGCCTTTCCTTATGTGTGCTTAGCCATCTATATAGTTGCTCGCACGTGGAGGCCTTGCCACAACTCACCACACCTCATGTGAGCTGGTTTTGGCGGATTTTCACCTGTTGTTGACGGTCTAAATGTATCTGTGATACGTCCTTTGTTTATATTCCCAACCTTAGGTGTTGGTGTGCTCAAATGAGTCCCCACATACCTGTGATCACCATGTGGTAAAGATGTACTGTTTATCAGATCAGCATGGTCAAAACAGATGTCAGTTTGGTCAGTCCTCTGGATAAATTCTTTGGGATGGTCAAACAATTCTTGGAACAAGTCATTATCATGATCCTACTCATGGTAGGCTATGGTAGAATCCACGTTCAGGAACTTTTAGTCTCCTGATCCACAGGGAGATGAAAAAGTCCTTGCAAAGACTTGGCCTATCATGATGGTGTATCATCTCCCTTCTATCGCCCTTTATCATTAACAATACTAAGGAAGAAGGACTTTATGATCATATAGGGTCCTATCCAGACTTTATTCAGCTTCTGGTTTGGCTGGACTTGGAAGCAAACTGCAACTTGTACACCAAGCCACCCACATCACATGTTCTGGTATGCAGCTTTATAGTATAGACTTTCTTCTGACCTTCTTGAGTCGCTTTCAGATATTGTTTGGTTAATTTATGGGTCTTTGTCAGAAATTCCTCAAGAGCTTTGGCGTACTGTGGTGGATATTGATCACTGACCTTGTGTAACCTGGAAACCAACTCTTTGGGATTAAATACCTCTCTTCCTAACATAAGACGGTTAGCCATGTAAACTGAGTGCTGTCATTTGGCATGGACTGTAAGGCCACAGCTAATTTGGGAGGTGCTCATGTCAATTCTTGTTGGATGTCTGGATACAACATCGGATCATTGAAATTAAAAGACTGCTATTTCTTTTCGTCTGCCAAGTAACAATGAAACTGTATTGCTCAACCCTATTGCCATGCATGCTCGAATAGCATGTGATTTACATTCTGGAGAAATAACAAGCCCCTGTTGAAGTTCAACATTGCAAAATTTATGCTAAATTTAACTATTCTACACAGCAAAGCAGGAATTATACCCCACCCTCCCCCTTTTTCTACACAGCAGAGCAGGAATTATACCCCACCCTCCCCCTTTTTCTACACAGCAGAGCAGGAATTATACCCCATCCTCCCCCGAAGTGCATTACTACTACGGTAAACGTAACAGTTTAGGGCTGATTGGAAATCTAAGCCTAAAATTACTGTGTCAGTAATGGCAGCAACATATACATTCCACAAATAAAACTCCTTGCCAAGACGTCTGTTAGCTTGCTGGACCTGAAGGGCATGCATAGTGCTGCCTTTCGCTGCTCGCCTTAAACACACCTGTGAAGCATACACTAAACTAATACCTCTTTTATTTGCAACTTCAGTGTTCACCACAGTCATTTGGAGTTGGGCAAGTTCTTTCCTTTGGTTGCTACCAGTAGTGTGTTTATGTGGAAGCTTATTTTTGTGTGGCTCCATATGAGATTTAAGTGTAATTTAACTGTTCTGAATTTGTTTTTAAAAATTGATTGTACTGTTCATCTGTTAAGGTGCATTTCATAGTTTCCTATGTGTCTTCTATGGGTATATTGTTCGTTTCTGTGTCTGGAGAACCAATTATGTGCTATTGGGTAATCAGGTTTGAACTTAAAATGTTTAAACTAAACGTAAGAAAATATACTTAATATTTTACTCTAAGCACCTGTATGGAAATTCTTCTAAACGTTCATTTATTATTATTATTATTATTATTATTATTATTATTATTATTATTATTATTATTATTATTATTATTATTATTATTATTGTTATTATTATTATTATTATTATTAAGTAAGTAGAGGCACATGCAAGTTTGGCAATCAGGGCTAGTGTCACAGAAACCTGTAACAATTTCGCTACTTTACAACCACAGCAAATTTGCGAAATAGAATACACGTAAAATACATAAAAATTATAAAATTATGAAAGTAAGTACACCAAAATATAACACGTAAACAGTATATTGGTATATCGGAGAGCTTTCTTGGACATTTACATTTCCTTTCAAAAATACTTCTGGAAACCATACTTGAAATGTGACTGGTGTGCTTACAATTTTTGACTATTGTTATGCAAATTGGCTACTGTTCTTGCACTTTTTGACTATTGTTTTGTGTTTTTAGGCCTGATGTCACTTGTTTCTGGCTGATGTTTGACATTGAACCAGTGTACTTGCACATTATGACAATGTATTGACTTTTTACCAATATATTTGCACATTCAAAAACTTTTCTTTTCAAAATTCTCTTAGTTTATCTCCTTTGGAACAACATCATGCCTTTAGTGTCATGTCTAAAACACATCGAATTGCATAATCATGTTGTTTGGATTCTTGTCAATGGTCATTTTAGGCCCAGGGGGCTTTTTTGATAAATTGATGTTGGTATTACCGTCACTTGGTAGATTTGTATGGATGATGAACATTGTTGACATGGTGCTTGCAACCAGTACCTTTTAATGTTGAATTTTATTGATATTTTCAACATATTAGGAACCTGTGCTTGTAAATTCTCTAATTTGCTGCAGATTTTGGTACCTTTTTATGAATTGTACCGCCCTATATGCACATAAATTATGCACCTGTTCAAGCCAATTTACTGAAATAGGCCTGTAATTATAAAGAAACTTTTTGCACTCTGTCATGTTAAAACTTGACATGGCTTTTTTTGACCCTACGGACGTTTGTACATACGTTTGTAATCTTTTGGGTACAGAGCAAGAATAAATTTATGTGATTCAGCTATACATACCAAGGAACATTGCCTTTGGTCGGAATTGACTTGAATTTGTTTCATTAGGACTACGGTTTGGATATGCCAATGGCATTGTCTAACTTGGTTGCAATTTTGGGCCATCCAAGACCAGAACTGCTCATTTTAGACAATATTCAGTAACATCTTCATAACAGAATGGGGCATTTTGCCAATTAATGTCGCCTTCAGAGCAGAACATACCTTTTATGGTCAGTAAAGTATGTACTCCTTCCTTCCCCTCCATCAGCCGTCCCTTTTTCTCTTAGTCTTCTTTTATTTTTCCTTTCTATCTATTTTGTCTCTTCCTGTCTCTTTTTTTTATCTTTATTTTGTTTGGAATAATAAATGCTTTCAAAAGAATGCAAACCAGAGGCAATTAAAATGCGAATCCGTAGTCATTATTTGTGTTCCCACCAAATACCATAAACCCAATGACATAACATAAAGGTAGTCAAACTCCACACAACACCACCCCCACCCTCCAACCCAGTTATCATGGAGCTGCTTCCATGCTGAAATGCAACCACGTTGGAGGCATAACATATTAACTTCCACTGCTAGAACCTCTCTTTCTCATCCCACCCTCACACCTGGCTGTCGTCTTACTATCCGTTGCTCACAGTACAAATAGCTCCCTCATTTAAAATATTCAGGTCATGTACCAAATGACAAAAAATAATGAAAAAAAAATCCCAGCATTTGTAATATTACAATGTAAAGGTTTCAATAGAATACAAGAATTTCTCACTCTCCATGTTGAACAGGTCCCTAAGGCCTTACTAACTGAGTAGCCCTATCAAAAGGCTGTGAGCTCTATGGCTAAAGTGTGAAGAACCACTCTGGCTGGCACTATTTCAGAACCAACCCATGATCCGAAATGACCACTAGACGTCTGGATAAGGGGTGCAATGTGATATCGCCATCACAAATGGTATACGAGTATTGATTTGGTATGATAACGTGAAGCATGCCAATCTTCTTCATATCATCAGCTAATTTTGCAAGTGGCTCTAACATAACAGAACCAACTCCCAGAGCAGGCACGCACTGATACCACTGGTACATAATAATAAGCCCAGCCTCTGAACAGCTGGTATCTAGGCATTTCAAACCAAACACCCAGCTCTATTTTATTATAGTTTTTTCCCAAAAAGTTCAAATTGCTGTCTTGTAGTGCCAAGAGCGCAAACTTTGCATATTCAACTTGAGATTATTTGATGAAAAGTCATTCAGAAGAGAGGCGTCTGTGTCATTGTCTGTAAATGCTTTATCTTCACAGAGAATTGCGTGAAATGTTCTGTGCTCCCTTAAAAATGGCATTGTGTTGCATCAGCTTTTGCCAGCTGCGTACATTACTAAAAGAATTTGCTAAACATTCAAAATAGCTTTCTTCTTATATCTGCTGATATGTAGTCCTCAATATATTTATTACATACTAGTCGAAAGTATAACCGGAGATTCTCATGATTGACCTCTTCACGAATATGTCCCAGCTTTAATTTACAAGAAAAGGCAATATGTACCAGGCAGTGTCTTTTGGTGCCTCCATAGACCCCCCCCCCCCCAATGCTATCGTTACTGATGTGCTCCTGACGAGCGCCCTTAAAAGATAGCAATAGAGAGTCTTGTGGATCCTTAGGAGGCAAGTCTCTCGGTCTTATTTTCAAATTTTTGACCTATATATCGGTGGCTATATTTCACTTGAACGAACATGCACAAAAACTTTTAGGCGGTTGGGCAGCCTGCAGGCGATTTTAAAGGGTACGTAATGCCAAGGTCACACATGCATCCATTTGTTACAAAAACTTAAAGCAAAGCTAATCATTTAACCCAATTAAAAGTGATTTCAGTGACTAAAACATGCCAGATCGAGTAAGTGGATGGATGTCAAAGTGTTGACAAGTTGTTAAATAGGATTCATCCCGGTAACACCTATATATATCATTATTACGGTAGCACCTTTGGGAGGGGAAGCAAGTGGTCCTTACACAACAGGATTATTCCTTCAGGTTTACACGTTGCAATACAAAGTACCATTTATACCTGTGCCACATTACTTGGTCGAAAGGCAGATTGGTTTGTCTCTGTAGACACAAGGGTAACATACAGAAGTTAACGATACCAGGAATAGGTCAGTATCCCTGATCTTAGCTAGATTAGAAATATGGATTAAACAAAACTAGTTTTCTTCCTCCACGGTCAAAACCACTGTACCTTGCATATCTACTATCAGCACTTACAGCAAGAAAGAAAGGACGTAAGAAAGGACGAAAGTAAGAAAGAAAGAATAAAAGAGGTGATATGATCGGCTATAATTGAATGTGTAGAAGACCAAGTTAAAAATGTCATAAGGCAAGCATTTTGTAGCTCACATTGAATCCACCAGGAAGGAAATCACAAAATAATGAATAATAGGGAATTATGTAATTTTATGATTAAAAAAAAACAAATTCAACATGGTAACCCAATATGGGCATGGATAGATGACCCTCACAGCCCATTATACACTTCAATCACTTGGTTGAATATAGAGTGTCTCTGTAAACATAACATTTTGCCGTCAAAACAGACCAAGTTCTGTCTTGATGTCATATCTACTAAAGACTGGGTGACGGGGTTTGTCCACCACAAAATTGCAAATAAAACTTTTTCTACCAACTTGATTTCAAATATTTTTGCAGCATATGATAACATATACTTATACACTTCAGATGATAGAATGAAACATTTTTACACCCAAAAATAAGGAATTTTCCTTCATAATGACATTGTACAATATGTGGACTTTGCAGCAATTTGTACATGGGGGTAGCAGCGGGAACCGCAATGGCTCATAACAAACAAATACACGTGCACAAAAAGCATGACAATCACTGTGTGACTGTTTTACTTGCACTGGTCGCACTCAGATAATCATATGATTGGTTTGAAACAATACAAGTTTGCGTCCAATGATTGAACATACATTCCTTATATTATTGAAACCAATGTCACATGTCAGCCTTACACAGGTGTCAACAAGGGCATAATCTTGAAAATTCAGCCACAATGAAATTTTCAGCTGAAGGTAGGAAACTGATTCTTCAAATTTACAAGCATTTTGAAGGCGAGAAGAAAAGAAGCGCTCCCTTTTACTCTTTTTCATGTGCTCGGAAGAGAACAGCTCATGCGTTTGGTATTAATGAGAAATATTTATACAGACTGATCAAGGAAGAAGAGAAAGGGACCAATTCAAAACCATTATATGAAAATAAGAAAAAAGAAACACTTGACAAGTTCGACCAGCATATTGTGCGGACAACGATTCAGGAATTTTACCGAAAGAATGAATTCATGTCAACTAGGAGGTTAATAAAAAAGATTGGAAAATGACCATAATTTACATGTGTCAAAATATACCATACTGAAGCTGTTGCAAAAATTTGGCTACAGATATGGAAAGTGCCAAACTTTTAATCGAGCAGTATTGTGTGAACGATCTGATTTGGTAGCCCAAAGACATCAGTACCTAAGAACAATAAAACAAAGAAGAAATAGTGGATACAATATTGTTTACCTTGATGAGACATGGGTAAATGCAAACCATACAGCATCGTATCAGTGGTTGCCTCCTGACCGTAAAGACGGGAGAAAAATACCAGCAGGAAGGGGGGAAAGACTCATAGTGTTGCATGCTGGTGGCAGTGTGGGATTTTTGCCAGGATGTGAGCTTGTGTTTAAATCTCTTTCCACAGATGGAAGGGACTACCATAAGGAGATGAATGCTACAGTATTCATAGACTGGGCCATCAAAAAACTTATTCCCACACTACCCCCTAAGAGCCTGGTAGTATTGGACAATGCCTCGTATCACAGTGTTAGGGTTGAAGGTACAAAAACGCCCACATCCAATAACGGAAAGCTGAAATGCAGGAGTGGTTAGTGAAGAACAATATTAAATTTGAAAACAAAATGACCAAACCCAAACTTTATGAACTCATTAAACAGAACAAGCCACCCCCTAAATTCAAATTTGATGAACTGTTAAAGGAGCATGGGCACGAGGCGCTGACACTACCACCATACCATTGTGACCTTAATCCAATTGAGTTAATTTTGGGGGATGTAAAAGGGCTAGTTGGGCAAGAAAATTCTACTTTTAAATTGAAAGATGTACAGCGTATAGTTGAAGAAGCATTACAAGAAACAACAACAGAAAGATGGGTTGTATGCGTCAACAAAGTTAAAAATGAAATTGAGGAAGGATACTGGAAAAAAGATGCACTGAATGTGTCAGAAGAGATTCAGCCCTTCATAATTCATTTAGAATCAGAAGATGAAGACACTGATGAAGAGGAGTTGCTATAAACAGGTCAGGATTATGGTATTAACTGCGCATCTTCTTGTGGCAAAGCTGACCTGTATATATGGACATGATTTTCAGGTTTGAACCTCCTCCCCTATGAACACTGAAAATTACAGCGAGTGCTTCCATTCCTTATAATTATTATATCAATGTTAAACCATATGCGTCAATATACATATAACTATTTACCTATACCACAATGAAATCACCATGCTTGGCAATAGCCTTATTTGACTTTTTAAATAGATTTGTGATGAAGTATATAATATGAGGCATAGAACCTAACCCTATACACCTATGCCTTTCAATAATTTTTGTCTTTTTTTTTGCAGAGACTCCTTATTTTTGGTAGCAGAGCATGCTCCATACATATCGCAATTTTTTTAACAATAATAAACAGTGGCATCCATTTTATTTGCCGGAATAATGAAAACGAGTTAGCTTCAAATCCTTGTATATGGTCCCTGTTGAAATGGTTTGCATTTGTCTGTGGTCATTGCGTCATGCTTGGATGCCCTGTTACACATGCACTGGGCCTTGCTTACCATTCATTGGTTGACTGTCACCTCAAAGTTTACAGGTCTAAATAAGTGTGCCATTGAGGTCCTTGCTGGTCCCCCCCCATGTACAAATTGCTGCAAAGTCCACATATTGTATAATGTCATTATGAAGGAAAATTCCTTATTTTTGGGTGCAAAGATGTTTCATTCTATCATCTGAAGTGTATAAGTATATGTTATCATATGCTGCAAAAATATTTGAAATCAAGTTGGTAGAAAAAGTTTTATTTGCGATTTTATGGTGGACAAACCCCGTCACCCAGTCTTTACACGGCTAATTAGACATAAGATTGAGCTTGAGAATGCTGTGATGGCAAGATAACAGAGAAAAATTAAAGTGAAAACCAATGACTCCATTTACCACTTACAACTACTACTATCAACAGTGATGGACCTGTATATACATAGGGACGTAATGGCACACACACACACACACACACACTCACTTATTTATTAGTTAATAGCTGATGATAACCTTTCTCTTTGTCACAGAGGTTAACACTGGCTTTGCCTTCTCTCCTATCAGATTGTCAATAAAATATGTTCAAACAAATCTATGTGTTATTTTGATGATTAATACTCTCTATGCGATAAAGGTTAGTATTGGCTTTGCCTTCTCTCCTATCACATTGTCAATATAATATGTTTGAACCAATCTATCTGTTATTGTGCACAACATCAAACGTTTTACTTTCGTAGGTCTACCTATCTACTCAGCCAATAGATGTTAAAAATAAAAATTGGATCAACTTAAGTCAAACCACATAGTGCGCGCCACTGAAGCGTGTTACAACCATTCCTCTCATAACTGACAAAATATACAGTCAACCGCATTACCGGGAACTGAGATCCAACGACGCAATGGGCACCACCAAAGCGTGTCGCACCTGACCTTATGGTAACTAACCAAAAAAATTGTTATACAATGCACAGGATGGCAAGTTATGCTGATGAGAAACGACAAAGGTGAAAACAAAGGAAACGCATTTCATAAACCGCACTATATAGATAAGATTTTGGAGACTCTCCTGGGCACGTGATGTGGAATGTGTTGGGCATCTGTATGTTCCCACTGACGTGCCGTCACTAAATACACCCCCACTGAAATGTACTTTTTTGCGAGTAGGCATACATGAAATCTAAATCTGAACTCTTTTAAATATCTTTAAGAAAGCAACAGGGACCTTGATTGTCTCATTTTTGAAACCAACAAATTGGAGAGGATTATTTGGTTCGAGCATATAAGTTTTGTTGACCAATTATCGATTTTATTGACAGGTACCCAGGTACCCCCCCCCCCCCCCCAATTGCTACATGTATTATTGTTATGGCCAAAGTACAGGCTACTTTCACTTTCACATCACATTTCCCCGTACAATACTCCAGTCACTATCATTTTTACAGTCAACATATTTCCCCAACTGTGCAATTACGAACCTGTACACAGATCCCAAAGTGGTTTCTGTCGAATGTTAGCTCTTGGAGCTTGGTGGTCGTTGAACACTCACTGTGACGTGCCGTCAGTCAAGGAAGAATTCCCGTCAAGAGACGCAACAACCCACACTCTGTGCCAGCGCATGCGCCCAATCTACAATAGATACGAGCCTCTGTCTTGGTCAACCATACTTAGCCAGTTCTCGCCATACTGACCTTAGGTTTATTACCTTAATGCCTGTTTCAAAAAGGAAACCCAGTGCTATTTTTTCTATGCTGACATGTCAGTTGGCTCAGCCCATAGGGTGGGTCTGCGATAGATTTTCATGAAATTTGTTAACCACATGGACCTGATCTTACGTTCATATTTTTAGTATGCTATCAAAATACGCAAAAAGTGGGAAGTGTTAATGTTTAATGTAAAACCCCAAGTAATTTTATGTTTTACATTTAACAGATTGTATTTGTTTGTTAGCGACATTTGAACTTGTTTGACTGCTGGAAAGGTTGACTGCAATTTAATTTTATGAATGGTAAAAGTAGATGCTCGTTGTTGAGCACAATACGACTAAGGTATATGCAGGCTTGTGTATGAAATTACTTGACAATGTATCTGAGGTCAGAAAATGAAAGCTGTTAGGTAACTTTACCTTGCGTTAAGACCATATAAACGCATTTGGACATGTATGGTGATGTCACAGGTGAGAGATCATTTTCTTTTGTGCATACGGGTTATCATGTCCTGCCATTGTGTAGAGCTGGTTTGTGTTACACCCGAGTGCACTTGACCGTGTTCTGAGCTCTGATGTGTGGCCAGCCCTCTTCGTATACACGTAAAGACTTGTGGTGCTCACAACAGCTGATCTGTCAAAGAAGCCCCTGACTTGTTTAGACTTGTTTATGTTCATCAAACTTTATTTACACTTGTCCCCTATATATTCTGGGTATTTTCCACTGACTGGTGTACACAGTCTATGTCACACATCCTGTTTGGACATGTCGGGCAAAATTTTGCAATATCAGGTATTTGGGGGGCTATATTTTTTTGCTTCGTCAAGGTGTTTCCATGGTCACTAATCCTTCTATTGTCTTGGGATCAAACCCCACACAGTGCTACTAACAGACCTCCCTAATTACAACTGGAAAGCTCAACAAATTTTACAACGTGGGTCTTCTTCCCTGCATGTTGCATGTGCTATTAGATGTTGATTTGTGCAATAGCAGCCAACCTGCTTATTGATCGTCGATACTTCTGTTGATAAAGATATACTCCAGGAGGACAGACACCACAAAATAGGACCCTATTCAGCACTCACTCATAGTGATATTATACCAGTTGGGAATGCCGATTTGCCTGCACCAAAGGACTCACATTTTTTAAGTGGCAAATTGTAGTTTGAATGAAACGCTTTTCTTGGTATGGTTTGGATGAGGAAAATTCATGAGCCAGAGAATTCCTCCTACTGGATCTGGAACTAGAGGCCTGCTGGCAGTTCATGCAAGTTAAAACAGCTGTTCTTTTTCTCTTACATACATTTGCTGGGTCTTATGGAAACTTAAAATATGAAAACAAAAACATAATAAAAAATTACCAACGTGGTCACTGTGGTCCAGGTACACAACCAAATGTATCAATTTTCAGTGAAATATCAGAATATATATTGCTATTGGTGTCTTTACATGGCTTTGGTCAAAATGACGTGTCCAGAGTATGAAATTGTTTGATTCTGAAGTCTAATTCAATATGCTCTGAAACACTTTCAATGCACTTGCTATTGTTGTTGTGATATATATATATATATATATATATATATATATATATATATATATATATATATATATATATATATATATATATGTATATATATATTATGAAACGCCGTTTCTTGTTTTATTCCGTATTTGATCAGCTGATGAAATATTTGATCAGAAGAACAAATAAATTTATTCTTATGAACAAATGTTTGCTCAGGTGAATAAATATTTAATCAGAAGACTAAATATTTGATCACATGATCAAATCGATTTGATCAGATGAACAAATGTATTTGTTCATGTGATCAAATACAGTATATTTGTTCTTCTGATCAAATTGATTTGGTGAGAAGAACAAACTTATTTAATCAGAAGATCAAATAGATTTTTTCCGAGGAACAAATAAAATGAATTTGATCACATGAACAAATGTATTTGTTCTTATGACTAAATCCATTCATTCTTCTGATCAAATAGAATTAAGTATATGCCGATTTATTCACCTTAACAAATATATTTGTTCCCGTGATCAAATCAATTTGATCTCTTGAATAAATGCAAGTTTCACCACTACTAGATAATAATTACTCCCTCTTGTATGCTGCGCATCACTTCCGTCAGTCTATGTTACCATAACACCCAAGACGTACAATCTCGAACTTTGCCATTTTCTATTTGTAGCAATAACAGGTAGGGGCCGGGAGACGGATCCAGCTACATCACAGGCTTAAGTTGTCATCATCCACTGTTTCATAATCCCATTTGATAATGCTTGGTTTTTCTAGGCAACAATTACCAGTTGAAAACATTTGGAGAAATAAAATCAGATTTCTAGCTACAGGCACTTTATAATCTAGCTCCAGGGAACTATCCCCCGTGGACTGTTGGCTGGCGGGGGAAGCCAACAGTCCGCGGGGGTTAGTTCCCTGGAGCTATCTGTCTCTCTCTCTGACGTCAGTCAGATGAGCCTATAGGGTGGGTCTACATCCGTTCTCTCTCTCTCTCTCTCTCTCTCTGACGTCAGTCAGATGAGCCTATAGGCTGGGTCTACATCCGTTCGCTCTCTCTGACGTTAGTCAGATGAGCCTATAGGATGGGTCTACATCCGTTCTCTCTCTCTCTCTCTGACGTCAGTCAGATGAGCCTATAGACTGGGTCTACATCCGTTCTCTCTCTCTCTCTCTCTCTCTCTCTCTGACGTCAGTCAGATGAGCCTATAGGCTGGGTCTACATCCGTTCGCTCTCTCTGACGTTAGTCAGATGAGCCTATAGGATGGGTCTACATCCGTTCTCTCTCTCTCTCTCTCTCTCTGACGTCAGTCAGATGAGCCTATAGGATGGGTCTACATCCGTTCTCTCTCTCTGACGTCAGTCAGATGTGCCTATAGGCTGGGTCTACATCCGTTCTTTCTCTCTGACGTCAGTCAGATGAGCCTATAGGATGGGTCTACATCCGTTCTCTCTCTCTCTCTCTGACGTCAGTCAGATGAGCCTTTAGGCTGGGTCTACATCCGTTCTCTCTCTCTGACGTCTGTGTCTGCCATGTGTTCATGCTGACAGTATTTCTGTGAAGCATATTTACTATAATCTTGATCTTGATAGGGGTATACGCTATTTGGGTCCCTATCAACATGTTCAAAATTATCTTTTTCTTCAAATTTTCTTGATTTTAGTTCCTTATCGTTCTTTCGAGTTCCCTTAACTCAAAGTTGTATGCTTATTAAACTTGTTTAGAATGTTTCTGAGATTCGTTTCCATCAAATTTGTTAACTACATGGACCTATTCTCAAAATAAGATTTTTAATGCCTTACCAAAGTATAAAAAATGGGAAGTGTACTGTTCATGTTAGCATTGTTATAATAAAGATAGCGTGGAATCCGACTTACTAGCATTTATGTCTGTAGTGGTGAATCCTTACGCACGTTTACTCCTAAACAGCAATAGAACCGTCTATTTATTTATTTATTTATTTATTTATTTATTTATTTATTTATTTATTTATTTATTCATTTATTTATTTGATTATTTTCTTTATTTATTTATTTATTCATTCATTCATTCATTCATTCATTCATCCATGTATGTATGTATGTATGTATGTATGTATGTATGTATGTATGTATTTATTTATTTATTTATTTATTTATTTATTTATTTATTTATTCTCCATTTATTCATTTCCTTATTTACTTACTTTTTTACTTACATACTTATTAACTTCCTTACCAGCTCATTTATTTATTTATTAATTCATTCATTTATATATTTGCTTGTCTACATGAAAAAGGAGGATGAGAAAAAAGAGAAAAATTTCTCCGTAATTATAATTTGAGAGAGAATTCACTATTATATATGATTTATGCAATAAAAGCCCGAGTGTTTATTAATCTTCGACACTTCTGTTGAATAAGTCAAATCCCTTGGGGTTAACACTGGAAAATAAAAGCGCATTCAGTGTTCGTTCATAATCATATTATATCAGTTCGTACAGGCGTTTTACCTGCACCAAATGATTTTTTTAAAGCGAATTATTATAGACTGTATCAACAACTCTTTTATTAGCGTGGTTTGGAGGAGGACAGTTGTTGAGCCAGACAATTCCTATTTCCTCTGGAACTAAAGGCCTGTTGGTAGTTTCTCGCAAGTGAAAACAGCCCTTCTTTTTCCTTAACAGACTTGCAGGCTAAAACGGAAGTATATATATATAAATATATATATTTCTCATGTTCAGGTCGATTTTAGTACTATAACAGGCTTGTATAAATACCGTATCTTAGGCCTAAAAGCTAGAGTGCCGCGATATGATGTATCGGTACTCTTCCGCTTTCATCGGTAATTGTGTTGATGAAGAGCAAAACTTTCTGCAAATGTCGTCTTATTTTTCTTTGTGTATTGAAATGTACAAATCGACCCAAACATGAGATAAAAAATTTATAGCATGCTTTATAGACGATATGAAGTGATCTACTGGCACTGGATACCATATAGCAGAACGTGTGAGCGAAGCAGTGCTCGTTGATATACTTCATATCGTCAACAAAGCATGCTATAATCGATTATGTATATATATATATATATATATATATATATATATATATATATATATAATTGTTTCTGGTTCAAAAAACAAGACACGATCACATTTTCGGTTTCAACAATAGCTGCCAGACACGCATGTGAAAGAACTTAGAGGCAACTCAACTTACCCGAAGGTTATCCATATGTATGTATGTGTGTATGTATGTATGTATGTATGTATGTATGTATGTATGTATGTATGTATGTATGTATGTATGTATGTATGTGTGTGTGTGTTTGTAAAGATGCATGCATGAGTGTCTATGAAGGCTTTCCAATTTATTATATATATATATATACATATATATATAAAGATATATATATATATATGTATATATATATATATATATATATATATATATATATATATATATATATATATATATATATTTTTCACCCGAAAATATACTGATGAAAAAGCATCACACTGTTATCTGTGACGGTCTGTCAGATTATCAAATAATTTATATATTAGTTGTCTAACTACAATATATATATATATATATATATATATATATATATATATATATATATATATATATATATATATATATATGTGTGTGTGTGTGTGTGTGTGTGTGTGTGTGTGTGTGTGAATGAGTCCCAGTATTTCATTTGAGTTTGAAGTTTGAAAAAGGAATACAAATTTGATGCAACCGGTAGCGGGATATCACAGAAAATGCCCGGAGTTAGTTAGGTTATGTATAAATATATATATATATATATAGTTACTAACTCCAGGCATGAAATACAATATAAAAATGCTCTATTCTGTAAAGAAAAGGTGTATCGTTGGGATGACTATGGTATTTGCTAGTCAAGGTACACATAGATATATAGCACATGTACATGTGTATGACCTGTCATGGTTAGACAAACAACATGCTACTTCCTGCTTGGTTTTACCCAAAACAACCAGGAAACTGCCGTTTACAAAAAAGAAAAAAAAAAAGAAAAAAAACCTGACAGCTATTTTGTTGTGTGCTGTAAATTTGTTGCCTCTTTTTTAATATACTTCATGCGCCACAAATTCTACTTTGAGTGTAAGCTTGCTGTCTCTATGTTACTTCGTATGTGTATATGTACCCATTATGTGGTTTTTATGCACAGACATGTTCTCTGTGTTATGAAAATACAGCATAATATGCATATAAAAGCATGTGAGAATACTGTGGAGACGACAAAAAAGTGAAAAAAGCTCTTAAGGAAACCCTGTGTTTAAAAGCAAAATAAACTTTAACAAGAAGGCTGTGTGAACCGTCCGTGCTCAGCTGACCTAAGCTTGTTTACAAAATCAAAGTTGTAGCTGAGCGCATGTGACATTTAGAAGTGTTTCTAAGATTTGCCTCAAAATTAATTAAGAATACAAATTTAACTGCTGCATCAGAAATGCAAGAAAATTTAAAGAGAACTTAAGAAAGAACATTGCTACCTGGAGGAGAAAATACATGATAGTGAAGCTTAGAATTGCCCATCGACTTACATTATGATCAATATTAAAGCTGCCTTTACCGGCAAGTACCCGAATTGAAAAAAAAAAAAATCGTTAAAAATTAGGATTCCACAGCAGTGGTTAAAAACTTTGTTTAACGCTTTCTCAAGGAACATATTGGCCACGTTGCAGCTTAATTTGAGTTACGATTTTAGTGAAGACGTGGAAAATAGCGAAAACACGCAATGAATAATAATAATAAAAAATAAAAATTAAAAAAAAAAAAAATCCAGCACCGCCTGATGAACAAACTTAAAACTAACAGTCCCTTGGAGGATTCCTGTGTCCCAGCAAAGCAATTGGGTGTGATTTAAGATTTGTCCCCCCCTCCCAAACAACATAAAAAATCCAAAATTCAATGGAGCGTGAGCATATAAAACACTTGGAAGAGACCGACCCAAGGTACACTGCAACCAAAGTTGAAGTTGACCTATATGACGGTTTCAGAGAGAAGAAAAAAACGTGAATTGTGAATGGATGGATGACAGACGACTCAGCATCCTTAAACCGTAGTCTGCCTAACAAGTCATCTGAGCTAAAATAAAAAACTCATTGTCTTGCCTGGCGACTCCAACATGAGTTCAGCGACCCTTGTGGGCCTGAGACCATGAATTCTCTCCTGGATTATGTGTCGTGTGTAAAACCTGAAGTGTGAAACCAGACGGGCAAAACTTTGAATCAGAAAAAGTATTTTGTTCGGTTAAATATAGGGTAGACCGGAAAGAGTTGGAACACGGGGTAAGATGAAGCTTTATAAATAACTGCTCCCCATAAATGTATTTCCAATTTTTGGACATGAGGGCAGCATCTTTGGTTCTAAGCCCAGTTTGCCATGTGAAGCTAAGTTCGGTATCAAATTATGTGTTTGATTGGGAACGCGATGTTTGTTTTTCTCCCTCTCCAGTAAATATTTCTTATCATAATTTTTTGTCTCATT
The DNA here is from genome assembly GCA_964020975.1 of Hermodice carunculata. Lineage (NCBI taxonomy): Eukaryota > Metazoa > Annelida > Polychaeta > Eunicida > Amphinomidae > Hermodice > Hermodice carunculata. The sequence continues at coordinate 643,453 of CAXHWN010001928.1, read as the reverse complement.
CTTTACACAATTAAATATTACGCTAAGCTACCCAGTGGTGAAAAATGCCCGGGGTGAGTTCAAACAAACTCCAGTGCAAGGGGAGTGTTGAAACATGTGCCCTATTATCAACTTGTTCTAGGGTACCACTTGCCCCTGGGGTAAGAGGAAGCAGTTGCAACCTACCTATAGTGTTTGATGGAGCAGGTTCCAGCTGCCCCTGGGGTTAAAAGAAACAGCTTCAAACTACCACTAGAGTCCGATGGAACATTTACCGGGGGGTTATTGTAAGTTTTTTTATTTATGTTCACATATGCATCCAGTACTACACAATCCTGCAATTAAAATTAGCAAACACATAAACATTCACATTCTAAGAATGAAATAAATTGACTGGGAGACTGGGGTTAGTTGGAATATGTAGGAGTCAGGTCCTGTATCATTAAATATATTCTGTAAAATATTCCATTGTTACATTTAAAGGGCAGACAGGACTGGCTTAAATGAACACTTATTGACATGTTTAGGCCGTCTTATATTTCATTTTATTGTGAATGTTTCAACTTACCCCATTACATGTTTCATCTTACCCTCTGTATGGGGCGATATGAAACATTTCATCACTTGTCCATAGTTTTCAATATATATCTTGACAATGCTCCATAATATCCTAACAAGACAATGCCCATTTGGCAGGACCCTTTTTGTTGTTTTAAAGTTATCGTAGAATGCCCAGTGATCAACTACTTTGGAAGACAACGGCCTTGACTCTGAAGTGTTCCAACTCTCCCTAGTCTCCCCAGCTCATTATGTCAAAACAATTCTTCAAATGTTAGTTGGAACATGGAATGGCTAAGAAAGACTCAAAGCAGACAGCATATGTTCCAAACTACATATTAACCCTTCTAGTGCCAATTGCATCTTAAGTCGAACTCGTTAAAAAAACTGCTTTGAATTATGATAAGCCACATATAGATCTTAGCCTAGCATTCCCATTGAAATCCAGCGTCTATCTGGACGGCATGTTATTGTCATGAATGGTAAATTTCTGTCACTGAACATAGAAATGTACAGAGATCCAACCTGAAATGAGGGAAAGAACTACTATGAATGAAGGCTTGGATAATTTAGTGGTTTCCTTGTGTTTGTTATTATCGATAGGCTGCACTGTTTAAGTCTTTTTATTCAGCTTGTCCTTTAAAGTGATAGAAAAAAGTTTGATTCTGATTATCAGGGTAACTTAACAAGTTCAGTGGGAAAGGTCACACCTTGTCCATAATGACCTCTGTCATCAATAGAGGATATGCTTTAAGTAGGCATGCCTAGCTGGCTAACATGGATAAATAGGTTAACAGATTCATGTTCCATGTCAAAAAACTTATCGAAGTTCCGGCATGCTTTTAGGTTACATAGAATAAACAGTTAAGGTCTACAGCTTTTCTTGGTGCACTGTAGGTACATTAGATCCCAGATAAGCGATTTACTCAGTAAGGTGAGGCACTGAAAGAGTTAATAAACAAGTATTCTAATTTACATTATATGTGTACGGTTTTTAACCACTGACGTACAGCAGCTGGACCATGGAACTTAACTGAACTGCCCTCAGTTGGCTGTTCTGGGTGATATTATGATTGTGCTGTGTAAATAATCCAAGGAATGCATTACTAGTAACAATGATCATGATGGCGATAAGATAATAATGATTTTTATTAGGCTGTCGATCCTGCGTAGAATTGAGCTTGATAAAATACATCCAGTAAACTAAGATGAATTACAGGGGATTTAGGATAAACGTACATGATACACATGTTGCAATATTCAGTGATGGAGGTAAACCCATCAGTAACTGGTCACGTATAAAATGCGTTGTGTTATATAATGATGGGGTAACCTCATCAGTATGTGGTCACGTATAAAATGCGTTGTACTTTTTAATGATAGGGGTAACTTCACCAGTCACTGGTCACATATGAAATGCCTTGTAATTTCTAATGATGGGGGTAACCTCAGCAGTCTCTGGTTACATGTTAAGTGCGTTGTAATATTTAATGATGGGGGTAACCTCGTCAGTCTCTGATTACATGTTAAGTGCGTTGTAATATTTAATGATAGGGGTAACCTCGTCAGTCTCTGGTCACATATAAAACACGTTGTAGCGCACAAATGTGTAGCTCTCCCTCCGTCAAGAAATATCTGTACTCATATGCGCACAGGGCAGCCATGTGCGGGACAGGAGGTGGAGGAGGAAGCTGGAGATTATGCCAGTACACACTGAGGTATGAGACAAAAAAAGCAGCTGCTGGAAGTCTCATTGAGCAGTCGCTCGCACCAACTGGCCTTGGCCAGTCTCCTTCGCTTCCCTTTTCTTCCCTCGGGTCACTCCACAAGAAAATATGAATTATGTCATTGTGCCAACACAGATCTATTGTTTTTCTATTAATTTTTTATTTCTTTCTTTCTGAATTACTTTTTCTTTCTTTCTTCCTTTCTTTTTTTCTGTCTTTCTTTGCAGGGAAATTTGTCTGAAGTTTCATTTGAAAAGTATTATACATAGAAACTCCAAACTTGGCACAATTATACATCTTTAGATGAAGTTTTGCGTTTTTATAATGTCAGATCATGGGTTTCAACATATGCAAATGAGGGCTATTTAAAGTCTTAAAATCTTCAATATCTTATACACAATAGTAGATGTGGTTCCGAGTGTTTAGGAGTTATATCTTAACAATCATAGGCCATTTCAAAGGTCAAGGTCATGTCAACGTCAAAGGTCATGTCAAGGTGAAAGGTCAATTTCAGGTCCAAATATCATTTTAAGGGCCAAGGCTCACTTCAGGTAGAGGTGATCTCAAGGTCAAAGGTCACTCTCGATGGTGGCTTTCTTCTAGCAATAACAATTTTTATCCAATATGATCATGTTGGACTCAAATTGTAGCTTTTGTAACACTGCACATTTTGGAAACTTCGTGTGACCTCTGAAGGTCAAAGGTCAACGTCAGTTTGGACCTTGGAAAGTTTCATCCTGCCATACCTCTGCCACTTTCCATCCAATCTCATCGTGTTGGACTAAAATGGTAGGTATTGCAACACTGGAAATTTTTGTAAGAACATGTAACCTTTTAAAGGCAAAGGTCAAGGTCATTTGGCCCTTTAAAGTTTCATCATGCCATAACTTGGTCAATTTTCATCTGATTTGGTTCATGTTGGGCTTAAATTCTGGGTATTGTTACAGTAACACTGCATATATTTGCAATTACATGCGGCCTACAAAGGTCAAAGGTCAAGGTCATTTGGACTTTAAAATTTCATTCAGGCATCAGATTAATCGAATGTGAAGAATCAAAGGACAAAAGTTGTAGCATTTAATATTTACAACTTGTGAAGGCACATAGACAGATTTGTTTTGAAGCAAATCTTCTTTCTAGTATAAAATGCCCTACTTAACAGTGCAGAACGCACATGCTCACTAATCCGTAACTATGGTCTTTTATTTGTGTACAAGGTATGGACTTATATGTTTTACATGGATTTCGAAAGAGGCAGAGCCTATATTAATCACGCTGTATGGCACAGAGGGTGGTGTATGCTGTCCTGCCTACTTATTTGTTGGAGAAAACCGAAGGATTCAGAAAAAAAATGTCTTTTATTTGCCTATGCACGACCTACACTGTGTGTGTGTGTGTGTGTGTGTGTGTGTGTGTGTGTGTGTGTGTAACTTTAAAAATACACAATGATAATGCTTTATTAATACCGTGTACAGAGAAACAGTGTATGGTTGAGTCAGTATTTGCCATTTCATGTGTACATCTAGTACATGTATGCATGTATATAACGTGACCTGGTAAGGCAATCAACTCGCCACTTCCTGCTTGGTTTTCCCCACAACCAGGACACAGCGGTGTTTATTACAGGTGCTGTACACGGGATATTTTGTGTCATGTACATTTCCCTCTGTTTCTTTCATCTGACCTACATATATGATTTATCTAACATGTATTTAGCTTTGATTACCTATATCTGTGATAGGGCAGACTGATTTGGTGGGGTGTCTGACTTGGATCCGACTGTTACTGCCCGTTAATGTGCACACCCAGGGGTGTCCCCCCCCCATCCTCCCATATGTTTATAGGAGCTTTCTAAAATGATAAACATAATATGTACATAATGGGAGGAAACGGTAAATGGTTCGTGATGTTCATTAACCCCCCCCCCCCCCCCAAAGAAAGAAGGAGGGAGAAACACGGGCCCTCGCAGACATTTCAGTAGGCTGGAAATCTTTTCAAATAAATATTTTTAGCTCAGCTGACTTGTTAGTACAGTAACTAATCTTATATCTTATGCTCCTTTGTCTGTTGTCAAAAATTCACATTTTCGACTTCTTCTCCAAAACGGCATGTCATTTTAAATTCAAAGTTGGTGGAAATATACCTTGAATGGGTTTACCATCTTTGTTCCGATTATCAAGGTCCAGTAATTTCAATCTTTTTTTTTCTTTTGGTCACATCTTAAAAAATCCTCTCTAAAATCGCTCAGCCATTTGCTTCGAAATTGTTTAGGGACACTTCTGGGGACCCTTAGACCTTAATTTGTTCCACAAATAGCGCTGCCATTTGTTTCTACTTTTGAGTTTTTGTGTTTTTTTTTTTTTTTTTTTTTTTTTTGTTGTTGTTGTTGTTGCATCTTTCAACTTCTCTGTCGAAACTGTCAGCCGGTTTCACTTTGAACTTGGTTGCAATGTCCCTCTGGTAAACCTCCACCAGTGTGTTCGAATGGTCACGCTCTAATGATTTTTGTATTCTTTAAATATTTTTTTTGTGGGTTTTTTTTTTTAGCCCAATGTGAAAAAAATTCTTATCTGAAGCCGCTCACTCAATTGCTTTAAATCATACAAAAAATTATAGTGACCTGTGAGTGTTACTTTATTCACCAGGTGGGGCTGCATTTTTTATGTTTATTATTTTTTATGAATTTGGTATGTCTGTTTGATTTTTATGCCAGCTTTAATAGATGAGGTTGTGTGTCTTCATTTTGTGTCCATGCGTAGACATCGAATATTAACAGCCTTGGGTAAAGCGAATGCCAGATGAGCAGACAGCTTCAGTTGATGCAAAAATGGTGAGAATATGGAGTTAGAAAGAGCTCTTGGACTGACTGACTGATCATAGTATAACAGATATGGGCGCAATAGCGGTTTATGGCTCAGATATAAAAAAAATTGAATTTGTTTGTCCTCTCCAAAATATTGACGAGATTTTGTGTGCCATGAGTATGCCCACACAGATGACCTGATTTCAGTGCATGGACCACAACTACATAGCTGCTCTGACCGAACTGCATATTTTATTTGAATTATTTGGCAATACACTTGACAAAATGGCCGCAATAAAAAGCATCGCACTCTTTGTCATGATTGTGGATGTTATGAATGATCGCCAGACATCTTATACTACGCACTGTTAGAATATTAGTAAAATGAATCAAATATATGTATTTATATTTGATATTGGTGTACTTTGTCGAAGTTATGAACACAAAGTTGGGAAGATTATCCGTTTTACTTAGTCACGATTGTGGATGATAATATGAGACTTCAGCGGACACAGTGACCATTGGGTTGAGTAACCCTTTCTTGTGATCTAAGGCTGAAAAAACTTACGAGTATTTCAAAAATAATTGTCACAATACACCAACACTGGAACCCAGACACTACCTTCCTTCATTCCTTCCTTCCTTCCTATCCTTTCTTTCTTTCTTTCTTTCCTTTTCATTTACAGGCAAATTTGCATGAAATTCAATTTGAAAACAAATGGTAAAAACTAAAACCAAATTTGGCATATTATACTTCCATACATGAAATCTTGAGTTTTTTGTAAAAAGGTTCGACGATTTTAAAAATTATGCAAAGGAGGACCATTTGAAAATTTAAATCTTCAATATCTCCAAAACTTTTGTAAGTACAGCTAACCAATCAAACTTAAATTCATATGTTTCTAATACAGCACGTCTTTGTAATTTACATATGACCTCTAAAGGTCAAAGGTCAAGATCTTTTTACCGTTTCCAGACACAACTCGGTCAATTGTCATCTTATTTTGATCCTGTTGAGTTCAAATTGTAGATATTATAACACTGCACATTTCTGTTATTCACATGTTATCTCTTCAGGACAAAGATCAAGGTCATTTCGCAATTTGAAGCTTTCTTTAGCCATACTTCAGTCAATTTTGATCCAATTTTGCACATGTTGGACTTATATTATAGCTATTGTAACACTGAACTTTGAAAGTTGTGTCTAGCTATCACTTGGTCAATCTTCATCCATTTTAAATCATGTTGCACCCAAATTGTAGGTATTGCAACACTGTACATTTGTTTATTTTACCTCTAAAAATCAGAGATCAAGGTTATTTGGCCTTTTCAAATGTTCATCCAGCGTTAACGTGTTTAATTTTGTTTTGATTTGGTTCATGTTAGGCCTAAAAAAGGAATATTATCATACAGCATATTTTAATATTTTACATGTGACCCCAAAAGATTAAAGATCAAGGTCATTTGGAGCTTTGGAATTTTCATCCGGCCATAACTCGGCCATTTGCCACCCAATTGTAATCATGTTGCACTCACATTGTAGGTATTGCAACACTGCACATTTTTGTAATCATTATGTAGCCTCTAAATGTCAAACGTGAAGGTCATTTGGTCGTTTAATTCATCGAGCCATAGCTTCATTAATTTTCATCTGATTTGGTTCATTTTAGGCTTAAACAGTAGATAATGTAACAATGTACATTATTGTAATATTTATGTTACCTCTAAAGGTCAAAAGGCAAGGTAATTTTCTCAGGGACCGATAAAAACCATTTATTTGGTGACCAGATAAACTGAATAATTTCTGTGCTTACTTTAGCAAGTTTTAATTTCGTGTAGTCAAAAGATAGTTTGAGTCAACTGCGTCTTCAATTTGAAGCATAATTTTGAAGAGAAGTATACATCAAAGCATGATACGGATATACAAAAGTGGAAATGGGTCCGAATGCATGCCATAGGACATGCGCAATGACGCAAAATAGCAATGGTGCTTAAGGCGTATAGCCAATTGAAGTGCCATGCGGTTCCGCTTTACTGCAAGACCTCTGCCCTGTTGTGAGATGTATTTGCAATGATTAAACACCTGAAATATGTGCCAGGGGAAATCCCTGGCAAAAAAGTGAAAACGAAATCTTGTGCTTTAACTAAGAATGAGAAGGCAAAACGATACGAAGAAGATCGCAAAAGGATATTCAAATCAAATTGGTTTGACGGATGGCTATGGCTGAAACATGACCTAAATAAAGAAACCTTTACATGTAAAATTTTTCTGGATTACTGAAAGAGCCAGCGTGAATATGACAGAACTGTTGGGAGAGAAAGTCCCATACATTAATGCTCTGAAGCACCAACCAACGTGTTAGTACGGTCAAACATCATGAGAAAAGTGCATTTCACATGAGAGCCCTTGAAGTTTCCAAAGCAACCAAAACAAGTGCCACAGCTTTGACCTAGTCCAAGGAAGGGAGGGTCCTTAGTGCCCTACGTAAAGCGGATTATGGGAGACTAGTTTTCACATTCCGAAACATCCAGTGTGTTGCAAAGACAGGAAAACCCCTGAAATTGTATACAAATGTGTGCATTCCAGAGAAGGCCAAGGGTTCTTATACTGGAACAACTTATCTTGGAAGCAGGGCAGTCCGAGATTTTATTCACTATATAGCGAATGAAGAGAGGAAAAAAATCAGTATCTTTGAGAAATCCACAGATTTTTTTCTGTTGCCATGGGTGGTTTTAGTGACATATTGGGATCCGAAAAAGAGAGCCTTTACCTACGGTCCTGCAATAACGATACACCGCACGTGATGTTTCTGTCCATTGGTACTCCTATCTTACCATGTCTGAAGACTTGTTTGCGTATGTGACCGAGGTATGGAAAAAGTAACAGCTGTGAGTAGAACAATGATAAATCTATTCACACGGAAAGAATACCAAAATGTATTAGAATGGGAAGTGGCGGGGCTAACAACATGGTAGGAAAGAAATCTGGACTTGCTACACGACTGAAGGAAGTCAATCAAGAAATCTTATCCACTCATTGTCTGTGCTATCTCTTGGAACTTGCCTTTCGAGATGTATGCAAGGTTTCACGATTTTTGACAAGCTTAATACTCTCCTCATCGGTTTATACTACTTCTACAAAAACTATGGCAAGAGTAAAGAAGAGTTGTTACGTAATGCTGAAGCATTGGACCTTAAAAACATGCTACCCAAACGCACTGGAGAAACACGATGGCTGCCTCATTTTTGTCAAGGACTTAAAGTGTTTCTTGATAGGTGAAAATATTAATAGATATTTAAACAATACCTATATAATTATTCATTTAAATTATTCTGACTGTTAATTCCTGCCCTTACAATTTTGGAAGCTAGGACAAAGTGAAAATAGCTGAACCAATCAGTGAGGTGCCAAACTGAGTTATTATTTAAACAAATTTAACATTTTATTTAATTTTAATACAACATTTAGTTGATATTGTACAAAATTTTTTAATTATTTACCTTACTGGAATTAAAATTTTACGTTTATCTGTGACGATCTGTCAGATTATCAAAATATTTATATATTAGTTGTCCAGCCACAAATCACACACACATACACACAAACACACACACACACACACACACACACACACACACACACACACATATATATATATATATATATGTATGTATATATATATATATATATATATATATATATATATCTATGAGTGTATGAGCGCCAGTATTTTGTTTTTATTTTTTATGTATATATATATATATATATATATATATATATATATGTACATGAAGTTTTGCTGGTAAGTGCAGAGCTTTATTTGAAAGAATACCTGTCAAAAAAAACCATGATTACTAAATTGTATGGTACAGCTTCAGATTAGAAAAACTTGACTTACCCCCTGAACCAATATGTACCTTTTTTAGCTGGATAGCTTATCCTAGTTAAACCATCCGCCAGTCTTTAACTGAAGTGGAAACAAGCTGGGGCATTATATTCAGTCCCAGTGATTTTAAAATGAACAATTGCAGCTGGACCATCTGTATAAACCAAGGGAAATCCTAACAAAGGCTTCAACAATGTACATCCTGCACTAGAGATGCAAAACAAAGTCAATGATGACGCCTACTCATATATATATATATATATATATATATATATATATATATATATATATATATATATATATATATATATATATATATATATTTAAAATACAAAATAAAAATGCTTTATTCTGTTCAGAAAAGGTGTATCGTTGCGATGGCTACAGTATTTGCTACTCAAGGTACACATACATATATATATAGTTCATGTATATATGTATGACCTGTGATGGTTAGACAAACAACACGCTACTCACTGCTTGGTTTTCCCCCACAATAACCAGGACACGCCGTATGCACAAAACAAATCCTGACAGCTGTTTTGTGTGCTGTGAAGTTGTTGATTTTTTTTCAATCGATGTTATGGGCCACAAATTCTACTTTGTGTGCAAGCTTGCTGTCTACGTGACTTGTGTATGTGTTTATGTACCCGTAATTAAATTAGTATGCAGAGACATGTCTCCTGTGTTACCATGAAAATAGGGCATAAAATGCAAACAAAGGCATGTCAGAATACTCTTAAGATGACAACAAAGAGAAAAAAGGTGTAAAGGGAAACACAAATACGGCACACTGTGTTTCAAAGCAAAACAACTTCAACAAGAAGGCTGTGTGAACAGTCCGTGCTCAGCTGACCTAAGCTTGTTTACAAAATCAAAGTTTGTAGCTGAATAGGCCTGTATTAAACTGCAGCTAAGTGCATATAACATTTAGAAGTGTTTCTAAGATTTGCCTCAAAATCAATTAAAAATACAAAACCAAAACCCTGCTGCATCAGAAATTTAAGAATTTTTAAATAGAACTTTGGAAAGAACATTGCTTCTTGGAGGAGAAAATATATGATATTGAGCATTAGAATATCCATCGACTTACAATATGATCAACATTAAAGGTGCATTCACCGTAAGTACTCAATATATAATAACAAAAAAAAAAAAAAAAATGAAAAAAAAAAGTGAAAAAAGTAAAAAAAACTCCAGCACTGCCTGATGAACAAATTTTAAACTAGGAGTCTCTAGGAGGGTGCCTGTGTCACAGCAAAGCAATTGGGTGATATTTAAGATTTGCCCCCCCCCTCCCCCCGAAAAAAAAAATTAAAAATCCAAAATTCAATGGAGCGTGCACCTTTAAAACACTTGGTAGAGACCGACCCCAGCTACACTGCAACCAAGGTTGAAGTTGACCTATATGACGGTTTCACAGAAGTAAAAAATGTGAACTGTGAATAGATGGATGACAGACGACTGAGCCTCCTTAAAACTTAGCCTGCCTAGCAAGTCAGCTGAGCTAAAATAAAAGTCTCATTGTCTTGCCTGGCGACTCGAATATGCGTTCAACGACCCTCGTGGGCCTGAGACCATGAATTTTCTCCTAGATAATGTGTCGTGTGTGAAACCAGACGCGCAAAATTTTGAATCAGGAAAAAATTTGTTTGGTTAAATATAGGGTAGGCCGGAAAGAGTTGGAATACGGGGTAAGATAAAACTTTACTAATAACTGATCCCTATAAATGTATTTCCAATTTTTGGACATGAGGGCAGCATCTTTGCTCTTAAGCCTACTTTGCCATGTGAAGCTAAGTTTGGTATCAAATTATGTGTTTGATTGGGAACGTGTTGTTTGATTTTCTCCCAGTCCAGTAAATATTTCTGATCGTAATTTTTTGTGTCATTCTTTACAAAATAAAATATTAAGCTAAGCTACCCAGTGGTGCACGGTTAGGCGAGCTGCGACACGCTCGCATTCCACCTCTGCGGCCCGGGTTCGATTCACGGCCGGGGAGCATGTGGAAAGAGTTCCTAACACTCTGACTGTGCACGGTGGTTTTCTCCCGAGTCCTTCGGTTTCCTCCACCAAGCATGTAGGTAGGAAGTATACGCCACGATCTGTGCCATGGAGAGTGATTAATATAGGCTTGGCCTGCTTCGCAATCCATATAAAATATATGGGTCTATACTTTTTTTACCCAGTGGTGTAAAAATGCCCAGGGTGGGTTGAAACATAGTGCAAGGGGAGTGTTAAAACATGTGGTCTATTATTAACTTATCATAGGGTAATATGGAACATGGTTCCACTTGTCCCTGGGGTTAGAGGAAGCAGTTGCAACCTACCTATGGTGTTTGATGGAGCAGGTACAAGTTGCCCCTGGGGTTAGAAGAAACAGTTTCAATCTACCACTAGAGTCCGATGGAACATTTACCAGAGGGTTATAGTAAACTTTTATTTATGTCCACATATACATACTTATTTACTCATACATGCATCCAGTACTACACAGGAATACAATTAAAATTAGCAACCACATAAACATTCATATTTCAAGAATGAAAAAAATTAACTGGGAGACTTGGGTTAGTTGGAATATGTAGGAGTCAGGTCCTGTAACATCTAATATATTCTGTAAAATATTCTATTGTTACATTTAAATGGCAGACAGGTCTGGCTTAAACGAACATTAATTGGTTTGTTTAAGCCCGTCTAAATATATTTCATTTTATTGTGAATGTTTCAACTTACGTTACATTTTTCATCTTACCCTTTGTATTGGGGATATGGAAATTTTGACTTGTTTATAGTTTTCAATATATATCTTGACAATGCTCCATAATATCTGAACAAGACAATGCCCACTTGGCAGGACCTTTTTGTTTTAATGTTATCCTAGACTCTGAAGTGTTCCAACTCTCTCTAGTCTCTCCTATCTCATTATGTCAAAACAATTCTTCAAAAGTTAGCTGGAACATGGGATAGTTAAGAAAAGACCCGAAACAAACTGCATATGTTCCAAACTGTATATCAACCCTTCTAGTGCCAATTGCATTTTAAGTCGAACTACGTAAAAGAAATTGCCTTGAATTATGATAAGCCACTTATAGATCTCAGCTAAGCATTCCCACTGAAATCCAGCGTCTGTCATGGACGGAATTTTATTGTCATGAATGATATCTTTCGGTCACTGAACATAGAAATGTACAGAGATCCAACCTGAAATGAGGGAAAGAACTACTTTGAATCAGGCTTGGATTATTGAGTGGTTTTCTTGTGTTTGTTATCATCGATAGGCTGTACTGTTTACGTCTTTTTTATTGAACTGGGCTTTTAAAATGATAGAAAAAAGTTTGATTCTGATTATCAGGGTAACTTAACAAGTTCAGTGGGAAAGGAAACACTTTGTCCATAATGACCCCTGTCATCAAAAGAGGATCTGCTTTAACTGGGCTAAGATGTCAACATGGCTAAATAGGGTGCGACATTCATGTTGCATGTCAAAAAACTTTGTTGAAGTTTCGGCATGCTTTTAGGTTACATAGAATATACATATCAGGTCTACAGCCTTTCTTGGTGCACTATATGTACATTAGATCCCACATATGCGATTGACTCAGTAAAGTGTGGCACTGAAAGAGTTAATAAACAAGTATTGTAATTTACATTATATGAGTATGGATTTAAACCACTGACGTCCAGCAGCTGGACCATGGAACTTAACTGAACTGCCATCAGCTGGCTGTTCTGGGTGATATTATGATTGTGCTGTGTAAGTAATCAAACGAATGCATTACTAGTAACAATGATCATTATGATGGTGATTATGTAATAATGATTTTTATTAGGCTGTCAATCCTGCGTAGAATTGAGCTTAATAAAATACATCAAGAAAACTGAGATGAAGCACAGGGGATTTAGGATAAGCATGCATGATACACATGTTGCAATATTCAATGATGCAGGTAAACCCATCAGTCTCTGGTCACATATAAATGTGTTGTAATATATAACGATGGGGTAACCTCATCAGTCACTGGTAACATATAAAATGCGTTGTAATATTTGATGATGGAGGTAACCTCATCAGTCACTGGTCACATATAAAATGCGTTGTGTTAGATAATGATAGGGGTAACCTCATCAGTATCTGGTCACGTATAAAGTGCGTTGTAATATATGATGATGGGGGTAACCTCATCAGTCACTGGTCACGTATAAAATGCGTTGTAATATTTGATGATGGAGGTAGCTTCATCAGTCTCTGGTCACGTATAAAATGCGTTGTAATATTTGATGACGGAGGTAACCTCATCAGTCTCTGGTCACATATAAAATGCGTTGTGTTATATAATGATGGGGGTAGCCTCATCAGTTTCTGGTCAGGTATATAATGCGTTGTAATATTTGATGATGCCGGTAACCTCATCAGTCTCTGGTCACATATAAACTGCGTTGTGTTATATGATGATGGGGGTAACCTCATCAGTATCTGGTCACGTATAAAATGCGTTGTAATATATAATAATGGGAGAGACTTCATCAGTCACTGGCAACATATAAAATGCGTTGTAATATTTAATGACGGAGTTAACCTCATCAGTCTCTGGTCACATATAAAATGCGTTGTGTTATATAATGATGGGGGTAACCTCATCGGTATCTGGTCAGGTATAAAATGCATTGTAATATTTAATGATAGGGGTAACCTCACTAGTCACTGATCACGTACAAAATGCGTTGTAATATTTGATGATGGAGGGAACCTCATCAGTCTCTGGCAACATATAAAATGCGTTGTAATATTTAATGACGGAGTTAACCTCATCAGTCTCTGGTCACATATAAAATGCGTTGTGTTATATAATGATGGGGGTAACCTCATCAGTATCTGGTCACGTATAAAATGCGTTGTAATAAATAATGATGGGGGTAACTTCGTCAGTCACTAGTAACATATAAAATGCGTTGTAATATTTAATGATGGAGGTGGCCTCCACAGTCTCTGGTCACATATAAAATGCGTTGTGCTGTATAATGATGAGGGGAACCTCATCAGTATCTGGTCAGGTATAAAATGCGTTGTAATATTTAATGATAGGGGCAACCTCACCAGTCACTGATCACGTACAAAATGTGTTGTAATATTAAATGATGGAGGTAACCTCATCACTCTCTGGTCACATGTAAAATGTGTTGTGTTATATGATGATGAGGTAACCTCGTCAGTCTCTGGTCACATATGAAACGCGTTGTAGCGCATAAATGTGTAGCTCTCCCTCCGTCAAGATATATCTTTATTTATATGCGCACAGGCCAGCCGTGTGCGGGGCAGGAGGTGGCGGAGGAAGCTGGAGATTATGCAAGTACACACTGAGGTATGAGACAAAAAAAGCAGCTGCTGGAAGTCTCATTGAGCAGTCGCTCGCACCAACTGTCCTTGGGCAGTCTCCTCCGCTTCTCTCCCCTTTTCTCCCCTTCCCTCTGGTCGCTCTACAAGAAAATATGAATAAAATGATCTTGTTAACAATAGAACTCACATGCTCATTACTCCATAACAATGGTCTTTCATTTGTGTACAAGGTTTAGACCCATATCCTTTAGATGGATGCGGGAAGAGGCCAAGCCGATATTAATCGTTCTCCATGGCACAGAGGGTGGTGTATACTTTCCTACCTGCTTGTTTGGTGGCGGAAACCGAAGGAATCGGAAAACAAAGTCTTTTATTTGTCTACGCGCGACTTAATGAGGACGGAGTGGAGAGCAGCAGAATGCACGCGGTTCTAAATGCAGTGAAACCTGGCAATTAAGGATACTATTGGGACTGAGTAAAAGTGTCCACAATTGACATGTGTCCACATTAGCCAGTAGCTGAACTTCTGCGACCTTTTGGTACGATGAATATATACATGTATATATTTCTGTTTCTAGTTTTAGCGCGGGGGACATGGAGCTATGAGAGGCCTATTGATGGTTGCATGCGCATGTAAAAAGTAAATTTCAAATGGTAAATGGATGCTGTTCCACGTACGGCTCAATGCTGAACGTAGATACAGCCCTACCACACGCAAATATTTACTTTGTAATATAGACGGCTTATTCTAATATACTTGGACGCATCATGGAATAAACCCCGTTCCATTGATGCCCCCGCTGTAAAGGGGTAGTTTTCCGAATAAAATTATTATTATTATTATCATTATTATTATTATTATTATTATTATTATTATTATTATTATTATTATTATTATTATTATTATTATTATTATTATTATTATTATTATATATATGTGCATGATAGTTAACTCCTTAATCCATCGTAATAAAAACTGACACCGGGTTTTAATATAGATTTATTAAAAAATGAATAAAATTTAAACAATTTAGCAAACTCTGCCAAGCTTTCTTTCAGGATATGTATATATATATATATATATATATATATATATATATATATATATATATATATATATATATATATGTATATATATGTATATATATCCATATATATATATATATATATATATATATATATATATATATATATATATATATATATATATATATATACATGAGTGTATACTGGGTGTAAATTATATAAAGGATCATAAATTTCACGTACATGTGGATAACAGGATTAATGCTGCAAGGAGAGCCATATATATGCCTGGGATTTCGCGAGAGAAGGTTGGGTTTTTGAAGCTGGTGTAAGAGTAGCAGATTTTGTGCAATTTTAGACCGAGTTGGACCAAATTGGAACGAGATTTGTTTTATGAATATATAGAGGCATCGTAGGGAAAGTTTTAGTGATAAACTCGGGCTATTTTTAGGTATTTTGGATTAGAAAGTTTGAGCGAGCGGAAATAGGACAGTTAGCGTGGGAGCCGCCATTTTGAATTCATTAGCGAGGAGTAAAATAATAAACATAAACGACGTAAATAAGTAAACACAAGTTCCAGTATGTCAGGACGTGGGTTGTCAAAGAGAAGCAGGGAGGCAGGACGAGGGAAGGCAGCAGGAGGGAGGCAGGTAGTAGGGAGTCGAGTCGAGTTAGGTCGCGAGCGGACAGGAGGGGAGGATGAACGCAGGGCAGAGATAGAGGGGGGTGAGTGGGACGACCACATACAGTGCGAGGGGTGCTGTATGTGGGTCGAGTTTAGTGCTGCAGGACTAGCCTGCTCTCTGAACGAGGCGAGGGAGGATAGCTTCCAGTTTAGATGTGGGAAGTGTAGGAGGGTGGAGGTTCTGGAGGCACAGCTGGCAGCCCTCAAGATAGAGTTAGAGGAGGCCAGGGATAGTTTTCGGGCTGCAGCTGGTGTGAGGGAGCAGATGCAGGACAGGGTGGAGCAGGTTGAGGAGGAACAGGATGGGAGGAGAGGTGAGGATGAGGGGAGGCAGAGAGTGGGAGTGGGAGGGCCCAGCGTGAGGGGGGAACAGGATGGGGGGAGAGGTCAGGAGGGAGGCGAGGATGAGGGGAGGCAGAGAGTGACAGGGACTAGCGGGAGTGGGGGTCAGGAAGGACCTAGACAGGCAGTGGTGATAGGGAGTAGTATAGTAAGGAAGGTAGATAGGGTTTTCTGTAGAGCTGACAGGGAACATAGAGTTAGGGTGTGCCTTCCAGGGGCCAAGATTAGGGATGTGGAGGAGAGGCTTGAGGGGGTTGTGAGTAGCAGTGGGGAGCGTCCAAGAGTCATTGTGCAGGTCGGCACAAATGATCTCTCGGACAGGGAAGAGCAGGGGGAGAGAATAGGGACAGAGACAGTGTTAGGCAGATACGGGAAGCTTGTGGGGAGGTTAGCGCAGTTAGACTGCGATGCTTTGGTAATGGGGATATTACAAAGGCTTAGGATGAGTGGGTGGGAAGCAAGCAGGATTTGTGGGATTAATAGGAGGTTAGAGAAGTTATGTAGACAGGGGGGAATAGCTTTTAGGGATGTGTGGGAAGATTTTGTAGGGAGGAGGGAGATGTTTGCTGGGGATGGGCTGCACCCAAGTCAGAAAGGAGGCGATAGAATAGGGCAGGTTTACAGCGAGTGGGTGCAGCAGCAGGAAAACTAGGAACCCCAGCAACTACCAGGTCAGTTCGGGAGCAGGGTAAGAACCACAGACAAGCAGGCAGTAGCAGTAGAGCAAGAAGGAGCGTAAGAAAGAAAAACAACATGAGAATAGGATATGTCAATTGTAGAGGATTCAAAGGAAAGATAGCAGAAATAGCAGAGGTAGCTGAAAGCGAGAAGATGGATATTATAGCTCTAGTAGAGACGCATATTAGAAAAGAAGAGAGGGGAATAGTGACAGGCCCAGCAGGATATGATATAACAGGTAAAGGAAGAGAGAGTGGGCAAAAAAAGGGAGGAGGAGTAGGGTTTCTGATAAAGAAAGGGGTTAAGTGGCATGAAATCTGGAAGAACACTTGGGAAGATGATAGCGAGATCCAAAATGAAATACAGTGGATAGGAATAGAGTCAAATGGAAATAAAGTAGCGATAGGTGTAGTGTATGTAGGTCGCGAGGGGTTACCTAATGAATGGAATGACCAGATATATGATAGGATGAGAATGATGATTAGTGATATTCAGCAGCAGGGTTACCAGATTATGATAGCTGGGGATTTTAATGGACACATAGGAAATGGAATGAGTGGTATTGAGGGAGGGGATAGTGGAATCAATGGAAATGGAACCAGGCTACTCAACTTCACAAGGGAATTTGGTCTGAGGATAGTTAATAGGGATATACAATGCAAGGGAAAGTGGACATGGGCATCTGGAGAAAGACGGTCAATAATTGACTATATTCTAGTAGACAGTGAGGTATTCCAAATGACACAAGGATGCGAAATAGACGAGGAAGGTAGATTGGATATAGGCAGTGATCATAATTGGATTATAGTCTCAATTAACATACAGTGTCAAAGAAGAAGCGGAGGGGGGGTTAAATGGGTGTGGGATATAAAGGAGGGAACAGACTGGTCAGAGTATCAAGAAAGCCTAAAATTGGAATTGCAGGAATGGAAAAATAGATGGGAAAATGAAGGGGAAGTACAGGAAATGAATGGGGATCTAATCAGAAGGATTCTTAAGGTAGCAAAGGAAAAGATAGGTAGAAAGAAAGTTCCAGTTGGAAGTCTAGGGTATAGAATAGACCCAGAGCTGAAAGGGGCCATAAAAAGAAAGAGAACTAAAAATAGAGCATGGAGATTAGCCAGGAAAAATAAATACCCTGAAGGTGTAACAGAAGAAGCTAAGAGACAGTATATGGAATGTAGAAGGAACGTAGCAGAGATGAAAGCAGAAAGGAGGGCCAGTAATAATGAAAGAATGACAAAGAAAATAATGGAGAATGGGGGAGAAGGGTCAACCATCTTTTGGAAACAGGTTAATCGGCGTAAACAGAATAAAGCACAGGAAATTACACACAGAGGGAAAAGAACAGATAACAAAGAAGAAATACAGGAAGCTTTAAGGGAGCATTGGCAAGAAGTTAATAATCCACACTGGGGTCAGGGAACAGTACCAGGGTGTCAAGCAGAATACACACAGGATCAATGGGATCCAGAGATGTGTGGCAGAGTCAGAAGGATAGAAGTTGAAATAGCAATTGAGCAGATGCGACTACGCAAAGCACCAGGGCCAGATGACATACTGTCGGAATTCATAAAGAGAGGACCAGAAGAAATTAAGGATAGCTTGCAGTTGCTGTTCAATAGGGTTATTGAGAAAAGACAAGTACCAAAGGAATGGAATAAACTCAGGATCTCGTATATCCCAAAGAAGGGCCCAGGAGGCCAATTGGATCAATGTAGGGGTATTGCCATTTCATCAAATGTGGGAAAAATTTTCAGTAGGATAATGTACAGGAGATTAAGTAGAATAGTCGAAAGGCTTGGACTTCTGGGGGAAATTCAGAATGGATTCAGACCAGGCAGAAGGGTAGGTGATCACATCTTCACATTGACCCAGGTGTTAGAGTTGGCAAGGCAGAAGCGGAAGAAAGTCTTCATGGGTTTCTTAGATGTGAGGAAAGCTTATGACAGGGTATGGAGAGATGCCCTGTGGGAAAAAGTAAGTGGACTAGGATTTGGTGGGAATTTTCTAGAAATTCTGAAAGCATTATATAAAGATGTAGACTGTACACTTTCATTAGGAAAGGTAGAAGTAGAGAATGCACGCCTGGATATAGGTCTAAAACAGGGATGTGTGCTGTCCCCGATTTTGTTTGCCCTGTATATAAAGGAGCTGGGGGACCAGTTAATGGAGTGTAATAAGGGAATAAAGGTAGGTGACCTGAAAATTCCAGGTCTGTTTTTCGCAGATGACATTGTACTCATGACAGAGTCCCAGAAAGACCTGCAAGAAATGCTGAACATAGCAGGGGAATACGGGAATAAATGGAGGCTAGAATTTAGTAAGGATAAGAGTAAAGTGATGACTCTTGGGAAGAAACCAGATTGGAATATAAAATGGAAAATTGGGCAGTTTCAAATTCCAGAAGGTAATGAACAATTAATTGAAATTGGGGAGGTTGATGAGTATGAATACCTAGGTGTTAAGATAAAGACAACAGGTAAAGGCATGTTCAGATATCAGGTTGAGAAGATTAAACAGAAAGTGAACCGTACAAAAGGAATGATTAAAGCTACTGCACTGAACAGTTTCAACAGAGCATACACAGCAAGGGTATTATGGGATAGAGTTGCGATACCAGGGATGATATATGGCTTAGATGTGATTTCAATAAGTGAAGGAGATATCCAGGGAATGGAGAAAGTACAGAATGAGATGGGGAAATGGATACTGGGAGCACCACCATGTGCAGCAACAGAAGCAGTCCTAGGAGAGTTAGGATGGAATAAAATTACAGACAGAATTGCCAAAGCAAAGCTTAAGTACAGGGGGTATTTACAATCAGTAAATGAAGACAGGTGGTGCAGGAAGGTTTACAATGAAATAGTCAAGGAACAAACAAGATGGGTCAAAGATATAAATAAGTTGGCAGAGAGATACGAATTGAAAGGATATGATGAGGTTGAAAACTGGAAAGTGTATATAGGTAGGACTGTTACAGAGGGCTGGAAAGAAGACTGGAAAAGAGGTGTCAGGGAAAAGAGTACACTAAAAGCATACAAGGTACTAGAAAAACCAAAGAAAAGTGTGTGTTGGGATGGAGGGAAGGGATCCAAGCTTCTTTTTCAAAGTAGGGCAGGAGTAATCAATCTAGAAAAGAGAAAACAGAAGTGGACAACAGGGAGTAATGGTAAATGTAAGGTATGTAGACAAGAGGCAGATGAGACAGTGGATCACTGGCTGTTG
Source organism: Hermodice carunculata (assembly GCA_964020975.1). Lineage (NCBI taxonomy): Eukaryota > Metazoa > Annelida > Polychaeta > Eunicida > Amphinomidae > Hermodice > Hermodice carunculata. The sequence goes on along the minus strand of CAXHWN010001928.1, from coordinate 623,201 downwards.
TGGTGTGATGCATATAGAGAGATAAGAGAAGAATTTTTCAGAAAGTGGCACAGGGAAGACTATAATAACAAGGGTCTAGAAGAGGTTCAGTGTTTAGAGGAAGAGGAACGTGTAGCATGGGTTTTAGGTTTGAAGGGTGGCTTTCTGGGAGGCAGGAAAGGCACTAAAAGCGTACAGGACTACCTGGTAGGGTGCTGGGAGAAAAGAAATGAACTGATAGGGCTTGATAACAACAGGGTGAATTAGAATCTTAGATGCAGGGAGGAGAGGGAATGGTGGTAGCCCTTATAAGGGCTCCCATGGGATCCCCCATGGGAAATGCCTGAGCCTTAGAGGCGGGGATAGGGTGTATGAGGGAAGGTTTTTCTGTCCTTTTATGGGGGGGGGGGGGCTACAAGCGATGAGTGTTGGGGGATATATCCAGGGCCAGGGGCCCACCACAGCTGTGTGAGAGTGTGTGGTGGACTCTTAGCCTCGGCTCTGGTCCTGGTAAACATGGCAGCATGAGCTGATTAGCATAATCATGGTTTCCTCCATCTCATCATCTCTTTTTTTTTTTTTTTCTTTCCTTCCTAGGCCACCTGTGTCACACAGGACCGCGGCGCATAAGCGGAGAGCCACAGTATTATTATATTATTATTATTATAATCTTAGCTCTGCAGGCATGGCTTACCCTGGTCTCTGTACAGAGGTCAAAACACATCTATGGAAGACTATCGGCGTACCTTGCCTATCTTACGGTCTAGATACCATGTGTTTATCACAAAGTCAGTTGAAACGTCTTGACTCTTTTCAGGGTACTGTACTAAAGCAGGTCCTAGCATTTAGTAAGCGAGCACACCATTCATCTATTCTTACTGCTTTAGGAGTACCGACCATAGCCGACAATATCCAAGTGGCTTCAGTCAGCTCACCTTACAGATATTTTATATGTCACTTGTTAGCAAAGTATTGGGCATTTGATGTGAACGGCCTTGTGCCGGGGACTGTTGTCTCAAGAGTTCATAATTATGGTATGTCGCCTGTTGCCGTTTTTCTCGGCAGGCATGATCAAACGTCACGAAAACAGCAAACCAGTGCTCTTTCTGATGGGATGGTGGATTCATTAAAGTACTTGCTGTTCCATGAGAATTTCCAGAAGCCATGGGGCTATGAACATACACTGGCAACATTGTTGACCAAGGCGTTTTAGTCACCTTCTGGGCCTGGGCTAACGGTCTGGGGGAACATCTGGCACGGAACCTGGCTCTGTTCGTTAGGGCTGTGTGCATCTCTGGTGGGAAGGGCCTATCTCTATTTCCATGGTCGAGAGCGCGGCCAGGTCGTGTCGCGGGTCATGGAGCCATGCCATGGCAAAGTGTGCCATCTCATAGCTCCATGCCCCAAAGTGTGACCTAGGCTGCACTCATTTTCATGATATCATTTTAATTTTGGTTTATCAAACTTGGTTTTTGTATGTAGATGTATTCATAAGCGATGTGCTCTGTGATGTGCTCTGTAAATACGTGTTGGTGCTGTGTAAACATTTTGATGTATTTTATCTCCATGTACTTGATATTTTTATTTCCCCAGTAATGGAGGTTTAATAAATTATTATTATTATGTACACACACACACACACACACACACACACACATATATATATATATATATATATATATATATATATATATATATATATATATATATATATATATATATATATATAATGCTTTATCAATTACGCGTATAAAGAAACAGTGTATGGTTGTGGTAGTTTTTGCCATTCAATGTGTACATCAAGTACATGTATACATGTATATGTATATGGCGTGCCCTTGTTAGGCAAACAACTCGCTTGCTTGGTTTTCCCCACAACAAACAGGACACAGCGGTATTCATTACACATGCTGTACAGGGGGTATTTTGTGTCATGTACACTTCCTTCTGTTTATTTCATCCGACCTACGCCTGTAATTCATGTTACATGTATTCAGCCTTGATAACCTATCTGTGATAGGGCAGACTGATTTGGTGGGATGTCTGATTGGGATCCGATTGTTAATGCCCGCTAATTGTCATACCTAGGGTTGTCCCTCTATCTCCCCATATGTTCATACAAACTTTCTAAAATGACACACATAACAGTGTTCACCCCCCCCCCCCCCCCCTCAAGGAAAGAAGGAGCAGGGAACACACGCCCTGGCTGATATTTCAGTGAGTTGTAAACTTTTCAATAAGTATTTTTAGCTTACTGACTTGTCAGTACAGTAGCTGAGCTTGTCCTCCGTACATCGTCAACAGTTCACATTTTCGACTTCTTCTCCAGAACCACTTGGCATATTGAGTTTAAACATGTTGGAAATATACCTTGGGTGGGTTTACCACCTTTACTCTAATGGTCACACTCCAGTAATTTTTGTTTTTTGTTTTTTTTTTATAAATTTTTGGGGTTCATTTTTGTTTCAAATATTAAAAAATCTTCGTCTCCAAAATCGCAGGCCAATTGCTTTGAAATTATTCAGGGACACTTTTGCAGACCCCTAGACCTTAATTAGTTCAACAAGTGGCGCTGCGATTTGTTCCTATTTTTTTGGGGGGGGGGGGTGCCTTTTTGCATTCTTTGTGCGGTTTTTGCTCTTTGCAACTTCTTTTCCCGAAACGGTCAGCCGCATTTACTTTCAACTTGATGGCAATGTTCTAGGAAACCTCCTTCAGTTTGTTCGACTGGTCACTCCTATGATTTTTGTATTCTGTAAATAATTTTTCGCTCTTTTTTGGCCAAAACTGAAAAATCTTGTTATCGGAAACCGCAAACTGAATTGCTTCAAAATCATACTGGGACAATCCTAGTGACCCGTAAGTGTTACTTTACTGACGAGGTGGTTCTGTCTTTTTTTTTTCACAATTTTTTTTATAAATTTCAGTATGTCTTCTTAATTTTTATCCCTGGTTTAATAGATGAGGTTGTGTGTCTACTTTTGTGTCGACGCTTAGACATCGGATATTAACAGTCTTGGGTAAAGCGAAAGCCAGATGCGAAGCCGGCGTCACTTAATGCAGAAATAGTGAGAATACGGAGTTAGAAACAGCTCTTGGACTGAATGATCATTGTATGACAGAAATGGGCTCAATAGCGGTTTTAGGGCTCAGATATCATTAATATGTGAATTTATGTCCTGTTAACAAACTATTGACGAGATTTTGTGTGGCATGAGTATGTCCACACAGCTGACCTGATTTCAGCACATGGACCACAACAACATAGCTGCTCTGACCGAAATGTGCATTTTATTTGAATTTTTTGGTAATACGCTCAACAAAATGACAGCAATAAAAAGGCATCGGCAACTTCACGCACCTTTTGTCATGTTTGTGGATGTTGTGAATGATCACCAGGCATATTATACTACACGCTGTTAAAATATTAGTTATATGAATCAAATACATGGAATTTATATTTGATGTGGGTGTACTTTGTCGGAGATATGAACAGAAAGTTGGGAAAATTATCCGTTTTTCGTTTTTACGATTATGGGTGATAATATGAGACTTCAACGGACACAGTGACCATCAGGTTGAGTAACCCCTAATTTCGACCTACGGCTGAAAACACCTTTGAACATTTCACAAATAACTGTCACAATACACCAACACTGAAACCCAAACAGTGTGTCACAATGATATTATATCGAAATAAAACGATTGAAACTCGAAAGGTACCACGCAATTGTCATGTCTATATGCCAACACAGACACAGACATACAGTTTTTCTACGAATTCTCTCTTTCTTGTTTGCTTTCTTTTTCTTTCTTTCTTTCTTTTTTTTTCTTTCTTTCTTTCCTTTTTTCTTTCTTTCTTTTTTTTCTTTCTTTCTTTCTTTCTTTCTTTCTTTCTTTCTTTCTTTCTTCTTCATTCATAGGAAAATTTAACCGAAATTTTATTTGGAAACTCACATTTTGTAAAATCTCCAAACTTGGCATGATCATACTTCCATACATGAAATATTGAGTTTTTGTAATGAAGTTCAACGATTTGGAAAATTATGCAAATGAGGGCCATTTGAAAATTTAAATATTGAATATCTCCGAACCCATTATAAATACAGCTCACCAATCAAACCTGAATTTATATGTTTCTAACTCTGCACATCTTTGTAATTTACACAGGCCCTATAAAGATCAAAGGTCAAGATCATTTTTCCGTTTGAAATTTATTTCCAGACATAACTTGGTCAATTTTCATCTTATTTTGATTTTTTTCCGTTCAAATTGTAGACATTATAACAGTGCACATTTCTGTAATTTTCATGTTACCTCTAAAATCAAAGATCAAAGTCATTATGCAATTTAAAGCTTTCTTCTAGCCATACCTCAGGTAATTTTTATCCAATTTTGAACATATTCGGCTCAAATTGTAGCTGTTGTAACACTTTACTTTGAAACTTGTATCTGGCTATCACTTGGTCAGCCTTAAATACTTTAAACATGTTTCACCCAAATTGTAGGTATTGCAACATTGCACATTTCTGTATTTTACAAGTGACATCTAAAGGTCAGAGATCAAGGTTATTTGGCCCGTTTAAATTATCATCTAGCTATAACTTGGTTACTTTCTTCTGATTTGGTTCATGTCGGGCCTAAAAAAGGAATATTGTAGTACCTTCCATTTTAATAGTGTACATGTGACCCCTAAAGGTCAAAGATTCAGGTCATTTGAACTTATGAAATTTTCATCCTGCGATAACTCGGCCATTTTCCATAGAATTCTTATCACATTGCACTCAAAGTGTAGGTATTGCAAGACTGCACATTTTTCTTAACAACGTGTAACCTCTAAATGTCAAAAGTGCATTTTCTTAATAACGTGTAACCTCTAAATGTCATAAGTGAATGTCATTTCGTCTTTTGACATTTTCGTCGGGCATACCTCTTATTCATCTGATTTGGTTGGTGTTGGGCTTAAACTGTAGATAATGTAACACTATACATTTTTGCAATTTACATGTGACCTTTAAAGGTCAAAATGCAAGGTCAGGTGGACATTTGAATTTTTACCTGGGTATAACTTGGTCAATTTTCATCCAATTTCAGTCATGTCAGGCTCCAATTGTAGATATCAATGCGCTTAATAGAATGTGACGTACCATAGGACAAAAGCTGTAGCATTTAATGTTGACATGTTTCGAAGGCACACAGACAGATTTTTTTTAAAAGTACATATGTCTCAATTGTACGTGGTGCCACCAGAATCCCCGTCTTAGACATTGAACTTTTCAACAATTCCACCAAATTTAATGAAGATCTGCCAAAAAGTAATGATGGTAGTGTGTTCACAAAATATTCACATTTTTACCCGGATATTGCATAATATTCTATCAAAGGGGAAATCTATAATCAGCTTTTAAAACAAAAACAAAACAAAACAAACAAACAAACTGTGAACGGTATTGCGCTAACAAGCAAAATTTTACAGCCGGACGGACAGACATGAGCCGTCGCATAAGCTGTGCGACCTTACATGAAGGTCAGCAGAACTAAAAACGGCGGACAAATGGGTTAAACTATTATAGGTTTGATCCAGGTGGCCACATGTCTGAGTGGGAGTACTGTTTAACACTGTTATGGGCACACATCTGATACATGGGTAGCCCTTATTTTTCATTACAGGTAAACAGCAATTTTTGTATATTTTTCAGATTCAGGTCATATAGGGAAGGGTTCAACATTTACTGATTCAGAGTGCAAGTATTAATGTCGGCACTGGTGAAGACACAGATGAATCATCACGATCCGAGTGGGACGATACTGATACCAGTGATAGTGACCTCTTAAACCTGGATATGGGTCAAGTTACTGTCAACTTTCAATCAAAAAGAAAATAATAATGAAAAAAAAGAAGAAAAAAAAAACAAAAACAAAAAACAAAAACAAAAAAACAAACAAACAAACGAAAACAAATAAAAAACAAAAGAAAAAACTGTGGAGTTTGACTTAAAAAAAAAAAAAAAAAAAAAAAGGAAAAAAATTTTCAACAGCCAATAGCAGATATGTGGACACAGCCTTTATACTTGCATTGCATCTGCCATTAAAGTCCATTACCGAAATAAAATTCTGAATGTAAAAGGATAGGTTTTCTTCCTTCATTGACTTTCTTGACAAAAGATACACAGGATGCAGCGGCAAAGTAGAAACAGGCCAAATCATTGAATGGACATTTAGACGTGTCAACCACTGTGCAGTGAAACTTGGATTTTTCGTCAATTTTGTTGTTGATTTTGGGGCAAAATGGTAAACAATCTTCTATGAAACCGCCTAGCTAATTGTTACAAAAATGCATAGAGACGATTCGGCGAACCCCTAGACCGGTATTTGTTTAAGCGGTAGCGCTGTTATTTTTCTGTATTTTATTTTTCGATTGGCAAAGGGATATGTACATGTTAGCAATAGTGATCGTCATGTGAAACAGGTAACCTTGCCATCAAAGTTCACAGGATCACTTCAGTCTGTGCATGCAAGGTCAGCTGTACACAGGACGATCGCAGTCCTCTTGATTTCAATAGTTGTTATGGGCCACAAATTCGACATTTTGTGTAACCTTGTTATATCAACGTGACTTGTGTATGTGTATACGTGAGTATGTATCCCGTATTCAGTTTATATACACAGCCAAGTGCTGTGTTATCATAAAACAAGAGGGCTGTGTGAGCAACTGACCTATAGATTCATCACAATTGTGGCTCAATGAACTAGATACGATCAAGGTCACTGGAGCATGACCACTTACACAAAATAAATAGAAACTTATCGAAGGAACATCCCTACCATGTTTGACACAAATCTTGCCAAAAATTATTTAAGTTATGACCATTACAAGAAATTCCCAGTTTCCTATTAAAACCTTTTCAAAAGGTTAAAACAAATAAATAAATAAAAAAAAAAGAAAAAGAAAATGAATGAATAAATAAATAAATAAATAAATAAATAAATAGATAAATAAATAAATATGATGATGATGATGATGATGATGATGATGATGATGATGATGATGATGATGATGATGATGATGATGATGTTAAATACAATTAATAAAAAATCACTGTAGCGTGACAATTGGAACAAGCCTAGTGGAGACTCACCTAAGGTACATTGCCACCAAGATTGAAGTCAACCAGACTGGCAGTTTCTTAGGATCAGTCGAAATGTGAATTAGCATTAGTATGCCCATTGACTTGCATACTAATCAATAGAAAAGTTACATTATTCGAAAAGTACCCAAACTTAAAAAAAAAAGAGGTTTAAAGTCAGAAACCAACAGCAGTGCCAACAAGTGAACAAGTTTATTTGACCCTGTCAGAAGGAGCACATCCACCACGTCTCAGCTTATTCTGAATGACGGTTCGAAAATAGGAAAAACATTCCAAAAACCATAAAAATGGAAAAAAAAACTGGAGCACCCCCTGGTGACCAATCATGAAATAAGGGTTTCTACGAGTGTCCTTATGCGATATAAAGCAATTGTGTGAGCAGTTTTGGAGAAGATTTTCTATGAATTGCCTCAAAAGAGAACAAACAAAAATCAAATGATGGAAAAAATCAAAAAGTTACTGGAGCATGGCCACTTGAACAATACTTCTAAAGTCCTACTCAAGGTACATTGCCACCAAGTTTGAAGTCGATATGGTCGACGGTTTTAGAGATGTCGAAAGTATGAATTAGCATTCAAATGCCCATTGACTTGCATAGTAATCAATAGGAAAGGTGCATTTACCAAATAATACCCAAATTGAAAAAAAATCGTTAAAAATCAGGAATCCATAGCAATGCCATCTGGTGAACAACTTTGTTTGTCCCTTCAGCAAGGAAATATCCATCAAGCTTGAACTTTATATGAGCAACGGCTCTGGAAAAGAAATAGAAAATAGCGAGGAAACACACACACACACGCACACACACACACACACACACACACACACACACAAAATCATAAAAAATAGAAAACCTGCAAGGCCCCCTGGTAAGCAAATTAAGAACCAGGAGTACGTAAAAGTGTTCCTGTATGATATTAAAACAATTGGGTGAGCCGATTTGGAGATGTTCTAAGATTTTTGCTTCAAAAAGGGTGAACAACTAAAAACAGTTTCATGATCCTAGGTAATCTATTTCTTCTGGAATTGCGTGCGAGAAAAAGGGGCGCACAGATGGACGGATTCACAGATTTACAAAGATGCAGGCGATAGCAATCCTCGGGGGGCTTATATAGGCCGATGGATCGAAAAGCATTTCGTCATGCCTGGCGATTCAAATATGTGTCAGGCGACCTTTACGGTCCAGATATCATGAATGCTGCCCTAGATTATATGTCTTGTGAAAAACCAGATGTGTAAAACTTTGAATCATGAAACCTTTTTTCGATTATGTATAGCACTTGTCACATTATGTCAACATGGAGGATTCTAAAATAGTTAGCTGAAAATGGGGTTGTTAAGAAAGACCCAAGTAGACAACATCTTTTCCAAACTGCATATCACCTTTCTCAGTGCCAATTGCAGCCTAAGTCGAAATACGTAAAATAAACTTCTCAGAATTATAAGAAACCCCGGTGCCAGATTCATGTTCTAGGTCAAAAGACATTTGATTGAAGTGCCAGCATGGCTGTAATCACACAGAATGTTTTAGTCCAGGTCAACAGCTTTCCTTGGTGCACTCTAGGCGCATTAGGGGGAAGCTGTTGACACAATAAACCTGTGGCACTCAGAGGGTTAATATACAAGTACTGCAATGTACCGTATATGTGTATGCTTTTAATTCCCTAATACCCAACAGCTGGACCAGGGAAAACTGAACTGCCATCTGCTGGCTCTTCTGACTACTATTATGATGGTGATACATAATAAGTAATCGAAGGGGATGATGCTGACGACGACGACGACGACGACGACAATTATGATATAAATTGGACTCTCGTTGTTGGGTAGAATTTAGCCAACATGAAATACATGAAGATAAATAAAATGATATTCAATGCTGGGGGTACCCTCATCAATCTCTGTTCACAGTCATATGAAATGCAATTGTGCTGTCAAAATGTGTAGCCCTCCCTCTGTTAAGAAATATGTTTACTTATATACACACAGGTCATTCAACCACCAGCAGGACTGGACGTGGTGGGTGGATGGTGGATGGTTTGCCAGTGCTTACTAAGGCATGACACATAAAACACCTGTGGCATGCCGCTCACACCAGCCTTCCCCGGCATCCCACTTCACTCACCCTCCGCTGCCTCCCTGCTCCCCCCCCCCGTCGCTCCAATAGAAAATATGGATTTAAAATGCCCAACTTAACAATTTAGGAAGTGTGCGCTCACAACTGCGTATGAAGTAGCTTTTCAGACAATCATCGAGCTTACCTGGGCTTCCTCTGAATGTTTGGCTGTAGAAGTATCTTCAACACGATTTAGAGGAAGTATGTGGCTGGCTGATGGGTCAATTTGAACCAAAAGTCTGAGTTCCGAACATAAGTGATAGGCATGCAGTGAATGGAGACAATACAAGGTCACGTGGCATTTATTTATGTTGAGTGAGCTGCGCCGGGGCTCATTGTGCAAATGTTTTACTACACTTTCTCTGTGTGAACATAATGAGAGTCACAGCTTTTCATTTTAGTCGACATGAGACACACACGTCAAGCACATTGCAAAGCGTAAGCGCAAAATATACCTGATATAAAGTTTCACAAAAATTACAATTTAAAATTGAGAATTTGGATAGAATCATTCTTCAAGATTAACTTACCATGATGCAGACAGGCAATAAGCCTATAGCTATTTAGGAGGCTATTTGGAATCACTCCTGTTGATGTAATTCCTACGGACTGGCCAGATATGGGCACCCAGGACCTGTTTACGGGGAAACTTCTGTTTTAATAATTCTGTGTTCAAGTGGACCCGGTTCTCTGTCTATGCCAAAGATAACTCTACAACATATGACATGTTAACGCTTGAAGAGGGACACATGTAAATATATTTTCCTTGAATATTTTCATGTGGAACTTAGTCGTTGTTACTCTTTTCCATATTTGAAACTCTATATTATGCATAAGCCAACCTGTCACTAACATATATATGTATGTTTATTTATTTATTTATTTATTTATTTATTTATTTATTTATTTATTTATTTATTTATTTATTTATTTATTTATTTATTTATTTATTTATTTATTTATTTATTTATTTATTCATTCATTCATTCATTCATTCATTCATTCATTCATTCATTCATTCATTCATTCATTCATTCATTCATTCATTCATTCATTCATTCATTCATATATTTATTTATTTATTTATTTATTCATTTTTATATTAAAATTTATTTTTACTGGGTAGCCCAATCAGCCAAGGCTGTTCTCGCTGGGGACTCAGTTACATCAATAAAAGATCACAAAGTTGACAAAGTACAAACATAATAATACAATCACAGGAAAAAGACAAAAATAAAATAATGCAAGAGGCATATAATGGTTGTCGAGATTATATACTGTAGTTCTAGAAATTTTCGCGCGTGTTTAATTTCGCGTAAACTCATTTTTTTCTGAAATTGCAGAATTTTCGCTCATTTTAGTTTCGCGCAATCCAATGCCAAACAATGTAGTGAAATACAATGCAACTTATTTTCGCGCATTTTAATTTCGCGCTTCAGGTGGTAGCGCGAAAAGCGCGAAATTAGATTGGGCGCGAAAATTTCTAGAACTACAGTATATATGTGATTTGAAAATGCAAAATCGTAGTGCAAAATTATTTGTGTAAACAAACAGTGTATCGTTGCGATTGTCTTTGCTACTTTAGTGTACGTAGAATCCAGAAGGTCATCAATGTCAACCTAATCTCTTTTTTATCTGGCTATGACGACATTTCTTGTTATAACGAGAACGAAATCTTGTAACTCCAATCAATCAATGCTTTAATTTTACAAAACAAATACAAAATAATTTATATTTTATAAGAAAATAGGGTAGATAAAAGGCAAGCTTTAACTTTGTATCCAACAAAACCGAAGACTTATACTGCAAATCGCATATGAGTATTGTTTTTTTTTTCATATTTCTGAGGCGGAGCTATCTTGTCAATGTTTATATCTGTGTCTACTTACCATTTTAACTCTCTTTTTGAAGTTGTGGAATGATGGATAATCAACTGTTGTAGAGAGTAACATATCAAATACTTGAGGGCCAACACTTATAATACTTTTACTCTTGTAATTATTATTATATACATGAACAATCAGGTTGAAATTAGTCCTTGTATTGCATCATTGATATTTGAATTGGAAGCCGAAATATCTTCAATGGAATTATTAAACAATTCATTATACACCAATATACAACTGTGGAGAAAAGAAAAAAAAAGAGTTTTTGGTTTTTATAAAAGTTTGGTTATTTTGAAAAGATTTGAAACATGAGCTTGCTAGTGTGAGAAGCTTATTATGCTTAAAGCTTCCGTTCCGGCAATGAGTAACTGATTGATTTGGGATTGGAAAGCTGTACCCCAAACTTTAATACAGCAACACATATACCGGTATGGATTAACGAATAGTGAAGTTGTTTCAATAACCTTGACTTTTGCCCTTTAGAGGTTACAGGTTCTTACAAAATGTGCCATGTTGTAATACCTGCAATTCAAATCTAAGATGATTAGAATTGAATGGAAATTGGCTGAGTTATGACTGGATGAAACTTTTTAAAGTTCCAAAGAACATTGACATTTGACCTTTAGTGGTCACAAAATGTGCAGTGTTACAACAGCTATAATTTGAGCCCAATATTATTGGAATTGGGTACAAATTGACCGAATTATGGCTATATGAAAATTTCAAAGGTCCAAATGACCTATATTTTTTCCTTTAGAGGTTACTTGTAAATTAGAAAAATGTGCAGTGTTAAAATAGCTCAGTTTGAGTTCAACATGAAGAAAATTGAAAAACAATTGAGCAAGTTATGGGTAGATGAAAATTTCAAAGGTCCAAATGACCTATATCGTTGACCTTTAGAGGTCACATGTAAATTACAAAAATGTGCAGTGTTACAATAGCTACAATGTGAGCCCAACATGATCAGAATTCGATTAAAATTAACCGAGTTATGACTAGACGAAAATTTCAGGAGTCCAAATTCCCTTGACCTTTGACATTTAGGTGTCCCATGTAAAATACGAAAATGTGCAGTGTTACAAACACATAATTTGAAGTGAGATTGGTTACCTGCACCAATTATAGTTATGAAGATACTCAAGATTTAAATTTTCAAATAGCCATAATTTGCATAATTTTTTAAACTGTTGAACTTCTTAACAGAAACTCAAGACTTCATGTATGGAAGTATGTATGGAAGTATAATCCTGTCAAGTTTTGAGTTTCTGCGTGTTATACTTTTCAAATGAAACGTCGGACAAATTCGTATGTAAAGAAAGAAAGAAAGAAAGAAAGAAAGAAAGAAAGAAAGAAAGAATTCCCAGAAAAGCAATATGTGTGTGTTGGCACACAGACATAGTAAAGAATTCCTAAAAAAATATATATGTGGGTTGGCACACTGACATAACAATTTGACTCACCGCTGAGCCAGTATGTGACCTTTCTAGCTGGAAAGCGTATCTTAGTTCAACCACCTGCAAGTATATAACTAGAGTAGAAACAAACTGGGGCGTTATATTCAGTCCTAGTGATTGTAAAATAAACGATTGTAGCAAAACCACCTGTACAAACCGATACTAACTAGAAAAGAAGATTTGCTTCAAAGCAAATCTGTTTGTGTGCCTTCAAAAGTTGTTAATATTAAATGTTACAATTTTTATCCTCTGGTACTTCAAATGACACTAAGCTTATGGCAGGATGCAAATTTCAAAGTACAAATGACCTTGACCGTTGACCTTTATGAGTCACATGTAAGTTGTACAGTCTTACAATACCAACAATTTCAGTCCAACATGAACCAAATCAGATGCAAATTGACCACGTTATGGCAAGGAAACTTTCAAAGGGTCAAATAAATTTGACTTTTGCCCTCTTGAGGTTAAATGTTCTTATAAAAATGTGCAGTGTTCGAATACCTACAGATTGAGTCCAACATGATTAGCATTGGATGGAAAGTTATCACTGGATGAAACTTTCGAAGGTCCAAATGACCTTTACCTTAAACTTTATTGGTCACAAATATATTATAAAAATGTGTGGTGTTGAAATAGCTATGATTTGAGTTCAACATGATCAGAATTGGATAACAATTGACCGAGTTATGGCTAGATGAAAATTTCAAGGGTCCAAAGGACCTATATCTTTGACCTTTATAGGTCACATGTTAATACGAAAATATGCGGTGTTACAATAGCTACAATTTGAGTTGAACATAATCAAAATTGGTAAAATTGACCGAGTTATGACTGGATGAAGATTTCAAAGGTCCAAATTACCTTGACTATTGACATTTAGAAGACACATGTAAAATACAAAAATGTGCTGTGTTAGAAACATAGTTTTTGAAGTTAGATTGGTTACCAGTACCTATCACAGTTTTGAAGATATTCAAGATTTAAATTTTCAAATGGCCCTAATTTGCATAATTTTCAAAACTGGTAGATCTCTTTACAAAAACTCAAGACTTCATGTATGCAAGTATATTCATACCAAGTTTTGAGTTTCTGCGTGTAATACTTTTCAAATGAAATGTCGAACAAATTTACCGGTAAAGAAAGAAAGAAAGAAAGAAAGAAAGAAAGAAAGAAAGAAAGAAAGACAGGAAAAAGGAAAGAAAGAAAGAATTCATAGAAAAAAAATTTGTGTGTGTTGGCACACAGACATAAAGAAGAATGCCTAGAAAATCAATTTAACTCACTCCTGAGCCAGTATGTATCCTTTCTTGCTGGATAGCCTATCTTAGTTAAACCACCGGCAAGTGTATAACTAAAGTAGAAACAAACTTGGGCATTATATTCAGTCATAGCGATTGTAGAATAAACAGTTGCAGCTAGACCACCTCTAAAAACCCAGGGAAATACTTACTGGAAAAGAAGTTTTGCTTCAAAGCAAATCTGTCTGTGTGCCTTCAAAAGTTGTAAATATTAAATGCTAAAACTTTTATCATTTGGTACTTCACATTATATTAAGCTTATGGCTGGATGCAAATTTCAAAGTCCAAATGACCTTGACATTTGACCTTTAGAGATATTTGAGTAAATACTGTCAAATTTGAGTAATTTGTGTGTTGTATATTTACTGACCATAGAGTTCCTGGAGAAACCAAGGGCTTCTCAATTTTATAGGCCTTATTTATGTTTGTGCATAAGTTATCTTGAGAACATAAAATTTACTGAATTGTGAACAAAATAAGCCATAAGTGTCGTTAGCAACTGTTGATTCATACACTGGATCCAAATTTAGTTCTGTTAATTTTGCATGAAAATGTGAAGCGTCGTAAATTTTAAAGTTGTACTTTTCTCGACTTTCCCTCAGATTGAATTTGACGCTTAAATCTTGAAAGATAAAGAAAGTATCAAGATGATCGCCGATGTCTCAAACAAATTTACCTGATTCATGAAAATATCACTAACAGTCGTAAAAATGTGATCAATCATTACGCCTGTGTTTTCCGTTTTTCTCGTAGGAGTGTTTATACAGGATTTATAACCCAGGCGACATATTATTATTAAGATATTTATTTCTTCTTTCAGTTGGCAGGTGTATGTTAATATCTCCTGCGATAATAACTCTGCGTTCACTTCCATTGGCAGTCTCTAGTACATTGTTGAGATTTTCATTCAATGTGCTTATGTTATGTCCAGGAGGTCTGTAAATGGTTCCCACTAAGATTTTGTTCTTAAAGTTCGGACTTTCCGACCAACATGAAGAAAGACTCTGTTTCTTCAATGGATACGTTATTTCTGCATGTAATAAAAATATATTTCATTAAAAAACCCCGACAAGCGAGGAGAGTAAAATGGTACATCGAAATAATATATATATATATACAGTACAGAACTGAAGTTTACATATAATTACAGGTGAAATATTCATATATATAAAGTGGAACAAAAGTACCAGCCGAAAAAAAAAGAGAAAAGCTGAGTAAAAAGACCTTGTCGGCAAGGAAACAAGCAGGTGTTCCTCACTGTAGTGTTTCAAAAAAAAAAAAAAAAAAAAAAAATTCCTGCCACAAGGAGCGGAGCGAAGAGAGTCAGTAACACCATCTTCATTGAAATCGTATAGAGGTTTGTGATAATCATAGATGATATCTAAAGGGGACAATCTGTGAAAACATTTGGTGTAATAAAGTTCCTGGAACTGATTTGTCTGTACATAGATATGAAAAAAGTAAGTAAGTTGACAGATCTCGAGCAGGAATGTCAACATTAAAGATACTTGAATATAATGAAGTTGTTCTTTCCTTGAGTATATGCTTAATGGGCTTAATATACAATGCCTTTAACAACTTTGAGTGGGGAGATTTTTTGCCTAGTCCAAGATTCCTCATGTATATGAGCAGTTTTTATGCACGTACTTAGGCACTCCCCAACCGTGTCTTTCTGTTATATATGTTTCAAGATTATACTTTGGAATTAACAAATATTCACATTTAATTTGTCGTCAATCCACGTTTGCGTAACAGCTGTGACGTCAAATGTTAAACCAAGTAAGAGCAGTAAATGCGTAAAATTTTCAAAGTGATTTATGTTTTCAGACTTTGTATATTTAAATTTAATCCTAAAAATGTTAAGCGTTGTTACTTTCATATGCCACTAAAGACCTTAATAACCCTATACCATCATATGATGTACAGTTTATGAACTCGGGTTGGTTATCATCATCATCATCAGCAGCAGCAGCAGCATCATCATCGTCGTCGTCGTCGTCGTCGTCGTCAGATTCTTTGTTCAATTGTGTATTAGGTTGAATCATCATCGTCGTCATCGGATTCTTTATTCAATTGTGTATTAGGTTGAATCATGCATGATAGGTTTGTGGTTGAATAACCATCATTGTCTTCGTAAAGATGGCCATGTGGATAAGTAAAGTGTAAACAAAGGGCATGTCGGTAAGTAAACTGTAAATAAAGGGCATGGCGATAAGTAAAGTGTAAACAAAGTTGCTTTATATTTGCATCTATAAGCCTATTTTATTTCTTGGTTTTTTTGTTTTTTTTTTTACATGACTGGGAGATAGATTGGTAATATGAGGGTAGATTACGTATTCTACTGGGCAAGTGCCATACCTTTTCAACGTTTCCAAAAGCCACAGTGAAGTCAATGCAGCCTACCACTCCCTCAGCTGAGTACAGAAAGAAGTTTTCATCTACTTGTAATAAGTTATGACACATACAGTTGAAACCAGAAGATTTTTTCCTGTTATAAAAAGACAATAAGTTGAGATAACAACAACAACGAGGCAATAACAAGACGTTTTCTTGTAATAACATGAAATAAAAAATTGAAAAAAAACCAAGTTAGTTTTACGAAAGAAATTGAGGCAACAAGAATTTTTTCTTCGTTATAACAAGAAAATGTGCGGTTGCAGGAAGGAAAAATACAGATTAGGTTGACACCGTCAGCTTCCCTAAGTACATTATATGTGTATGACCTGTCATGGTTAGACAAACAACACACTTCTTCCTGCTTGGTTTTCCCCACAACAACCAGTACACAGCTGTATCCACTACAAGTGCTGTGCAAGGTGCACTATGTGCCCTGTAGATTTCCCTTTGGTTATTTCATCTTGGGTATGGAATTAGGGTTCCACCGTTTTGTGACCTGTCATCGATGACCCCATGCCCATCCGCCTCTCCATATCTATCTAATCTGTCTGCACTGACAGACATACAAGGCACACGATAGGGGGAAATGGTAGATGGCTTACGAGGGTCATTAACCCACGAAATACACACCCAGTTAGCTATTAAAGTGAACTGTACATTTTTGAAGAAATATCCTCTCAATTGTTGCCATGGGCCACTAATTCCACGGTGTGTGTAAGCTAGTTGTCTCTAGGTCCCCCCACGGTGTGTGTAAGCAAGTTGCGTCTAGGTCCCTCCAAGGTGTGTAAGTGGGTTGTCTGTAGGTCCCTCCACGGGGTGTGTAGACTAGTTGTCTCTAGGTCCCTCCACGGCGTGTGAAAGCTCGTTGCCTGTGGTCTCTCCACGGTGTATGTAAGCTATATGTCTGTAGCTCCCTCCATGGTGTGTGTAAGCTAGTTGTCTCTAAGTCCCTCCAGGGTGTGTGTAAACTAATTGTCTCTAGGTTCCTCCACGGGGTGTGTAAGCTAGTTGTCTCTAGGTCCAACCATAGTGTGTGTAAGAGGGTTGTCTCTAGGTCCCTCCACGGCGTGTAAAAGCAGGTTGCCTCTAGGTCTCTCCATGGTGTGTGTAAGCTAGTTGTCTCTATGTCCCTCCACGGTGTGTAAGCTAGTTGCCTCTAGGTCCCTCCATGGTGTGTGTAAGCTAGTTGTCTCTAGGTCCCACTGCAGTGTGTGTACACTAGCAGTCTCTAGGTCCCTCCACTATATTAGTTTTCTCTAGGCCCCTCCACGATGTGTGTAAGCTAATTGTCTTAAGGTCCCTCCATGATAAAATTCTATTTAAGTGAACTGTACATTTTTGTAGGGTTCCACAGTTTGGTGACCTGTCATCGACGACCCCATGCCCATCCCCCCCCCCCCCCAATATCTATCTAATGTCCCTGCACTGCCAGACATACAAGGCACACGATAGGGGGAATGGTAGATGGCTTACGAGGGTCATTAACCCACGAAATGCACACCAAGTTAGCTATTTAAGTGAACTGTACATTTTTGTCGAACTATTTCCTCAATTGTTGCCATGGGTCACAAATTTCGCGGTGTGTGTAACCTAGTTGCTTCTAGGTCCCCCCCGAGGCATGTGTAATTTAGACAGTGTCATTACCATATCCAAACCGTAGTCCTAACGAAACAACTCCAAGTCAATTCCGACCAAAGGCAATGTTCCTTGGTATGTATAGCTGACACATATAAATTTATAGTTCTATTTACCCAAAAAAACCAAAACGTAAGTGCAAAGGTCCATAGGGGGAAAAAACCTTATCTAGTTTTCACATGACAGAATGCAAAAAGTTTTGTTTGAAATTATAGGCCTATTTCAGTAAATTGGCTTGAACAGTTGCATCATTCATGCACATACAGGACCATACAATTTATGAAAAGGGACTAAAATTTGCAGCACATCAGAGAATTTGTAAGCGGAGGTTCTTAACTTGTTGAAAATGTCATTAAAATTCAGTATTTAAAAAGGTACTACTTGCAACCACCATCTCAACAATGATCATCATCCATATAAGTCCACAAAGCGACACCAACACCAACATCAATCCATCAGTAAAGCTCTCTAGGCCTAAAATGACCATCAATAAGAATCTAAATAACATGATTATATAACTCGATGTGTTTTACGCATGTAGTTAAAGACATGAGGTTGTTTTAAAGGAGATAAACTAAGAGTATTTCAAAAAGAAAAGTGTTTCAATTTTCAAAGAAAGTAAGTACATGTGTTTGAAATGTTAAACATCAGCCAGAAGCAAGTGACATTAGGCCTCAAATCATTAAAACGCAGTCAAAAATGCATTACAATAGTCAACAATTGTAAGGCTAGCAATCACATTTCAAGCTTGTTGTCTCTAGATCCCCCACGGTGTGTGTAAGCTAGTTGTCTCTAGGTCCCTCCACGGTGTGTGTAAACTAATTGTCTCTAGGTCCCTCCACGGTGTGTGTAAGCTAGTTGTCTCTAGGTCCCTCCATAGTGTGTTTAAGCTAGTTGTCCCTATGTCCCTCCACGGTGTGTGTAAGCTAGTTGCCTCTAGGTCCCTCCATGGTGTGTGTTAGCTAGTTGTCTCTAGGTCCCTCTGCAGTGTGTGTACACTAGCTGTCTCTAGGTCCCTCCACTATATTAGTTTTCTCTAGGCCCCT
This sequence comes from Hermodice carunculata, assembly GCA_964020975.1. Classification (NCBI taxonomy): domain Eukaryota; kingdom Metazoa; phylum Annelida; class Polychaeta; order Eunicida; family Amphinomidae; genus Hermodice; species Hermodice carunculata. The sequence continues at coordinate 604,242 of CAXHWN010001928.1, read as the reverse complement.
CCACGATGTGTGTAAGCTAATTGTCTTAAGGTCCCTCCATGATAAAATTCTATTTAAGTGAACTGTACATTTTTGTAGGGTTCCACAGTTTGGTGACCTGTCATCGATGACCCCATGCCCATCCGCCCCTTCATATCTATCTAATGTGCCTGCACTGCCAGACATACAAGGCACACGACAGGGGGAAATGGTAGATGGCTTACGAGGGTCATTAACCCACGAAATTCACACCCAATCAGCTATTTAAGTGAACTGTACATTTTTGTATAACTATTTCCTCAATTGTTGCCATAGGTCACGGTGTGTGTACGTAAGTTGTCTTTAGGTACTCCCAATGTGTGTTTTAGCTTCTTGTCTCTAAGTCCATCCACGGTGTGTGTAAGTTAGTTTTCGCTAGGTTCCTCCATGGTGTGTGGAAGCTTGTTGCCACTAGGTCTCTCCATGGTGTGTGTAATCTAGTTGTTTCTAGGTGTCTCCACGGTGTGTGTCAGCTAATTGTCTCTAGGTCCCTCCACAGTGTGTGTAAGCTAGTTGTCTCTACGTCCCTCCATGACGCGTGTAATCTAGTTATCTCAAGGTCCCTCCATGGTGTGTCTATGCTAGCTGTGTCTAGGTCCCTCCAAGGTGTGCGTTACCTAGTTATATCTAGGTTCGTCCATGGTGTGTGAAAGCTAGTTGTGTCTAGGTCCCCCCACGGTGTGTGAAATCTAGTTGTCTCTAGGTTTCTCCACAGTGTGTGTAAGCTAATTGTGTGAAGGTCCCTCCACGGTGTGTGAAAGCTGGTTGTCTCTAGGTCCCTCCACAGTGTGTGTAAGCTAGTTGTCTCTAGGTCCCTCCACGGTGTGTTCGCTAGTTGTCTCTAGGTCCCTTCACAATGTGTGTAAACTACTTGTCTCTAGAACCCTCTTTGGTGTGTGTATTCAAGTTGTCTCTAGGTCCCTCCATGGTGTGTGTAAGCTAGTTGTCTCTAGGTCCCCCCATGGTGTATGTTATATAGTTATCTCTAGGTCCCTCCACGGTGTGTGTAAGCTAGTTGTCTCTAAGTCCCTCCACGGTGTGTATGCTAGTTGCCTCTAGGTCCCTCCACGGTGTGTGTAAGCTAGTTGTCTGTAGGTCCCTCTACGGTGTGTGCGAGCTAGGAGTCTCTAGGTCCCTCCACGGCGTGTGTAAGCTAGTTGTCTCTATGTCCCTGCACTATGTGTGTAAGCTAGGTGTGTCTAGGTCTCTCGACGCGGTGTGTAAAGAAGTTGTCTCTAGGTGTCTCCACGGTGTGTGTAACCTAATTGTCTCTAAGTCCCTGTGCGGTGTGTGTAAGCTAGTTGTCTCTAGGTGTCTCCATGGTGTGTGTAAGCTAGTTGTCTCTAGGTCCCTCCATGCTGTGTGTAATCTAGTGTAATCTCTAGGTCCCTAGGGCCACGGTGTGTATGTTAGTTGTGTCTAGGTCCCTCCCCGCTGTGTGTAAACTAGTTGTCTCTAGGTCCCTCTACGGCGTGTGTGAGCTAGTTGTCTCGAGGTCTCCCCACGGTGTGTGTAAGCTAGTTGTGTCTAGGTCCCCCCACGGTGTGTGTAAGCTAGTTGTCTGTAGGTCCCTCTGTGGTGTGTATGAGCTAGTTGCATCTAGATCTCTCCATGGGGTGTGTAAGCTAGTTATCTCTTGGTCCCTCCATGGGGTGTGTAAGCTAGTTGTCTCTAGGTCCCTCCATGGTGTGTGTAAGCTAGTTGTCTGTAGGTTTCTCCACAGTGCGTGAAAGCTTATTGTCTCTTGGTCCCTCCACGGTGTGTGTAAGCTGGTTGTCTCTAGGTCTCCCCACGGTGTGTGTAAGCTAGTTGTGTATCGGTCCCTCCACGGTGTGTGTAAACTAGTTGTCTCTTGGTACCACTACGGTGTGTGTAAGCTAGTTGTCTGTAGGTCCCTCTGTGGTGTGTATGAGCTAGTTGCATCTAGATCTCTCCATGGGGTGTGTAAGCTAGTTATCTCTTGGCCCTCCATGGTGTGTGCAAGCTAGTTGTCTCTAGGTCCCTCCATGGTGTGTGTAAGCTAGTTGTCTCTAGGTCCCCCCACGATATGTGTAAGCTAGTAGTCTCTCGGTCCCTCCACGGTGTGTGTAAGCTAGTTGTCTATAGGCCCCTCCTGTATGTGTACAGTGTCTGTATATTTAGTTTTCAGGTTATCTGCAAGTCCTGTGTAATCTTAAAAAATATGGCATGATAAAATACATGAAATGGCATGTGGAGGTCCTCTCAAGAAGACAACTAAGAGAGATAAATATCTGAAGACATCCACATTCACAACACCCTGTGCTTATAAACAACCGGTCACTCACAAAGGATGATAACAAAAAGTGTCTTGTCATGCCTGGCGATTCAGATTAGCGCCCAGCTACCCTTGTGGGCCAGATACCATGAATGCTGTCCTATTACATATTTAGTGTCTTGTGTAAAGTCAGACGTGCTAAACTTTTAATCAGGAAACTTTTGTTTTATTTCATATAGCTCTTGGCACATTATGTCAGACAGACTCTTCAAATGTTAGTTAAAGCTTGCAGTCAAATACAATATAATGGTCCAGCTCACAAACTATCTTCGGGGCACTTCGGGCACGTGAGCGCCGAGAAAGGCTGTTGATTCAGTAAAAAATATGGCACTGAAAGAGTTAATATACAAGTATGGTAGTTTACTGTACATGTGTATGTTTTTACCAGTGACGTACAACAGCGAACTACACTGATCAGCCATCTACTGGCTGCTCTAAATACTATTATGAACATAAGTATTCGAATGATGATGATGATGATGATGATGATGATGATGATGATGATGATGATGATGATGATGATGATGATGATGATGATTATGACGACGACGACGACGACGACGATTTTATTGGACTCTCAATGCTGGATAGAATTGAGCTTATATCAAACACATCAAGATAGCCGAGATGATTTAGCGGTGCTTTGAGGTACGCATATACGATTCGCATGTTCCCAAATTCAATGATGGAGGTAACTTCATCAGTCTCTGGTCATATATGAAAATGGTATCCTATCTTATTTAACTTCTCTATTATTTGAGATCATACCTTAACTGCCACCGAGGACCTCGAATGCAAATTGATAATTTACTGTTTTGTGGCAACCAATAAGAACAAACAGCTGTTTCTGGTAATACTGTTGATGGCTAGAAACAATGGATTGGAATTTTGCAATGTCTTTCCGCTTTTATCGGGTAAAATATTAATAACAATAAAAACCAACATATTTTGAAGGGCAAGAGGACGATATGAACCCTGGCAGCCTTCCTTCCCTGCTTTCAGTCGAACTTCTAGACACTTTTATAACACAGGTGACAGGCAGAACTGGTGGTTCGGCTTGTGTTAAGCATGTTGAATGCATTCCACCGTGCTGGTGAATGGAATCAGCTGTGCGTATAAACAGGACGATTTTATGCATTGCCACATGCGGGTGAATCGGCGATCAGAAACAGTTCAATGTGGCATCGTATTAGTAGTAATATATCACTTTATTACGTTAAAAGAATAAAGCAGCAGTACATTGACATGTGTTGCCAAGCCCAGAAACCATGCGTCGAGTAAAACAACATGCAGGGCACATATAAATAAAAAAGAGATATAAAATGATACCGTAATTAATGAACGGGAACGCACGGGTGAATACCAATGGAATGAAAAGTTTAATGTCCATATCACAGTCTATGAATAAGCTTAATGTTCCTGGGAGGCCTACGTATTTAAAAGTGGGAGGTTCTGCCAAGTGGGCTGTCCTCTTGCGTGAAATATGGTAAAACTACTTATGATGGCTAATTTGCTGGTGGTGCTTTTAAAATCTTTAAAAGACATGAGTATGGCTCAAAATTTATGTAAGGACTTTAGGCGTTTGTTGTTGTCAGATGATATGAATGCACGGGCTCCGATTTCGATGGCATACAGAAAAGTCTTGTATCCATTTCGTTCAATTTCCAGTAGGAGGGGGGAATATTTGTCTTATAGGTGTGAATTTTTATCAATGTTGGTTTCGAAGGGGACAGGGAGTCCAAAGATAAGCAGCTCACACTTGTCTTGAGAGAATAATGTCAGGTCCGGTATGAGTTACGTCTGGGTACACTGGGAAGGAATGGTTGTAAAATATCGGGATGATTGTTCCAAGTCTGACATAACTTTAAAAATATGGTTCCCTTTGCTGCATAACTGATACCAAAAGCTCAGAATATTGTTATGGCGCCAGGTCAGCCTGCCTTGTTCCAGGGCACGGGGGCGCTTGTTGAGAGCATGTAAAAGCGTTTCCCTGTTACCACACAGTTTGCAAGAAGCATCGAGTCGTTTTCCCAACCGGCAATCTGTAACTCAATACACTATACAATACACTATACAATACACTATACCACAACAGTACGATACAACACAGTACATTACAACACGCATGATACGTATGCCTTAGGGGCAGCTCCCCCCTCCCCCCCAAAAAAGTATTGTAGGTTTTTAATGACATTAGAGTACTACACTGTACCCCTAATTTTCACTGTTTCCGAGATAAATTTTTTAAATTGCCGTATAATTTCAATTTCGTCACATTTCATAAGTTTCATGAATTTGTTTTTGGGCGATAAATGGTCAAAGTGTACGATAAATTTACTCAGAGTACCAAATAATCTATTTCTGGCTTCCCTAAACTTTTGGCAATTTACAATGTAATGGATTTTATCTTCGACTTCCAAACACGAATCACAAATTCTCTCATCAATAGGAACTTTAACTGGCCTTCTGTGTCTACTTTTTTTCAATGTTCAAATTATGTGCGCTGATTCGTAATCTGGTCAGGTTTTGCCTTTCGTTCAAATTATTTAATACAGTTAGGTACTTTTCTAGTTTGAAATCTGATTTAAATTTCGAATAGGTTCTCAACTTTTTATCTGGATAGGCTTGTTTAAGGAAGTAACTCTGCCATTGAAGTTTAAATTTCTCTTTTGATAATTTCTCTATTAAGCTGTGTTCCCCGTATTCAATACCGCCATTGTTCCCAATATCATTACAGCTAATTAGCGACATTGTAGTTTTGATATTGATCAACCAGGTCGAGTTATTCGATGCTTGCAATTCAACATTACATTTGTAAGCATCGTATAAAATTTCACGTGAATCAGAATTTCTTATGCAGTGCCAGTTCTTAAAAACACTTTTCATTATTTTTAACAAATATGAATATGCTCCGAGCTCACTCAGTACAGCAATATTACGGGCTTTTGAATTCACTCCCAAAGTGTACTTAAGAAAACTCAGATGTAACTTTTCAAACTCAGTCCTAAAATATCCACTAATATCGTCCCTACCAATACATTTCAGTGGAGAAATTGTATAGGCACCCCATATTTCACATCCGTAAAGAAAGATTGGAGCAATAAGGTTATCAAAGAAATCAAGATGCAATCGAATATCTGCTGAATGTTCTTCCAGTGCGAGTAGTTCCAAAAACATCCCTGTACTGCTAGGGTATGGGCGTGAATTAACCAAAACTGTAATATTCGTTCTTACAAAGGGGGGCCTACAAAGACTTTTTTACTTGTTCCTTACGGCTAGGTAGGGAGGTGTGATTTGACGGTGTAGATGTTATGAGATTGTGAGGTATGACATGTGTTGCGAGTCCAATGTTAGCAATATTACGGGCTTTTGAATTCACTCCCAAAGTGTACTTAAGAAAACTCAGATGTAACTTTTCAAACTCAGTCCTAAAATATCCACTAATATCGTCCCTACCAATACATTTCAGTGGAGAAATTGTATAGGCACCCCATATTTCACATCCGTAAAGAAAGATTGGAGCAATAAGGTTATCAAAGAAATCAAGATGCAATCGAATATCTGCTGAATGTTCTTCCAGTGCGAGTAGTTCCAAAAACATCCCTGTACTGCTAGGGTATGGGCGTGAATTAACCAAAACTGTAATATTCGTTCTTACAAAGGGGGGCCTACAAAGACTTTTTTACTTGTTCCTTACGGCAAGGTAGGGAGGTGTGATTTGACGGTGTAGATGTTATGAGATTGTGAGGTATGACATGTGTTGCGAGTCCAATGTTGTTCCCTATTGAGGCGGATATCAAGGCAATGGTTGACTGCTGCATCTGCTTTCGTGCGGGATGATACATGAGCTTATGTGTGACATTCTGTGTGTTAATTTCCACCAAAATGTTACACAATGCAAATCAGATAGTAGATAGGATGTGATGTTAGATCAAACGATAGTCTCTCTCTCTCTCTCTCTCTCTCTCTCTCTCTCTCTCTCTCTCTCTCTCTCTCTCTCTCTCTCTCTCTCTCTCTCTATATATATATATATATATATATATATATATATATATATATATATATATATATATATATATATATATATATATATATATATATATATATATATGTGTGTGTGTGTGTCTGTCTGTCTGTCCTTGACTACAGTTTATAAAATCTGGATCATTATTATCTCACCTTGCATCATCTCAATTATTTTTTTTTCAGATCTTCTATTAAAAGCACACTGTCATCGAAAAAGAGAAGGTTGTGCATAGCTAGATATTGTAGCTTTGTAATGGCTTTCGTGAGCAAGTGGAAATCTATGAAATATGTTTCTTTCTATTGTTTCCCTGTGTTGAACTATCAGACCACTGTATGGTCTAAATTAACCATGTTTACTACAAGCGCCTACGTACACTGCTGTTTGGGACTAGTAATTAGACTTTGATGTAATGTGCGCAAACAGTTGTTTAGTAGTTCAAAGATGCCATTAGAGTGCGTGGATTACACTGTGCTTGCCTGGCCTTTTCTTTATACACAAATGAGTGAATGTTTCCAATTTACCTCCTTCTCTTTTCATTACAAGACAATCGCTTCTTATGAGGAATTTTCTCAGCATCAAAGACAAGTTCAACGCTTCTCTCTGGGTTTTGATTTATGATATTCTATAATATTTTATTCCATTTAGTACCATGACAAAAATGACCGGCGGAATTTCATCAGTTGCCACCCAAAGGCGAACGAATACAAAATTTCAGAGATATTATTTTGAACCAAGTTCCATCGATCTGGCTTGTGTCATAATTAACAAGTATACTGTCCACGGGTTTCGGCCAAAGCTGGACATGTCTGTGCGTCCGTCACTGCGTGCTTGCAAGACAAATTTAATGCTCAAACGCGTCAGCTTCATCATATATATTTTAACACGAAGTTCCTTTGTCAACAGCAAGAATGAGTTTAATAGAATGCATCAATGTGTTTTCCAATTATTTGCAATGAAAAGGCTTGATATCCGAGACGGATAATGGCACTGTTTTGCTTATAGATCTGTACCTGAGTAATGTATAAATCATATTTATCCTCCTCCTCCTCCTCCTCCTCCTCCTCCTCCTCCTCCTCCTCCTCCTCCTCCTCGTCCTCCTCATCATCATCACCATCTTCATCATCATCATCGCCGTCGTCGTCGTCGTCATCATCATCATCATCAGCAGCAGCAGCAGCAGCAGCAGTCGCAGCGATTGCATAGATTTATTACTATGATATTGGGGTCTCTAGCAAGACAAAGTGGGACATATGTAAAGCTCTTGTCGTATTTCTGCAATACGCCGCCAGGGGACAGTAACACTTTCATTGTTAGATTCTGTAAAAATTATTTGGGCGAATCTCAGGCACAGGGCAGCCAAAAGCACGGCCACGGAAGTGACTAATTCAAATTAAATATAGAACTGCGGATTTTTTACTGGTCGTGCTACTAATTGTACTGGCTGTATTAATGAGACAAATCTGTGTAATAATGTAATAATTTTATTTGGCCCGTTTGAATAATACCGATGAAAGCTGAATGATATTTGACCAGTATATACAGTATGGTCTTGCATGTAACCTTTATTTCTTGTTTACACAGCTGGGACCATGGCGTGCCTTATTGACTCAGAGGTCTTTCAAGACGACACAAACCACACACAGATCGGCAACAACACTCATCACGGAAACCTGGGATTTGGATATGTTAATGGTTCAATATTTTCTGGTCGTAATATTTCAGGAGGAAGGAGTTTTAGACCATCTTTTACCTCAGGCATAGATATAACAATACGATCTGTAGTTGTTTACTTCGTTGTGCCTACAATATGTTGAATTGGCATTCTGGGTAATTTACTGACCTTATTTGTACTGACCCAGAAGAGATTGAAGTCGACGTGTGAACGCATGGAGAGATCTGTGCACACAGGTCTCATAGCATTGGCATTATCAGACATGCTACTTTGTATGACACTTTTACCAGGTGGCTTTATCCAGGGAACAGCCGTGACTCTCACCGCCTACAAATCCATAACATTTCGACTTCTGTATACGGTGTATCAAGAGGCCTTTATAAATGCATTCATAATGACAAGCACTTGGCTAACCGTCACCATGGCAACAAGCAGATACCTCGTAATTTGTCATCCTTTCAAAGCAAGACATCTGATTGGTATGACAGCCACCAATGTTCTGCTTTGTATTCTGTTTGTTACCAGTATTGTCTTCAATATTCCAAGGTTGTTCCTTCAAACAATAGAATGAGACGCATGTCCTGACGGGACCTATATGTATTTCCGTAACAGATTTGGACACCTTCGGCAAAACCCTAGTATTTATACAGCATATATATGGATTTATGCCGTCATGGCCACATTCATTCCTTTGCTGATGCTTGCTTTTTGCAACTTTTGCCTCATCCGGGCACTTCACAAATCGACCAGAATACGGCAGACGTACGGAGTACGAGGCCCGCAATTGGAGTCCAACCACAGGATCACTCCGATTCTGGTGACCATCGTGGTCATGTACCTCATTCTGGTATCACCAGCTGAAATCATCCAATTCCTTGGAGATCGGCTTCTTGCTCACACACCCGGATATGATATTGTAATTGTAATAACAAATTCCCTGCAAACAATTAATTTTTCCTTTAACTTTGTATTGTATTTTGTGCTGAATGTCCATTTCCGGAAAGCTATCAGAGACATGATTTGCTTTTGTATAACTTGCAGAGACAAGTCAAAACGTCCGTTCAAATATCGAAGATCTTTGAACCGTTATACTTCAAATCGTCTATCAACACTGATGCCAGAAGTGTGAGAAGATGTCCGGCATACACATTCACAGTTAAAAATTTATTACAGATGGGGGGGGGGGGGGTAAAAACAAGTTGCATTGATACATGCCACGGTCATGATTCATTCCTACCGATAGACCGTATTACGTGCCAATTGAAATATATTGCAAGTGACCAGTGATTACAAATCTTGGATGTGTGGAATCAGTGGTAAAAACTCTGGTTACAGCCTGAGACAGTCATTCGTTTTCCGGGGAGGGGGGCAGGGGGTTAATACCATTCTTTGTATGGAATACTCAATGTATGGGACGCCTTCAGGCGTTGGTATATGGCTGGATAAAGGAGGCAGGAGGCTACAAGATGTGACTTTCTTTCAGTGGATTTACATCATGGAATATATGGCCATTTGCAAAACAATAAGAAAGCAACAGATTTGCTTAAAATGAATAAACACTTCATCAGAATGAGGCTGATACTGAAATAGTTCAATTATATTTGGTGAAAGGCTTAACCAGAATGAGACTGACACGGACAGAGGCCAGTTATATCTGGTTAAAGACTTCCTAAAAATGAGGCATGTATTGACACTCGCCAGTTATATCGGGCTAAAAAGTCCATCACAATAAAGCTATTCACTGACATGTGTCAATCATATCTGATAGAATCGCGGGAAGCACACACAAAAAAATGAACTGCTGCAAAAGCCTTAGATTTTGACTAAGGAATCACCCGTTGCTGTTGATATTGAGGGTCACAGGGCCATCATATGCATACCTAGGATTATATGTCCTTCCATAGCTCTCGCAAAACCTCAAAAAGACAGAATTGAGGACTTACTGACAGGCTTGTGTAAACCTTCGTGACCCAAGGATGGCTACAAGACTTTGTGACCACTGCTGATAGCGTTCTGCATCTATTGGAGTTGATTAACCATATACCAACACAAGGGGATAATGTTTATCGGAATTCGGCTTATGTAGTAAAGTGATTACCTCGAGTGAAAAGTGTGTATTCTTGACGCTCTTTGTGCCGTCTAGAAGTATTATCATTCGTGACTACTTATCAGTGATACTTGTAAGACTTGTCTATAAAATCAATGCCTTCATTGTGAATGCACCTAAGAGTGGTCTGTGGAGGTGGCTGCGTCTATGTTCCCTTGTGATCATGATATCCTGTGCATACTTAAGTCGTTTCTATTAGTGGTTTGCTTACAGGACTTAGGACTCAGGACTCAGGACTCAGGATACTTTTATTGACCTTCATACAAATAACAAGTATACAAATCATTTAACAAACATATGTAACACAAATGTATGATGGTCAGGGAGACCCTCATTAAGACAATGTCATGTCGCTATCATGAGGGCCACCCTATAATGTAACTATAATAATAATAGAATGAATGGCAAAGTACATTTACATCGGTATTAGATAAATTCCTTTTTTCATGTCATAATTACAATTTAGTGTACATAAATAAATGTATAAACATCTGATGTGTACAGCTTACAACGTTGGTTCATAAATATTCAATTTGCACAAATATAACAGTTTGGGATATCACAAGATTCTTGGTAATTATTAATATATCAAGTTTTAGTATATCTGACTAATCTTTGGAGGCTGTGAGTGTAAAATTTATCGTGAATATTAGGTGGCAGTTCATTTATTGTTTTCGGTAAATCAAACCTAAGACATTGTTTTGCAAAGCTGTGAACATAGCGATGCATAAATAGATTTCCAGATTGTCTGGTATTGCGGGGATGAATATCAGTATTTAATAACAGAGGTAGATTTTGTAAGTTAGTAGAAATTACTTTATTTAAATATTTGAAGTAGAATTTGATTTTAGCAATCATAAAAATATCTTCAACCTTCGATAGACCCATACTTTTAAATAATGGGTCCGTGTGGGCATTATATTTACTACAATTTATAATTCTTACAGCTTTTTTTTGTATCGTTTTCAACTTAGAGCATTTAAAACCCCACGTTAAAATTCCATAATTTATATGAGAAAGTATAATGGAATTGTATATTTTTAATTTAGGGTCAATTGGTAATATTCTTTTTAGTTTGTTCAGAATCCCTAAAGATCTTGATATCTTACTGCTTATTTTTTCAATATGAGAGTTCCAATTTAGATGTGAATCTATTACAATTCCTAGAAAGTTAAAACTATTTACATGATCTATTTGAATGTTTTTCATTTTTATCTTGGGAATTCGAAATTTCTTTTGAAGTTGGTGGAAAACCATAAATTTAGTCTTTCCAACATTAAGTGATAGTTTGTTTGCATCTAACCAGGTAGATATTTTGTTGAGTTCCAAATTAATGTTATCGTCAATTTCTAGACTGCTAGTATTATTACTGAAAATATTTAGGCTTGCAGATAGCGTAGAGTCATCAGCATACATAATCAGTTCAAATATTTTGCTAGCATAAGCAATATCGTTTATATATATGAGAAATAACAGAGGACCCAGTATCGAGCCATGCGGTACTCCATTTTAATGTGTAATAATTCTGAGTCAACTTCATCATATTGAACATACTGTTGTCGATTTGTTAGGTAATTTTCAAGGAGGGTGGGTGATGTGCCGCTTAGGCCATAATATTTTAATTTATGTAGTAAAATTGTGTGGTTAAGTGTGTCAAATGCCTTTGACAGATCTAGAAAAATACATATTGGGAGGTTTCCTGTGTCCATTTCCTGTATCACCTTATCTACTAGTTCGATAGTAGCAAGCTCGGTTGAATGATTTTTACGGAATCCATACTGACTATTATAGAATAATTTATAGGTGTCGAAGTAGTCATACAATTGGTTGAAAATAACTTTTTCAAAGACTTTAGAGAAAGCTGGTAGTATTGATATGGGTCGATAGTTAGTAAAGAGATTTTCATCATCCTTTTAATAAATGGGAGTAACCTTTGCTATTTTCAGTTTGGTTGGAAAAATTCCCGTTCTTAGGGTTTGGTTTATAATTATAGCAAGAGGTTTTGTTACAGAGTCTTTTATAATTTTCAGTAGTTTCGTGGAAATACCATCCACGCCATAACTTGACTCTGTCCTTAAATTATCAATGATAGTGCTGATGCTTTCAGCATCAGTATTTTTAAAATGGAAATTATGAGAGTAAGTTTGTTCAAATAATTTTTGTAACTATCTGCATGTGGTAAGTTTATTTGATTTGTAAAATTTGGGCCTATATTTGTGAAAAAATTATTAAATTTATTGGCAATAACTATCTTATCTTTGATTTGCTGTCCATTATTGGAGAAGTACTCAGGAAATTTCTTTTTTTTTCTTTGTTTTTGAAAGCACTTCGTTTATCGTGGCCCATGTCTTTTTAATATCATTTTCATATCGTCTAAAACATGATTCATAGTAGTCTTTTTTAGCCCTGGTAATTGTCTTTTTCAGAATGTTGTTGTAAGTTGATAAGTTTCTCTTTAAGGTAGGATGTAAGGGTGAAGTATCAGGAGTACATTTCAATCTTTTATACAGTTTATCTCTGAAATTAATAGACCGTAGAATGCCCATTGTTATCCACTTTTCTTTCCTATGTTTATGTTTGCGGAACTGTACATATGTACAAGGAATGTGTTTTTCTTTTGCTTCTTTTATAATGTTGTGAAAAATGTTAAAAGTTTCATCGGGGTTTGCATATGGGTCTTTATTTATTGTGTTATCGATATTGGCATTTTTAAGCTCCTCATGGAATTTTGTAATATGAGACAATGATTGTTTATTTATCTTAATTAGTTTTGGTGATTTATTTTTGGAGACATGGACATCTAAACAGATAAAATATGGTTGATGATCTGAGATTTTTTTTACTATAATTCCTGATGTTGACTTAAGGGAAACGTCGCTAATTTTACAAAATATGTTGTCTATTAAAGTTCCTCTAGTATTAGAAAATCTAGTTGGAAAAGTTATTTTGGGAAAAAAACTTTGTGACATTATGGTATCAAAAATTTCTTGAAATATGTCTCGTTCATGTATCTTAATTAAATCAATATTAAAATCGCCACAGATAGCGACTTCACAGTTTTTTTCTTGCAATCGTGATCAAACCTGTGAGAATTCATCACTAAATGTACGGTAATTATCCAGGATATCTCTCGGTGGTCTATACACATTACCAAGAACAATATGTTTTCTTAGTTTCCCACCAGTTACCTCAATAAATTGACCTTCCCAAACTTCAGATGTTTCTACAAGGATTGATGGTATAAAATTATATTTGTCATTTAAGTATATGATCAAACCTCCTTTTGCTGAACATGTTTGACCCTGTGGAATACAAGTATAACCTTCAAGTTGCAACAGAGTGAGATCAGTATCATTTTTTATATAGCACTCTTGCAAACAAACTGCACTGAATTCGAAATATTTTTGGCGCAACTCATGTATAAATGATTCTATTTCTGCAAATTTAGCATGAGCTGAATTAATATTAGTACTTAAAATTGTAAAGCTGTTTCGATTAGTGTTCAAAATAGATTCAAGGTCTTCAAAATAATAAGGAGAGTGAGTAATTATTTCTATCTGTTCATCATCATCATTATCATCATGTTTCTCTAACAAGTTTTTTAAAGAATTATTTTGTACACCACCAGAGTTAAAAAGTATGTCTTCAGTTGTGTTCATTCATCAGTTTTGTAAAGATAATTTCACAGGGTATACAATGCAAATTAAACATTTTATAGTTGTAGACATGACATATATAATAATATGAGTAGATGATACACAGTTTTCACGTTGCATTTGTACTCTATGATAGTGGCCTTCATTTGTCCTTTTAGCTTTTAAGCAAAACAAAATAGAAGAAAACAGAAAAAAAGTAGACAAATACAGCACCATCATCGCCATGGTTCCACTTAAGAAATAATACCAAAAATACTCCGTATTTGCAAGTTCAATAGTGGCAGTCCCACCTATGTCAGCTTGTGAAGTTATACATCATCAAATCAAACAAAAGGCACAGAAATAATGTTTAAGCTGTCACACACGTGTATCATATAGGTGTCTGTTGTGATGTTCTATCACGAAGACGAGGGAAGAGGGGAATGGAACAAAATGAAGAGCCGCAACCGCAGCCCCATTTTCCCATCCCTCTGTATAAAATACATTCTGTTATTAAACTGTCACACATATGTATCAGGTAGGTGTCTGCTGTCGTGTACGTTTAATCACAATGACGAGAGAAGTGACAGAGGGCGGGGGAAGGAAAATGAAGAGCCGCAACCGCAGCCCCATCCTCCCATCCCTCTTTAAAAATTAATTTCTATTTCAAACTGTCGCGCACACGCATCGGGTAGGTAAGTAGCAAGTGAGAAGTAGAGATGGGGGGGGGGGGATGAAGAGCCGCAACCGCAACCCCAATTTCCCGTCCCTCTTCTTCTTGAGGAAGGCAGCTCACAAAAATCCATTTTACAAAAATATTGTGCAGACTTTTACACACTGCTTTGCATGTCTTTTAGTACACTGAGGTGCCATTTGTAGTACCAAACCTTTTTCACTTGGGACACCGCATGCACTCCATCGTAGAGCCGCTCAGACCTTGTTTTGATTTTTCTTCTATATCGGGAATCCCTTTTCTTCTTTTTAGCGCACCTGATGACGTCGGAATGCCAATATGAAGTATGTGGAGGTTGCTTTAGTTGTGTTTGTGAGCGATTAAGCTCAATCAACAATTTGTTTAATTCCAGAATGAAATCAAGATGTCTAATTTGCTCTGTTGATCCTTCTGTGTTGATGTCTATCTCCCTGTGTTCACGGTATTTGTTGAAGTCGACGGGAGGTATTGTAATGAAGCTTACGACTGCATTTGGAAACATACTAAGGATTGTTTTCCTCAATCGTATCAAACCATTTAGGGTAGTATTATCCTTTTTATGGGCGAGAACGTACGTGTTCAGATGTGGCACCCAACTAGTTGTATTGTTTATTCCTGCAGCAATTTTTACAATTAGATTTGCATCATTTGGTATTTTCCTAGATTGTAGATATTCAACAACGAGCGTATGTAGGCTTTCTGTGGTGCCTCCCCTATCGATTATATAATGACATTCATATGGTAGTGCACATGGTCTCCGATAATTGTCAAAATTATGTGCTCTAGAGTCTGCAATAAGCAGGGCGTGAGTTTTTGGAGACATCTTCAGCTAGTTTGCCGTGTTTTGGAGCTGAAGCTGCTGCGTGTGCATTTACTGATATTTCTTCGTTGCGCGAAAACATAAAAGATACTTACAGGTATGGGCTATTTGACAGCACGTTCGGAGTCGCTGGAAGTGAGTGACCTGTCCGAGTGAAGTTAGCGCAGAGTTGTACTTAGTGTTTATTTTTAATTGGTTGCTGACGTGTGTTACGTCAGTCACGAAAATTATTCAGGCATAGCAAGTTAGCCTATATTCCGAGTGGATTGTCCTTAAGTACAATGACACCCGGAGAATAATAACTTCTTACAATGTCTTCAATTTGTATTTTGGGCTTGTACATTGATCCATCAGGTAGAGTGAGGGATATGTATGGCCATGTTTTATGGTACTTCACTTTTGATTTCATTTTGGTTTCTTTCGGCAAATTCTTTCTATATCCCATTATTTCACTTTTCAAACGGCGTAGGACGGGGGTGAATATTGTTATAACCTTATTGACCTCTGTGTTTCCCCTTCCCAGCACTTTGGCCTTTGACAACCATACATTTTTGTCGTCTAGATCTAGAAATTTTACCAGAATTCCCGCGTCTTTTGCAGGATTTAATCTGTGACAAGCACCGAATCTTGAATTGTCGAAATTTTCTAATTTCAAGTCATTCTTTCCAAACTCCAACACTTTTCGCCTGGTTTCTATAGAACTCTTACCTGCCGGCCCTTCTATTCCTTGTATAATCAACCCATACTTTCGTTGATGGCATTCTCCGTGGATTGCTTTGATAGCCTCGATGATACTTTTATCCTTAATGCTTTGTTTCCACTTTTCTAATTCAGTCCGGGTATCTTTTTGATCATTTTTGAGTACATCGTATTTTGCTTCCAGCGAATCCATTCTGTCGGTCCACTTTTCCATGGCGTCATCTACAGCCTTCGTCACGCAGTTGTTAATGGCTTCTAATATAGCTGGGTCCAGACCTGGTACATTTCTGCTACTTCTGCGGTCTCCCATGATGTTGTTGACAGTATAATATGTTCTGTGTGATCAGCTACTATTCATAAAGGCGTACGACAAAATATATGCAATTTCGAAGAGAATTTACAAGAACATTTTACAAAGTTTTGGGAGACCTCACTATTGAACTGCAGGCAGCCTCAAAGCGCCATCTGTCTTCCCTGAGAGCACTAAGCACTAAAGCCTGTAGTGTGAGCCTGGACTCAAGCAAAGGGTCGGGCAGCACCTTGCCACTTCAGCCTACTGCCATCAGTCTGGATAAAATATACATTAAGACGTCGTGGTGACCTCACTTCAAAAAGCGTGAGGAAATGACAACTTACCGAGGATATTTGACTTAATGTCACGAGTAAGAGCCAGACAAATTAGCTAATATGGAACATCGGGCACTTATCGCCGACTTCCATGGTTCTCTATTTGCGTATCGGCGACCAGAAATTTCCCAAAGAACACAAGATAGGAAAGCGACTGTATGGTGATGTGACAAGGGTGCCAATGAGCTTTTTCTTACAAGCACTTGTTGGTAGCTAGTACACGTAATGTTACTCTGTTTTCCCTTTGTACCTGGGTGTTAACATTGGATGTCTTAGTAAATGACCAGCGCCAGTATTAAAACACCCAAAGGGGTGTGGAAGGTCCCTATTTTGTAGGTAATATGTGGCACATATTATATCGCTTTGGCTCTATTAAAGTTTAAAGAAAAAATACATGTACATAAATATGTTTCTCATATAATTAAAACAAGACATTTCAGATTGGATATCATCTATCTATCTATCTATCTATCTATCTATCTATCTATCTATCTATCTATCTATCTATCTATCTATCTATCTATCTATCTATCTATCTATCTATCTATCTGTCTGTCTGTCTGTCTGTCTGTCTGTCTGTCTGTCCGTGCGTCCGTCTATCTATCTATCTATCTCTTATCTCTCTCTCTCTCTCTCTCTCTCTCTCTATATATATATATATATATATATATGTATATATATATATTAAGATTGCTATTATCATGTTACGACACCTCTTGTCTCTCAAACAAAGCAAGAGGGTAACTATTGAGACCTCTCTATAAAATTCATTTAATTTTTTCTGGCCCGAGGTTGCATTTTGATGCTCCCCATTGTAATAAAAGCGTGTTTTTTTCTCTGGAGGAAAATTAAAGCCTTTTGATTTCCATAGTTGTTTTTGTAATTAAAGACTGAAATTTATGTAGTAACGTTTTAGAGAAAAAAATTTAATCCAACACATGGAAATATACCAAAACTAATGAGTGACTGGTGTTTATTATCCTTGGCCAAAAAATGTTTGTGTATATCATGCAGTATTTAATAGTTCAAGGGAATTGTTTTTAATATATAAGTAGTTTATTTTCTGCTTTATGAAAAACACTCTGTATTTGTTTTAACTTGATCCAAGTTATTTCCCAAATCCAGTCACTTTTGACGTGAGACATAACGTATCTTTAGTGGCAGTTTCCCCCTCTTCAAAAAAAAAAATAATGATAATTATATTATCTGTTATAATTCCATAATCTTTTGATGTATGTTAACTGATATCGCTTTCAGCAGCAGACTACACATCATTATGTTTTGTGCAAATGACAATCAACCTGCCAAACTTAAACAGGAAACATCCCCCGTCCATTGCTGCCCATCACCATAGGTTAAAATTTATTTTCCCTCCTTTGCTTTGGTATGGGCCAGATCCAACACTGTTACTGCAGCAAAGAATATGAGAGTGGTTTGGATGAGAGGAACACGTTTCTCCAATTATCAATGTATAGGTCAGTGGGGAAAAGGCAAAGATTTTTTAGGGTCTGGTAAAGGCTAATATTATAACTCCTATTACTTACCTCTCAAACTCCATCGCCGTCCTTTTGATTAAGAGGGCTGGGGGGTAAAGGAGTGGAAGCTGTAACCCTTTCCCCCTTGAATTGAGACTGAACCAACAACTTTCCTTGGCATGAGTTGGGCACTTAGTGCCCAACTCATGCCAAGGAAAGCTGTTGACCTGGGGTGTTTGATCTTAAAAGGGATCATCTGCAATTCTCAGCCAAAGTTGTTTTTCATTTCTGTTGAAATTAGTTGAAAATGCTGAAGCAGCTGACATTTGACCACCAGCAAGTTTTTGCCGGTTTAAGGGGGACAAAGATGTAGGATAAAGGAGTGGAAGTTTTAAGAAGTTAGTTTTCTAAGACCAAAACCGCCCGCGCATATAGTAAGTTTAATGCAGGTGGAAATACATCCATCTTCATTATTTACATGCTATTGTAGTGGCCCATTTCATTTTGCAACCTTCACAGAAAAAAGCGGTCAGGAGGTGCTGAATTAAAAGCATACTCATATGGCCCTACCGAGAAACTATGTGAATGGCATGCACCTTATCCGCGATGCAAATATGAATTTGTGATGTCCTTACCTTCCATGTGCAGGGAATTTAACCGAAGCGCGTTTCTGCCCACCAAATTTCGTATAATTTCTTGTTAGATTTTCATTCTGTAACACCTTTTTTTAGTTATAGCAAGATTTTTACCTCAGCTAACTTGTCAGTCAGCAGCAGTAATAAGATGATTCTTCGTCCGTTGTGAAGCTTATTGGCGTCCATCCGTCCGTCGACAATTCATATTTTCAACTTCTTCATAAAAACCGTCACCTGCATTCACTTGAAACCTGGCGGAGTGTACCTTGGTTGGGTCTCTTCCAAATTTGCTCAATTGGTTACGCTGGAATGATTAAAAATACTTATATGAAGTTTCTGTTCATTTAATGGCAAAACCTTCAAAAAATTTTTTTTCCTGTCGGTTGGTAAATGAATTCCTCTTGATTACCATATAAGCTAATGGGGATTGCAAAAGAAATTCACATTTTCGATTTCTACTACAAAACCGTAAACAAGATCCACTATAAAGTTGGCATAATCTATAACAGTCTATTCTCTGTCCCCACTTGGCTAGTTGCTTGGAAATTGCATAGAGACGCTTTTAGGGACCAACCTATTATTTACATTAGTTCAAGAAGTAGCCCTCCAAATGATTTCAATCTTTCCTACTTTTTTTTTCATTGTTATTATTTTGTTTTCCTCATTTTTGACCTCTACTGCAAAGTCGTATATCAAAGTTTTCTGAAACATGGTGAAATAAAGCTTGTGTTTAGGATAAACAAACTTCTTTTTTGTTTTTTTTTAATTAACTGTTTTACATTCAGTTTAATGTGGATTGCCATCACCGTGGAAATTCCTGTTTAGCACTCTGTCTCTGTGGATTGCCATCACCGTGGAAATTCCTGTTTAGCACACTGTCTCTCTCCTGTAATCTTTGATAACAAGTACTCATTGTGTCTCTCTTCTCTTTCTATTTCTGTCTGTCCGTCTGTCTGTCTGTCTGTCTGTCATTTTCTCTCTCTCGCTCTTTCTGAAATCCAGATATGGTACACCTGTACAATGTTTTATAGCAAGTTGCTGACCAATGTAAAACAAACAACAAAAACAAAAAAAAAACAAAAACAAAAAACAAAAACAAAAAACACAAAAAAAAAAAAAACAAAAACAAAAAACAAAAAACAAAAAACAAAAAAACAATGATATGCCATAGTGAGGTATTGTTTAGAGCTGTTTTTATTTCAGGTTACTCATATTTATTTTATGTTGTTCTGACATACAACTACTGTGTAGATATTTTCATATTTCACATGTAATCATGCATATTCATATTTATCCAAATAAAACTATGTGAGGGCATATTCAACTTTTATGGAACGCATGGTTGTGCTAGTCATATATATATATATATATATATATATATATATATATATATATATATATGTAAGTGTCTGGGTCCCAGTGACCTTGGGAATGAGGTTAAGGTCACCCATGTTCTGTCTTAGTCTGGCCTTTGCTCAGGACAAGCATCATGTTCAACATCAAGGTCCAAGTTTAAATAGCTCTCAACTTGTAAGGTGAACAGTAAAATTTGAGCAAGTGGCCCTATGACCTTGAGAATGAGGTCAAGGTCACTTGTATACTGTCTAAGTCTGGCCCTTATTAAGGACAACTAGCAGGTGCAATATGAATGTCCTTCCCTTAATTGTTCTCAAGTTACCCTATAAATAGTGAATTTCATGCACCTCACCTTGTGACCTTGGCAATGAGGTCAAGGTCACTCACATACTGCACATGTATCCCTCACACCAGAAATGTCCCTACGCAATTTCAAAGCAAATGGCTGAGTATTTACAAGGATAAACACTTTTGTAAATTTGGCCAAAAAATGAACAAAAAAATTAAAAAAATAAAAAAATTAAAAAATCATTGGACTGTGACCATTTGAACAAACTTGGTAGATACCCACCCAAGGAACACCCCCACCGAGTTTGAAGTGAATCTAGCAGATGGTTTGGCACAAGAAGTCTTAACATTGTCAATAAGCATTGCAAACCCTAATGACTTTGCAATCCCCATTGACTAGCGTGGTAATCAATAGGCATGTAAAATCAACAAGAAAAATTTCCTAAAAAAATACGTATCACTGGACCGTGAACATTTGAATAAACTTGGTAGAAACATACCCGAGACACATCCCCACCAAGTTTGAAGTGAATCTGGTTAACAGTTTTCAGATGAGGTTGAAAATGTAATTTCCAAAGAACATATCCGCCAAGTTTCTGCACAATCTCAGAGACTGTTTTGGAGAAGAAGTCGAAAATAGCAAAAACGTGCAAAAATTCACAAAAAATAGAAAAAATTACAGCGCCACCTGTGGTACAAATTAAGGTCCGGGGGTCCCCAAAAGTGTCCCTATACAATTTCAAAGTAGTTTCCAACTCTGTTTTGGAGAAAAGGATTTTTTAAGTTTTCTCCAAAAAATGAACAAAAAAATTCATTGAAAATAAAAAAATCACTGAACTGTGACCATTTGAACAAACCTGGTAGAAACTCAACTAAGGTACATTGCCACCAAGTTTGAAGTCAATCTGGATGACAGCTTTGTAGAAGTCAAAACTGTGAATTAGCATTAGAATGTCCATTGACTTACATTGTGATCAATAGGAAAGCTGCATTGACCGACAAGAACATCACAAAAAAAATTATTACTTGGCGTCTTTTTATGGGCCCCCAGGTGAGGGAGCTGTTTGAGAAGCTTTTGAGAAAAGCATTTCTCGGGCGACAGATTAATTCATGTGACTGGGACGTCATCTGATTTAGGAGAAATATCACGTTACGTACTGTAACAATATCTGTCAACAACATTGTGGCGCCTGAGAAGTTGCCGAATCTGAGAAGAAAATCACGTTAATGTACGTTACCGACTCTAAGAGGAAAACCATGTTATTGTACTTTAACAATCCCAGTCTACAAGATTAAGAAGACAGAATAGTTAACTGATCCAAGCGAAAAATCATGTTACGAACTTTAACAATCTCCATCCACAAGTTAATGGTGCCCCAGAAAATTCGTGTCAAGTACTTTAAACTGGCACCCCACAATGTAGGTTAAGGTGCCTGAGAAGTTGCCTTATCCAAGAGAAAAATCGCATCAAGGACTTTTATCTGTCAGTCCACAAGCTAGGTTAAGGTGCCTGAGGCGTCTGCTGATCTAAGTGAAAAATCACGCTACTTTTTTTTAACAATCTCAGTCAAAAAGATTAAGGTGCCTGAGAACTTGAAGCACCTAAACAGTTTCAGTCCACAAGATTAAGGTGCCTGGCAGGTCACCTAATTAAAGCGAAAAATCACGTTAGTACCGGTACTTAAACTTAGTCCGTAGGATTTAGGTGGGAGATAAGTCAGCTAATGTAAAAGAAAAATCACATAGTATAAGTTGATGATACTCGCATGTATGGCGGTTAGGTGTTACATGTACATGCGACTTCACCTGAGAAATTCCTGTCATATTTTGATCAATCTTTATGGCGATAGGTTTTATGCCAGCTCTGCACGATGATCAAACAGATGGATTTTTCTTTCTGCAGGTTTTCGAGGACGTTGGGAAGCACTACCAACATAATTTCCAATTAAGCAATTCGGGTCAACGCCGAGACACTGCTCACCAAATTGCCTCAATCATGATCAAATAGCATTGGTGTACCTTGCGGAAATATGCTCTGTCATCAACTGTGATTTCACTCCACGTGATTGAAAAACATCTCCCATGGTTCATTGTCTTGCCAGGTTTTATTTCTATTTATGCTCGAAAAATAATGGTCTTACCCCCCCCCCCCCGCACCCATACTCAACTTGTTTACATTTTTATACATCTCAGTCCATAATACCACCTCATGTGCAAGCTAAATTGCGAATTGCAACCATTTTTAATTAATCAGATCATTCAAAAAAAAAATAGAACCAATAGATTACATCACCAAAAGTAAGGAAATAGTTCAGCCAAGTCCAGCAAACTTTGATGATTTTAGAGCACGTCTTCATGCGCCTGACTGGCATTCATGCTTTCATGTTGATGATATTGATTCATGTTGTGATTTTCCTGGTCTGAACTTTTTATGGAATCCACCACTTGTACGATTCCTGATAAAACTGTTGAAATTCGACCATGGGATCTATCATGGTATGACACTAGACTTCGCTTATAAAAAATGAAAGTTAAAAGAAAATACGACCCAGCTAAAGTTTTAAATTTTGAACCTAACGCAGGGACTTCTTTTTGTCAACTGAAACTCTCTGAACGGAATTATAATGATAAATTGTGGACTGATTTAAGTGATTCTTCCAAGAACAACAAATATTGGTGGCGAACAGTTAAATGTTTTCTCAAACGTAATCAGACAAGTAACATACCATCTCTGACTCATGATGGCCAGATAACTTCTGATAGCGCAAGCAAAGCTGAACTTCTCAATGTATTATTTCTACAACAATGCATATCGACTCCAGCACGGCCACTCCACCTAGAATGTCTGATCCACCCCCTCTTGCCTTGACTCCATAACGATAATGGAGTCAGAAGTACATGAAACCCTTCTTAGTCTTGATACGACAAAAGTATCTGGTCCTGACAATATTAGTGCAAAACTCTTGAAAGAGGCGGCGCCAGCTTATTCTTCTTCACTCCCTAAACTCTTCAATCTTTCCCTCACTAAAATACAGTTTCCCTCATCTTAGAAAAAAGCCAATGTCACTCCACTTTGCCCAAAAAAAGGTTCAAAAAGCTTATGTAACAATTATAGGCCAACATCACTATTAAGTTGTACGAGAAAGGTATTTGGAAAAATCGTTTTTAAACAGTATTTTTTTCCCGTGAATTCCTTTTTTTTGGAGGAGGGGGGGGGGGCTCACGAGGCTGAATTTATTCCCAGCGATTCAACTGTAAGCCAACTGCTTGTCCTTTATCATCAACTCTGCCTTGCTGTTGACAGACAGAAGGATATCAGAATTATTTTTTTTCTAAATATAAGTAAGGCTCTTTATAAAGTCTGGCATGCTGCTTTACTTCACAAGTTGAAGAAAGCTGGCATTACTGGCAACATGTTTCATTGCTTTTCCGACTATCTTCTAAACTGCACACAGCGAGTGGTTATGAACGGTCAATCCTCTTCTTGGGGGTCTATTTCAGCTGGTGTGCTCCAGGGCACTGTTCTTGGGCCACCACTGTTCCTAATCTTTATCAAGAACATTCTGTTCAAATAGCAAAAAACACATGGAAACCCCTGCCACATCAACCAAAGAAAGGCATCTGTGCTGACATAGCATAACATAAAGGACCAAAGTATCTGATACTTACTGACTACTGCTCCAGGTACCCCGAAATTACATACCTCTCAAGTGCCACAACAACAAATTTAAAAGCAAAAATTAAATGTATATTTGCCTAGGGGGGAATTCCTCACCAATTGACGTTTGATAATGCCTCCTACTGGACTGCAGCTGAATTCACACTGTTTGTGTAATCCTACAATTTCATACACGTAACTACTATCAATCCAATGGTGCTGCAGCAAGGGCTGTTCAAATAGCAAAGAACACATCAAAACAAGACGATCCATTCGTGGCTGTAATGACATGCTGGGCCACCCCTATAACGACAACAGGACACAGTCCTGCACAGTTCATTATGGGCAGACAACCAATACTCACAATCCCAAATCTGGCCAAGAACCTAGAACGATACTGGCCAAACACAACTGACGTTAAAATAAAGGATCAACAGGCTAAACCAAGATAGCACCATGTTCATACTCCTAGGGGAAATATCCTCACGAGAAATTGATGACACCTGCAGCTGGTGCAACATCAAAGCTCATCTGACCAACAGGAGACAAGTGAGCAAGTAGTAACAAGACGCGCTGAGACCCCTACAAAAACCCAAGCACCAACAACACACGTCCAAACAACTAGACGTGGAAGAACACTTAAGTCACTTGATAGACTGGGCTTCTCAGTGGAAATATCAGTAGCAGTGTGTATGGATACAAATAGATAGAATAGTGCTCGTTCTGTGCGTTCAGGACATGGCCTGTCTACTCCTGTCTTGTAGATTTTGTAGTATTTACGTAGTGTGTAATTGAAGGGAACTATAATCATAAACATGTATTACCCCAGTATTTTAGCATTATAGCGTGGTATAGTGAAGCAACTATAGTTATAAACATTCTTTACTTTAGATCACGTGGG
This sequence comes from Hermodice carunculata, assembly GCA_964020975.1. Lineage (NCBI taxonomy): Eukaryota > Metazoa > Annelida > Polychaeta > Eunicida > Amphinomidae > Hermodice > Hermodice carunculata. The sequence goes on along the minus strand of CAXHWN010001928.1, from coordinate 579,316 downwards.
TGAACAGGACTGTTGGACATTCTAAAATAAAATGTATTTTAGAATGTCCAACAGTCCTGTCAGGACTAAACTGCTTAGTATAGATATCTCAATGTATATCAATGCCAATAGAGCACAACTTTGTAGCAACAGCAACCCCACTCCACGCTGTAACCTCATGAATAAACATATAGAATTCGATGTAGTCAGCATCCATGACTCTTTCTGTGTATATCTACGCTTTACCTCTAGGCATTTACGTTATTGCCATCCAGTAGTAGGATCTCTATGTCTGAAGGCATTTGTATTTGCAGAGCAGTTGGGGATATCAGATGAAGGTTTCTTAAAATGGATGGTCTTCAGACAAACTAACGGTGGGGCACTGTAGTCACCTGCTGTGTCTGTCCTTCTGTCTAAATTCTTGTTTGTCTATCATGCCATGCTAACTGGAAGGTACTGTAGTCACCTGCTTTGTCCGTCCTTCTGTCTAAAGTCTTGTTTGTCTATCATGCCATGCTAACTGGAAGGTACTGTAGTCACCTGCTTTGTCCGTCCGTCTGTCTAAATTCTTGTTTGTCTATCATGCCATGCTAACTGGAAGGTACTGTATTCACCTGCTTTGTCTGTCTTTCTGTCTAAATTCTTGTTTGTCTATCATGCCATGCTTACTGGAAGGTACTGTAGTCACCTGCTTTGTCCGTCCTTCTGTCTAAATTCTTGTTTGTCTATCATGCCATGCTTACTGCAAGGTACTGTAGTCACCTGCTTTGTCCGTCCTTCTGTCTAAATTCTTGTTTGTCTATCATGTCATGCTAACTGGAAGGTACTGTAGTCACCTGCTTTGTCTGTCCGTCTGTCTAAATTCTTGTTTGTCTATCATGCCATGCTAACTGGAAGGTACTGTAGTCACCTGCTTTGTCTGTCCTTCTGTCTAAATTCTTATTTGTCTATCATGCCATGCTAACTGGAAGGTACTGTAGTCACCTGCTTTGTCCGTCCGTCTGTCTTAATTCTTATTTGTCTATCATGCCATGCTAACTAGAAGGTACCGTAGTCACTTGCTTTGTCCGTCCTTCTGTCTGCTTTACTGTTTGTGTATCTTGCTTCTCTGACTGGAAGGTGCTGTAACCACGAGCATCGTCCACTCCGAAGGTCTGCTGCGGAGGAAGGGGGGGGGGAGTGTCAGAGAGATATCTTTTGATGGACCAGTCGTCTGTTAACAGCTGGTTTGTTGTCAATATCATCATTAGCTCCAGCATCACTACCATCATCATCATTATCATCATCACCATTGTCGTCGTCCTCATGAAGTATGTCATCAGCCTATCTCTACAACTATCAATGACAGCTTTGTGATATGTGTAGTGTCTTCTATGGGCCACAAGCGTGTTATGACTAGCTTGGTTGGCATTTCTCCAGATACAATAAATCTCTCTATAAGGCCACGTGACTGGCGTTCAAAGGGATGGCATATTACAGGTCAAAACATGCTGGTAGTATCTTTGTAGAGTCTGTGACATAAATGCACACATACATTTAATGACTGAAAAGACCCTTTTTAACATTTTGAACAACTTCCATATATATATATATATATATATATACATATATGTATGCATGTACATGCACATTTATTACAAATTATTCTGGCGGCTAAGCTCTGCAGTTGCTACAAACGGATCATTTCATTGGTGGAAATAGGCTATATAAGAGCGTTGCGGCGGTCCTGTGAAATTGCAGCATAACATGCATTACTGTTTCAGTCGATTCCGTTCTGAGACATTTTCTGATTTCAGTAATGTTCCTCATGTGACAAGCAGGCAATTCGGAAAGATGTTAGGTTTACACTGTCAGCAACTTGTTACTGAACCGACAAGTGCATGTTCTTTACTGGGCACCGTGTCTTTTATGACAGATAGCGTTTACTCTCTGGTGTCATCTTGCAAGCTTCAATGTATTTTACGGACAACAATTATTTGTGTAGAAAAGGCGTTATTTTTGCATCAACTTTTTTACTGTTTATTTTTTTAATACAATATGAATTACAACAAACCGTATGAGGTACCCCTCCCGGGGTTTCTGCAAGATATGCCACCGGAGTACATGTGTCACTAACAGGTTGCTATAATACTAACAAGCAGGCCATTTATGACCGGATACCTCACAAACAGGTTACTATAAGACTAAAGCACAAGTCATTTATAGCCAGATACCTCCCAAAACAGATTGCTATAAGACTAAAGCATAAGTCATTTGTAGACAGACACCTCCCAAAACAGATTGCTATAAGACTAAAGCATAAATCATTTATGACCAGATACCTCCCAAACAGATTGCTATAAGACTACGTTCCTTCCTAGTAGTCACCTTCATTGCTTCATGGCCGTTTGGGATCGAACCTACAGACGGAGGAAAAAAATCTGTAGTAAAATGACTGGATTTGGCATCCCAGTGTCAGAAGTGAAGCAGAGGAATTACAAAATAACTTTGATCAGAATTACTTAAAGGTATTCTTTAACAAAGGTACAAACCTTTTTATTTAACAACAACAAATCTGACATAAACAGCTGTTGTAAGGTTTAGCAAACTAACTGTCTTGTGGTTGGATCTCAAGGAAGCCAATACCTTTATTAACTCATGGTGGATTTTTTTCAGCAAGCAAAGAACTTAAAGAAGCATTTATCTGCCCACTGCATAACGGATAACCCCAAAAGAGTAGGACAACGTTAAAATTGTCCAAAACGAGAGCTTGATATTACTGACAAATTGCCAAATAACAATAAATGGTACCTTGACGGGATTCCTACAATGCCTTCCAATCGTTTGCTGATTTGATCAAGATTTCAGACTGAATCGTTTATCCTTTCGCTCCCCCATTTTTGTGTCATGATTTGTGGACAAAGGCTAAAGTATCAACTGTTTTTAAAGAGGACGATAATCGTACAGTGAAGATCTATAAACCAATCTGTTCTCTCTATGCCTACCTCAAGTGGCCGACTAAAGTGTATTCAATTAATTGTATAATTTTTGGACATACCAGGATTTATTGAGATTTTAAATTCTGGGTTTAAGATATTGCTAGCACTATAACCCAATCAATTAACTTTGTAGACGAACTAAGTTTAGGGATTGGTTAAAAAAATGCGAACATTATATTTGTAGATATTCCCATGGCTTTTGATCATGTTTGGCACGGTAGCTTGTTATTACGATTACAGCTTATAGGTGTCTACTTACATGGGTTGAATCATACGCAAGTTTTAGAAAGCAGTAGACAGGCAAGGAAATATTTTTGCGGGTGGGTAAAGATTGAACCTGGTGTTCACCAAGGCAGTGTTTGGGGGCCCTTGATGTTTTTGACTAATTTAAACGATTCAGCCGATCATTTCACTTGTGACATGTCCGTATTCGTACATGACAGATGTATAACTTCTAGGGATACATTCAAACATCTTAATACAAAATTACAGCTTGTTGAGGAATTGGAAAACGGAAGGTAGAATTTAATTCTGACAAAATCGAGACTGATAATCATAACCAAAACTTAAAATCTAGTATACGCTCAATTATTAATGTGCCATGAACTCCCATTCTCATGATCACAAACATTTTGGTTTACATTGTCTGCTGTGTTCGTTGGGACAGCTAAATAAACCTATTTGAAGTAATGCAGTATCTCCACAGGGCACACTAGATCGTTGATCTCCTTTTAGGCACATCAGATTACTTATGTTTCAGTTGCCTTTCAATGTACATGTATTACAGTGTATATAAACGTCATCCATATGACTTACACTTCAATATGCTTCACCTGTTTGGGATATGGCAGAGCAATGCTAGAATCTATTCAATATCCTGCTTTGGCTGGCCTAAGCTAAGTAACTCTACATTTACTGACATAACCATGCAGTTCATGTAAGTTCCAGAAGTTTATCTCTAAGTCAATGACCCTTGCATATTCATTCGGTCAAATGTCCAACTCAGTTTCATCAGTCCCTAGAGTACCTGTTACCACTTGTTTTTCTAGTAGTGACCTGTATTTCTTTTATGTTTCTCTCCACTTACATTGTACAATATATATGTTATTTGATTTTATCTCTATTTACACAAGGCGAGACATTTCTATGAGCCAATCAGCTTTTTTCCTCTATCCTCTTGAATAAGATATAGTGTACTACAGCTGCACTACTGCTGCTACTACAACATCTACTACTACCTCTACTACAACTACAACTACTACAGCCATTACTATTACGACTACAACTACTACTACTTATTATTATTGATGGTGATACTGATGATGATGATGATCATGATGATGATGATGATGATGATTAATATCATTATTATTATTATAGAAAACAAAGCACTCCATTCTCATATCTCAGTAAAAGAGTATGCAGAGGTTATCGTACCGAATTTCCATTGAATGTGACAGTGCCTCCAATTGGTACCTCAGGTATGGGAGTTATTTCCAGTCTGTGAAACAAACCGCAAAGCAATTTTCCGACCAAAACGCCATACACCTGCAGCAAGCCTTGTGATAAAACTTCCTAAAAGCAAAAGAAAGTGTGAGCCAACCTTAACGATTTCTCTGCCCTATCCACAAAAATGTATTCCCCATATCCCAGTAGTTTAATTCAAACGTTTTGTCTCAGATTACCAATATGAATGGTCCGTGGCCCTATAATTAGGGAACACATAGGGCAATATTCAATTGATGATCTACAAGTTAAACTGTTCTGTATATACATTATACAAGCTGCCTTTATAATACATGCGGCAGTTAATCAAGCACTCCCTCAGCTGGGGATTGCCTTTCTGTAGTCGAAAATCCGTTATCCACTGGCATACTCTTAATTAAGAAATGAGGGTCGCTTTTGTGTGTGTTATGGCATAATGACGCGGGTGATTGAAGCTGAAATCGTGGGTGTGGTGCACGCCAGTGCGCCTCGCCCCATGCCAGCTTCAATCACCGTGTCATTTAGCCGTAACACACACAAAAGTGTCCCTCATTGCATACATTTACATTTCCCTCTTAATCTTTCTGCTCAATTACACGAAATTTAGAAATTTAATACATAGCATTAAGACAGGCGACCAGAAACTGATTTGCTAAGCATGTTCGAGTGTTAAGTTCCGGAAACCCAGGTGGGCGTGGCTTATTGGTATGTGGGCGGGACACATGAGTTATGGTCGCATAACACACAAGGCTCTAGTGTTACGGTCTCATAACACACCAGGCTCTCACCTATACCTGCAATGTTAAAAGTTAGATTGAATGTAAATATTATTGTATATACTTATGATTGTCTTGTATTTGTATAACGGTTTTCACCACTAAAAAGCAATAAACTACAATATATAAAGTTGAGATATCATTTGTTGATCAGCTAACCAAATGTTCCAAGAAAGTGAGTTCCTTTCTACCGTCGCCACTTTGCCACATACAGTCATATATTAAGGAGCTCATTCAATGGAAACCCTCACAAATATAACCTCCAGTGCAAATGACAAGGGTAGTTTATTTTATGTTTCATTGAGTCAAGTCAAGACAGCTGTAAAGTGTTCAAAGTTAGGTAAGCACCATCATGACCATGGTGACATTGGGTGTTTAGAGTTAGGTAAGCACAGTGGTGACATTGGGTGTTTAGGGTTAGGTAAGCACAGTGGTGACATTGGGTGTTTAGAGTTAGGTAAGCACAGTGGTGACATTGGGTGTTTAGAGTTAGGCAAGCTCAGTGGTGACATTGGGTGTTTAGAGTTAGGTAAGCACCATGCTGACATTGGGTGTTTAGAGCTAGGTAAGCACAGTGGTGACATTGGGTGTTTAGAGTTAGGTAAGCACAGTGGTGACATTGGGTGTTTAGAGTTAGGTAAGCACAGTGGTGACATTGGGTGTTTAGGGTTAGGTAAGCACCATGCTAACATTGGGTGTTTGACGTTAGGTAAGCACCGTGCTAACATTGGGTGTTTAGAGTTAGGTAAGCACAGTGGTGACATTGGGTGTTTAGGGTTAGGTAAGCACAGTGGTGACATTGGGTGTTTAGAGTTAGGTAAGCACAGTGGTGACATTGGGTGTTTAGAGTTAGGTAAGCACAGTGGTGACATTGGGTGTTTAGAGTTAGGCAAGCTCAGTGGTGACATTGGGTGTTTAGAGTTAGGTAAGCACCATGCTGACATTGGGTGTTTAGAGCTAGGTAAGCACAGTGGTGACATTGGGTGTTTAGAGTTAGGTAAGCACAGTGGTGACATTGGGTGTTTAGAGTTAGGCAAGCTCAGTGGTGACATTGGGTGTTTAGGGTTAGGTAAGCACCATGCTAACATTGGGTGTTTGACGTTAGGTAAGCACCGTGCTAACATTGGGTGTTTAGAGTTAGGTAAGCACAGTGGTGACATTGGGTGTTTAGGGTTAGGTAAGCACAGTGGTGACATTGGGTGTTTAGAGTTAGGTAAGCACAGTGGTGACATTGGGTGTTTAGAGTTAGGTAAGCACAGTGGTGACATTGGGTGTTTAGAGTTAGGCAAGCTCAGTGGTGACATTGGGTGTTTAGAGTTAGGTAAGCACCATGCTGACATTGGGTGTTTAGAGCTAGGTAAGCACAGTGGTGACATTGGGTGTTTAGAGTTAGGTAAGCACAGTGGTGACATTGGGTGTTTAAAGTTAGGCAAGCTCAGTGGTGACATTGGGTGTTTAGAGTTAGGTAAGCACCATGCTGACATTGGGTGTTTAGAGTTAGGTAAGCACAGTGTTGACATTGGCTGTTTAGAGTTAGGTAAGCACAGTGGTGACATTGGGTGTTTAGAGTTAGGTAAGCACAGTGGTGACATGGGGTGTTTAGAGTTAGGTAAGCACCATGCTGACATTGGGTGTTTAGAGTTAGGAAAGCACCATGCTGACATTGGGTGTTTAGAGTTAAGTAAGCACAGTGGTGACATTGGGTGTTTAGAGTTAGGTAAGCACCATGCTAACATTTGGTGTTTAGAGTTAGGTAAGCACCATGCTGACATTGGGTGTTTAGAGTTAGGTAAGCACCATGCTGACATTGGGTGTTTAGAGTTAGGTAAGCACAGTGGTGACATTGGGTGTTTAGAGTTAGGTAAGCACAGCGGTGACATGGGGTGTTTAGAGTTAGGTAAGCACCATGCTGACATTGGGTGTATAGAGTTAGGTAAGCACCATGCTGACATTGGGTTATAGAGTTAGGTAAGCACAGTGGTGACATTAGGTGTTGAGAGTTAGGTAAGCAGAGTGTTGACATTGGTGTTTAGAGTTAAGTAAGCGCCATGCTGACATTGGGTGTTTAGAGTAAGGTAAGCACCGTGGTGACATTGGGTGAGCTTATCGTAAATGCTCCCTGTACAATCACATATATATGTCTCACTTGGTTGACTCAATGATTATACACAGGCATGCAACCGCTGCTTTGCGGAACATAATGTTGCAACCCCTTATTAAGGGCAGGAAAATTCTCCCTGCAATTCCGAAAATTACAGAGGCATTGTTTTTGGTAGCGTATTGGGTAAAGTCCTTGATCTGATCGTTCTTCATGGTAAATGTGATACTTTAGACACATACAGTTATGCCTGGCTAAAAGTTAACAGCCAAACACTTTTTTCGCGTTTTGCTGGTGTTTGGCTTGTGCTTGGAAACAGTTGAAAACCTTTGGAATGTGTTTGGAAAGTGTTTGGAATGTGTTTGGAAAGCGTTTGGAAAGCGTTTGGGAAAAATCTCAAACACTTTTATGAAACGTTCGAACACCTTAACAAAGCTACCGGACACTTCTCCAAACGCGTTCAAACACTTTCCAAACGCGTTGAACAATTACCTGAACGATTTCAAACACTTTCACAAACGCATTCAGACACTATGCATTTCAAACACTTCCATTTAAATGATGAAGAATCTCCAGTCGTGTTTTCAACAGGTCCAGCAATATATGATGTACTTACATGTAAATGTGCACTTATCCAGCATTATAGGTTGTATATTTTTATGTTAAACACGATCCAAATATGTTTACCCAAGTGTATAATTCAACAAAAATTAATTAAAGACTTAATTGTTCATTTAAAGAAGTTTGGTACACTGGTCAAAAGAATTTAGAAATCTCTGGTTTTTGGTGTGAGCCAAGATATTGGCATTTGAAACAAAGTGCAAGCAAACAATTGGCATGTCAGGGTGCCACTTGTCGCTAGGTGGCGCTACATGTAAGGACTACAGAAATTGGATAGCATACATTTTATATGTGGGTAAAAGCAAAAAAAAATAAATTGTGGATGCAAAAATATGCATAAAATAACTCAATATGACTGTATGCAATGTATATCAGGCCTTTTAATAACAAATATGTTGACAAAACATGCTGGAATGTGACTTTAAATTCAACTCGTCTTGCAAAATGTATAAGTGCTCACATTATTTTTTAAGTTTGAAATAGAAAAAATATTTGCAAATCCCTGAAAAATTGTAGGGGGTTTCCAAAATATGCACTGATTTCATTGATTAACAAAAAAAATATCATACGGTGCTATTTTTTCCGCAATTGTACAAAGAATTCATGCATTTTGACTTAATTTGTTCATAGGTGCAAGGTATCCATTCATTGCCTAACTCTGATACCATATCAATATACATGTATGTAGGTTAAATAAACGGCGGTGGGTCGTTAATTTTATATTCCAGTCATGATATATACTTTCATAGTTTTACTGAGAAGAGGCAAAAATTTTAAGATTCTCTCCATAGTGCAAAAGAGCAATATAGAAAAAGAGGTAAAAATAGGAATATGAAAATTATAGTTGCCTTAATACATTGTCGAATGGTAACACAGGCAGCATCAAATATGCCTGTGCCACGTTATGACGCTGGGGTGTTACTGTGGTCCCCCCCAGTTGGGACAGCGTTTATCGTACCACATTCACAAGCAATGTAAAGTACACTGGCCAAGCCATATCGTTTTTCTGATTTTCTATTTTTTAGGGACAATGTTTTTTTTTTTACATTGCTGGCACACCAGATTATGGGCTAGTAGACTTAGTTCCACTATTCTACGACCTTCGTCCCAGTTATAACTGTCAGTGTTTACATGTGCAGGTGGCATTTGGAGGGTGGGAGTGGCACTGTCGACGGTGGCTTGCATTGTGTACATGCGTTTTGGTCTACCACTGCCGTGTTTCCACCTAGTCTGCCTTGTTTTTAAAGCATTTAGTCCTTTGTTTTGGCATTTGGTAACAAACCGCTCAGTCTTTTTCCTTTTCACTCTTCGTAAACAATCCAAATTTCTCAAACGGAACTGTCCAAAATAGGAAAAGCGAACAACAGCTAGTGCAGGTATCGACAAATACCAGCTCTAACTGTATAGAGGCATTGGACCCTAAATGGTTGCGCCTATCGCGGTGTACCGAACGTCTTTAAGATGTCATGCATACTTCATATTTCAAAAACTGTTTCGGAGTAAATCCATAGGCAATATCATGATCAGATCATGATCCATGATCTGATCATCATATTGCCTATAAATTTACTCCGAAATGTTTCCTAATTTTCAATTAAAATATATATATATATATATATATATATATATATATATATATATATATATATATATAATTACTCCAAGGACCAATGGAGTATCTCCTGGCTTACTCCACTGGAGTTAATTCTATTGCTTGGCTTAGTAAGCCAAACAATACTTAAATTGAGCTGCTTCTGTATTTCCATTCGAAATTTTGAAAGTTAGCCTTTTTTCAAGAACTTCACTTTCAGAAAAAGTATGATAGCGACTGGGTATACTCGCTACTGAAAGATCTGTAACTTTTTAATAAATGAAGTGTTAAACCTGTTAATGTAGGCATATTATTTGTTTTCTTCTACCTATACTTATTTTCTTTCTTAATTAGGTATGACCATGGCTTAATATTGTTGATTACCAGTAACAATATAAATATTAGCAGGTAAAGGTGACAAATACATATTTTCAGGAATTATTTGTCCCTGACTCATTTTTTCTTTTCTTCATTTTATGCTAAAACTCACCCCTAAAAAGTTGCGTTTTTTGTCTTTTAGTCGAGGCAAATAGTCTAGCTCACCTGTTGTTAGGCAGATGATAAGGGTATCCAACATGGAAAAAATTGCAATCACTTAGGCTTCACTACTGGGTCTTGTATTTCTATGGACTATATCGGTGATACATTGCAAAGGGTTCACCGTGGAACAAACATACTCATAAGTCAATTGAAATATGTCTATGGTACTACCAGATGTATATTGCTATGGCATACTACATGCCTTTATTTAGATGACGGTTGTAGGATGTTTCTGGAAAAGAAGTTACACACTTTTTAGTAGCTTGGGGGGAAGCCAGAAAGTTTAATTGATCGCTTCCATTTACATGCCACATCCATTTGCTTGCCCTTACACATAAAGATATTAACATTGAGTCTCAATTGCAGAAATATTTGCTTAAGTTTTTGTATAAATTATACCACAGTGCCAATAATTTTGTGAGTATTTGTGCTCAGATGGCTAATGCTGGCAACCAATCACCAGCATGTACCTCCCTCAATGACACAGTGTCTTGGCTTGGAATTCCAAAGCTCAGTTTTATACAATGAATCAGTCACCTATCATACAATTTTCTTCAGCAACTCTTTCGCCATCCTGACAGCACACCTTGTCTTACGAGGCAAATGATGTAAAGATACTATTTTCAGCACCTGCTTGTTCAGTTTTTTTTCACGGGTGCTTACATTGCATGCTCTTTGATGAACGGATTGTGAATGTATTCTTCCAATTGTGTACTATATTTGTGGTGTGGTGCAAAATACATATATATATATATATATATATATATATATATATATATATATATATATATATATATATATATATATATATGTATATATATAACCACTGGACACTTCCCAAAGTGTGCCACTGAACTGTTCCTGGTAACAGACAACGTAATGCCATATAAGCGCCAGACATTGATCCAGGTATGCCACTAAAACACTCATACAGGCTTGGCATTAGACTGAGTTCCTTTCAACAGACGATACCAAGAGGAAACTTGAAAAATAACGAATGGAACAGTGCAGGCGCAAGACTAGGCTTGTAGAGGAATCAAAAACAACATCAAAGGTTTTATAATGTATTTGTTTGCTTTTCGTTGTTTCATTTTTTCCTTCGTCCATTCATTTATTAACTTACCCAGAGAGTTGCTCACTCACCTGTTATTTACCTTAGGGAAGCAATGCCATGTGGCAGAGCCTCCATTTTCGCCCATAAATACAGGAACCTGTCTCTGGTATAAATTTAGCTACATTTGATGGACATGTTACTCTTGATTGCAGATATTGACCTTCAAACCTCTTTACTCTGAACGTTACCATATAACCTTTCATGTTTGTCATCAAACCCAACAGGTGTTGATCTCAAAGGTGATGCATCTTCGAGAAGAGTTTTGATGTGTCCCGAAGTCTTTAGAAGTCAACGTACTCTGGTAAATTAAGTGGTTATAAGGTATCATTTAAATCACCTGACTTTCTAATATTCCGAGCCAGTACACCTTTTTTAGATCTAAATGCAGATACAAAGTGCTGGGGCATGAACGACGGGAGGTGTGACATGTGACACAGAAGTAGAAGAGGTCCAGCATCTACTCGTGACCTGCCCTCACTACAAAGACTTCAGATGTGATATCATGTGCAAGTTAGAAAAAGAAAATGGAAGAAAATAATTTACAAAACTTTTCGGCAAATTTCCTGAGATTATACATCACCAAGAATGTATGTTATTTAATGCATGATGTGGGTAACAAAGCCTTTAGCATTTTGGATAATATTTGATGTATATATCCGAATCGATACCTGTTAATTTGTCATTGCTTCTAGGACAATACACAAATGTCTCAAAACCATGATAATGTTTCCAGTGGCAAAACTTTATATACTTTGCATTTTTTTCTTTGGTTTTGTCTTTTAGTTAAGTTGCTTTTAATGTCCCGGAATCACGTCTTTCATCGACATATATTGAATTATTGACATAACACTGTAGAAAGATCTCATATTGTACATGCTGTGAATGCGCCTCTACTCTGTCCCAGCAGAGGGTGCCCTTGTTCTATGAGGTGATCTGCAGTATGAATGATTATAATAATAATAATAATAATAATAATAATAATAATAATAATAATAATAATAAAACAACAACAACAATAACAATAACAATAACAATAACAATAACAATAACAATAACAATAATAATAATAATAATAAATATTTTTATCATTATCGTTATACATTTGTAAATTAACTTAAGTCGACTGCCAACATGTAGGACAGACTCCACCAGTTCTGTTGACCTGTCACCTGCGTTCACGGCTTCAGACCCTAAAACTGTCATGGCCATCTGAAAACGACCAACAATAAACAGAGTTATAATTGTAACTATAACTAAAACCTAACTATTATTATTACGATGACTAGGGCGTTAGGGATAACACTATATTATGATGACAATTTAACAATACCAACCACAACAAAGATAGCAAAAACAATAAAAATAAAGTTCTGGCGCTGTCTCTGTTTGACTGACTTTAAAACCAAGAAGAGCCTGAAAAGGGGCATTGCGCAATACGTACTAAATCGGTAATCAGAATTAAAAGCATTATTTTTGTTTCACATCATACTGAAAATATAGGTGGGAACTGCACACTCAAGTTTCATATTCACGGGATTTATCGAGGACCCACCATTGAAGTTTTTGAGAACTGGGTGTATTTAACAAACTATTATTCTAGCATTTGTGGTTATGATCACCATGTAACTATCAGTATTTCAAGACATGACAGGTCAGGAAATTATATTGTAGCATTTTATAAGCTATTCTGGGATATACTTTAAGCTCAAAGTATACGGCTACCTGGTCTGAAGAGAATTCGACTTTTTCTTTTCAAGTGTGTGTGTGAGTTTTACGAGAGGATATTTGAGAAATAGCCCAAATACGCCAAATAAATGAACAAAACAGGGAGACTGTGATAGTCCTGTGTTCAGCTGACCTTGGATGCACAGACTAAATGATCCCATGTCAAAAGGAATAACACAAAAGTCGTCTTCCTATAAAAGCATCATCGCTGCTTTTAATTTCAAGACTTCGCTCACACACTTCTGGGATCATCATTTTTGAAATGAACACTAGCGGTTTCCATTATTGCGAAAATATAATCCAATGTGGGAGTTTTACCTTTTAAGATACCTCAAGGTCAAAATTAACAGCACCAACAAAAAACGCGAAAGGTACTTTAATCTCAGGGATCATATTAACGTTAACATAATTACCATTGCCAATACCTGACGTCCAAAATAACTTTGTACCGCGGGTAGCCACTATGGCACCAGGGTCATTTCCCAGTGCACCTTGCAGCAGGTTAGGTCGTTTCAATATAGCAGCCATATTGCGCCATAGCTAAAGTACAGGAAAAACGACATCCCCAAACTTGATCGTTATTTTCCAATGTACGACGGAAGTATTCATGAGCTACAATGACAGTCTACAATTACAAAGTTCCTGACTGTAAGGGGGCAGTCATTATTTACGGGGGGGGGGGATATCCCGATCCCTCCCCCTAAACAATGACCGCCCCCTAAGTCAGACACAAGAAAACTTGGTAAATTATATCATTACCCCTTGATGTAAGGCATAGCTTTCCACGGTTTTCCTCCAAAGAAAGAAAAACAGAAACGATGGGAGTGGTTGAATAAGGTGAGAAGACCAAAAGATTATGAACCAAGGAAATTTGACAGAATTTGTTCAAGGCATTTTGTTGGGGTAAAGGTCCGACACCAGAACACTCAATGCCTATGCTATTTCCGTTCTACCACCCGACGATTACAGAAAAACAACACACAACAAACCGATGGCAGAGCCTTGTAAGACTGCCGAGGATCGAGTGACCTACCCAGCAGCGCAGAAAGGCCAGTTGCCAAGTAGAGAGCGGGAATGCTATCGCTGCGTTGTAGCGGTAACTCTCAGTACTAGCTAATTTGGACCAAAGGTATTGAAACGAATGAGGAGTGATGTGGACCACAGTGAGGAATCCCGCCATTGACCTGTCATAGGACCTTGCACGCTGCCGAAGTAAAGATCCTCACTTATCTGTGTCATGAACTTCTTTACTACCCCTGAAACTTAAGATACTTCGACAACCTGCAAAAAATGAACAAAAACAGTAATATATAAGATGTACATATACCTGAACAAATTGATACACACTGGGAAAATAACAAACCAACAGAACAGTGAAATAAGCAATATTCCCGTAGTCAGATTATTAAGAGTTAAATAATTTCACACAATACCATATGGGCTTTATAAGGTCATTGGTCATATACCCCGAAACGGTGATTTTATTTGTGAGAACTTTCAAGCGACACACCAAAGATTACAAACAGACAAGATAAATCTCTCACAGACAACTTCCTTTAATTTCAAGCCTAATTTTTATATATGAAATCAACTTTGATACTAATTTGCAATCTGCATTTACATGACGAATTTAAACTAAATGACCATTATATGAGTTCAAAATGATAGGAAAAACCATATACTCCAGATTTCTCCATGTGGATAATTTCAAAGGATTTAGTTACATTTTGCCTTGTATGACGACTGAGAGAGGGAAAGGATATTTACTAAATTAACACTTCAACACGCAAAATAACATTTTGGGGTTAACTGATTAAAAAGTAAATATAAGTCACTGCATTCCATAAATGTAATTTAAAAGTGCACACATTTCACTTTATTCTGTAAAACAAGGTGAAATTTAAAGCGAGGCAGTCAGAAGTTTCACTAAATTGAAGCTTAAAATGGAATAAATAGCATTTTATGGACTAGAAATGATTAAAGAGCATATGAACATTTCACTTTATTCCATACTAAAGGTAATCAAAAGAACAGACAAACATGCTGGTGGCATTCCAGCTAGTTGTAAATTTCTAATGGCCGATTATACCCCACTGATCTACGATACGCGGTAGTAGTACTGAACGGAGTTTGTGGTGTTTCTTCATGCTCGATCTGTTGGCTGTGTTATTGGGGCTAAAAGTAAATGTGTCTGCTTTGCCTCTTGAGGAATTGTGAATATTGTAGGTACTTGGTTGTGCAATAGGCAACTTTGGTATCTTTGTCAGTCCCACTTCTATCAGGTTTTCAATCGTCCTGTCAAACATATTATTTAGAAATTGTGCAGGACAGAGAACATTACTGTTTGATGCAGTGCAGGTCTTTTCAGGTAATACAGACTTGCCGTACTCACAACAAATACCTGCTTGTAGCCCCAGTAAGCCATGAACACAATGGTATTCACTGCTGACAGACAGTGTTCAGTTTACAATCGCAGTTGATGCAGAAGCTCCTTCCCTGACGTCAAAACCTGGGTGGTCAAACTATGACGAATATAAGGGATGCTTGACAAGAGTGGCCATCAAATGAGAGGCAATTTCACGTGATAAAATAGTGGATAAATATATTGTGTGCCATTGCAAAGGCAAACCTTCTCAGAATAGTGCAATACCAATTCAACTCGTTCACTTCTCATCAAACAAATAAAGCACTTGGTAAGGGAAAACGTAGAATAACGTAGTTTCGCTGTGTCTTCACACTCTTCAGGCATCAAACTATTATCTGTTTTAACAGCCTGAATAGGAGGAAAACGTAGAATATATGCATCGAGATTCAAAGCAACACAACACCACACGAACTAAATACACCGACATCATGGATAAACTCATCACAAAGTAACATACATTCAGAAATCACGACTTAAACAACCAATGTTTATCAATTACATACAATTTTCAGGACATTTACATGCAAAGTACACTTTTATGACAAATACAACACATTAGCACTCTTTACTTAAGAGAATGGCTAATTGATGATTGCCAGCATACGGCTTGTTGTAATCAGAGTTATTTAAAACATTGTTACAAACTTGAGAGAGTCAGCGACTCCACTAGGGGAAAAACAGGTTCGACTGAAAAGCGGCCTGAAGATACTGTCAGGGAAAAGTGTAAGGGGAGACTACACACAATAAACATACAGTCCACAAGTGTGCCTTATACAAAGGTAACATTGGTCAAATATTTGACAAGAAGATAAATAAACAGATCCCTAACAGGAGAAGTTACTGCAAAATCCATTAACTGAGAGTTAAAGTATCACCTTTTCAAGACATTACTAACGCGAGCAATATCCAAAGCCGCAAGTAAGGCAGAATGATGCCACCTTCTTCCGCCTCCTTTTAGACCTTGTTTGACAGAGATCTGGACACACTCAGGAATATGTATACCAAACGTACAATGACAATGTTTCAAATCATGAAGGAATAAACCACAAAGAAAACTAAAGACATGCCATTATATCACCTCCAACAGGAGATCCTAGATGCCCAGTAAAAGGGTTCAAGCTTTATCTTTCAAACCTGAATACAGACTGTAATGTATTATTCAAAGGCCATAGCAAGTGTACCAACATGGTGGTAGTCTTGGGTATGACAACTCAAGTCACACCGTGAGGTCCCCCACTGCCAATACTCTCCACAATGCTGGGATGAAATCTGAAACCGTCACGTAGGTCAAAGGCCATATGTCTATGACAGCCCGAGACACTAAATTATTGCTCCCTGCTGAAAGTTTGAAACACTACAATAGCGCTCCCTACCAACAGCCTAAAACACTGCCTTAGTGCTCCGTATCAAAGCTTGAAACACTACTTTAGTGCCCCTACTGACAGCTTGAAACACTACATTAGTGCTCCATCTAATGAACAGACGAGAGAAGTATCCTCAAGCCAGCATCATTGTGGTATTCCATGTAAACCCATGAACTTTTACGTTCATGAAACACTCATTTGTAAGCAGTTTTGATTGACTCATGAATAGTACCTCCTTGAGTAATTGTTATATGTTAAAATCATTCTTGAATGGCTTTAAATTTAGCAACATGGTTTCAGTTTTTAATAATATCAACATTAAGTAATGTTGAAACGAAATACTTTCCCATCTTTAGATTCTTCTTAACAAAGACTGATTTTTCACACATAACTAGGACCTGAACATATTTCAATGGCACGGTTACCCATATCCCATGTGGATATCCTATGTCTGTGTTAGAACTGCTGACGTGGACACATTTTGCTAGTTTGAAATGGACTCGCATTGTTTGGATTCATCTGCACCGCAGTTAAAGCATGACAGCACTTGGTCTCTGTGTGCTAAAGTTAAAAAATCTCTGTGCTGTAAATAATATGCGAGAGATTAATTGCTATAAAGGAACTTCCCCTGAGGTAGGATGGCTGTTCCCATAGTACTTCCTATTCCTGTTCAGTAATAGTCAATAATCATGAAAATAATTTTTGTATACGCCTATATGCCTCTACAACCCTGCTAGGAAACAAAACCATATTCTCTTGGGGACCAGAAGAATTAAGGCCTTCAGCCAGGATCATGCCATGAAATGTCCAAGCTTACATAACTAATTAGCATATATATGCAGTAGGCATGACACCAAGGTCTGCACCTCTGCCCTGCGTTGTTTTTTCTGGACCCTTGTGAAGAGTCACTACTATTAATAGGAGACGGAAGCAATAGTATTTGATAGATGATTGTTGATCTTGAATTTTTCCTTTTTGTTTGCAGATCTTTCCATGAATACTCTTAGTAACGCGCAGTCATTTTATGCTTAGTCACTGTAAATGGGTCACTACACACGCTGTAAAGATGCAAGGGCACACATGCACCACTAAAGTCAGTATATCAGCTTGATACATTGTAACTTGCAATAAAGGTGCGACATAATGATAATTTGAACTTATTATCCGGCATTATGATACCATATACTTTAACACTCTTGGCCTATGCATGATGGTCCAACAAGGTACCTTCACGCCGCCTATGACCATGCAACTTCTCCAGTCAGTACCTGCCTGGACCACAAGGAATACACCAAGAGTGTTAAGTCCATGGACGATAATACATCTTCCTGAAGACTACACTAAAGTGACGTTCTCTTGAATGCTGACCGAATTGACGCTAAGTGTTCAAGTGCATGACTCTACATGAACATGAAATATTTAGTCACATCAACACTGTGCATTGTGGGTTGCAGTGTACATATATTTCATTTTTAGACACTGCACCTAAACTAAACGTTATGCAATCTAATATAGGTTAATACTTTATCTGTAGACATTACATCAACACTGTGCATTGTGGGTTGCAGTGTACATATATTTCATTTTTAGACACTGCACCTAAACTTAACGTTATGCAATCTAATATAGGTTAATACTTTATCTGTAGACATTACATCAAAACTGTGCATTGTGGGTTGCAGTGTACATATATTTCATTTTTATACACTGCACCTAAACTTAACGTTATATAATCTAATATAGGTTAATACTTTATCTGTAGACATTACATCGAAACTACGCATTTTGGGATGCAGTGTAGGCACAATCCCGGGGTAAAATACTTTCATTCATTACACAAAAACTACATATTATAGGATGTATTGCATGCACAATATTTTTATTTTTAGACTTTACACCAAAACCACACTTTATGGGATGTATTGTAGGTGCAATATTTTCATTCATAGACAATAAACCAAAACAACACATTATGGTATCCAGTGTAGGTATAATACGTTCATTTCAGAAACATCAAAATTACAAATTATGGGATGCAGTGTAGGAGTAATAATTTGATCTAATTGACAACAGGGTGTCTGTTGACGGAGTGTCCGACCACATGCACAATGAAGTTTTAGCTAAACCTACATCATGTAATGACAGCATCGAAGCTTCTGTCAGGCAGAGGTAACTGTTTGACAACAAACAAGCCGTTAACTCATTCCATACCATTCCCTAATTTTTCATGTATATTTACTTAGATTTAAGACGACAATTGCATTTTTACATTCTTCGTAAAAAGAGCTTTCGTTCAAGTACGAACATGCCTATAGTCTCAATGGCAGCTGCAGCATGACTTGCCAGGCAGTGCCAAAACCACTAAAGAAGGCCTGTAACCATAGTGTGGAATGAGGTAAAGAGCATTATATTAACCTCCAGGTGTGAACATAGCAGATAGCCTTTATGGTGAAGCCAGGTATGACTTTATTGAAAATATTATTATCACAGATGACTTTAACAACGATGAAATGAACATGGAAAACTACAAAGAAGCTTATTTTCAGACTGAAAAGTGACTGCCCGTGACTTATACGTATACAAAAGAATAGCCATTAACTAAAACCACTGGCACTTATATATTAGCAATTTCATCCACAGATTTAGTTGAGTCTGCTAGTGTGTTATGTACATGTGTAAATGGTCAACACACTGAGCACTGCACTTTGAACTTAAAATTTACAAAAGGCGAAGGACATTTAGGATGATGGTATAAATCAGCTCCTTAATGAGTGAGTGCATGACTTTAAACAGCTCAGTCGCTCTAACAAGATGAATCTCAAAATTTGGATGCCCTGATAGATAGACTATCAGGGGCTTCTGGCGAAATTGCAATGAAATATTATTTCTACAAACGTTACACATTCAGGCCCAATTACATCCCATCCCTCCATATTGGTTGTTAAAGGAGATTAAGAGGACGATCTGACGTCATAAAATAGGAGTCACACGTAATCGAAAATTGAAAACAGAATCCAAAATGTTGAGCGTCTGCGAACAAAATAATTAATCCCACACAGGCTGATTGCATGTTCAGGTACTTCAGCTATGTCCCCAAAAGGGATATATCATACATTAAAAATACATATTTAAGTACGGACGGGTATTCAAAACAGCCACATATCTATTTACTTATTTAAACATATTTACTCTGAGCAGCATATACAGCTAAGAGTGGTTTCCATTACAGGGCCCAGGAAAATAGAGACAATACCTTAAAGAGCATCATACATGCATTATTAATGTAGCGAATTGTAAAATTCCATGATTATTGCTTGGTGAACAGAAGTTTAACTTGCAGAAGATATGAGAAGTTTCCAAACAACTACCTACGAAATTTACTGTGTGCTTATGTGTGCGCAAAAAAATGTACAAAAAATATCATATAGAAGAACTGTGGTTTAATTTTTGCCTCTTTTTATCAAGTCCAACTTCCAACTATTTTTCTATTTCTAAATTTCTCTGCACCAAAATAACCCGACCCATCTGTCCTATTTTCCACTTCTTTCTTTTTTCTTCTAGTTTTGATAAACAGATGGCCTTTAATCAAATTAACGAAAAGATAAATATCACAGAAAAACATAACCCATATTCATACAATTGAAACCCAACAATGACAACAAAAAGACTCCAGAGTTACCAAAGCATCAACACACATCTTCCAATACCAATGTGAAGAAACACTTTAACTCCTGACTTAAGATTGAATGAATAAATAAATGGACGAACGAACTGATAAATGAATAAATGGATAAGCCTTGAAGGACCCACACAGTGCACTCTTGATGATACTATGTTGTGGGTGCATAAGAATACATACGTCCTGATGCTGAGAAGTGTGAAGGGTGCAGCAGGTCAGTGCCAGATCATTCTTACATTCAAATGAAGAAGTAATTGCAGTTTTGTTGTTGAGATATTTCTTGTTATACGGCTTATTCAATGGGCAATTTTTGTTTTCACAAAATAGACGAAAGAAAGGTTTTCCCACTTGTAAATGGTCTGTTTCAGTGTCGTTTAATTATGACAATTTTGCTGTAAATATCCAGAAAATTTCAATTGATATCTGGTTGAAAGATATATTTTGATTGCATTCTATTGACTTGAAATATCACAAACCTGACACATTACCTTCAAACATTGACTCAGTGTTGGCAGTGAAATAGAGCTTATTTTTTTCAAGGGTTTCAAAGTGAGGAGTAGGTGTCATCATGGGGATTGTTTTACATTTCTGGTGCAGGATGTCCATTGCTGCAGTACTTTTCACCTGGTTTGAACAGGTGGTCTAACCTTTAACTGTTCATTTCACAATCACTGGACTAAATATAACGCCGCAGTTTGTTTCTACTCGAGTTATACACTGGCAGGTGGTTTAACTAGGACAAGCTATCAAGCTAGAAAGGTCACATACTGGCTCAGGGGTAAGTCAAATTGTTTTTATCTGAACCTGTAGTATACAAATTTAGTAATTATGTTTTCTTTTACAGGTTTGCTCCTTTAATAATGAAGCTCTACATTCATAAGCAACATTTATTTAGCTAATTCATCAATTGCCACGTTCATATTTATTCATTATTATGCTGGTTGTGTTTGCTGAATATTTCGCTTAGACAAGGAGCCGCTACTCACAGAGAAATGTATGAGTATAGGCTCCGAAACATGTTGTGAGTAATTACCCACTGAAGACCCTTTAATTTATTTGGGCTAATACAGACTATTTCAAAATTCTACAGGAGAACGTGTGCAATATGGAGAATAGTACTTCCATATGTAGATAGGTTAGACAGTGACAGGTTACCTTATGGAGAGTAAAGATTTCAGACTGCGAAATAGGGTGATGACTACTAGAAAGTGGTTCTGGACAAAAAGACACAAATACAATAGGTTGCTGAAAGACGATCAAAATGGCGTTTTGCTTCTTACCTGTATCCCTGCACCGAATATGGCACAAAAGGTACTTGTAAAGTACACATAACCCAGTCAGACACTGAGATATCGAGTCTGTCAACGTCATTTCGAACCTACAACAGTATAATATCCCAGCCATTTTCGTAAATTCTCCATGGAGCGTTATTGCTTTCGCTTTAGTGTTTTACAGCAGCACGAGGAACGCAATACACCCTGTAACATCTGCAATTAAACGTACATGTGTGGGCTACAAAATTATATTGCAAAACTTACATGTACTGTTCTCATTTGTTAGTTTCCACATATATTATATTCATATATTTTCCAACAATTCATTTATGTTGTTATAATTGAGAAAAGAAATTGTAAGCAATAATGTAATAAATATATATACCCACATGTTCTGTACGTAATTTTCGTTGCAAGGAGACTTATCATCATCATCATCATCATCATCATCATCATCATCATCATCATCATCATCATCATCATCATCATCATCATCATCATCATCATCATCATCATCATCATCATCATTAAAACGTAGATTGCGTGTCACTCTTAACGTATATTTGAGCACCGGTTACATATTGCAGTAAAACGTTATATTTTGATTAAAACACAAAAAGCAGTAAAATACTTTATGTTGATGGTTATTAATGACATACATTTAAAGCCTGGTTTCACATAACTGTAAAATGTTGTATGCTGATGATCACTCCTGACGTACACTTAAATCCTGGCCAACACGTGCCAAAGAGTCTTTCAGAAGGAGTACCTGGGTACACACCAACGTAAGTAGTTTGCGCTGCATGGATTATACATGGAATGAATATGATGCATGCATATTAATTTCCCGCCACCATTAGATACCTGTTGTATCAGTAACCATAGTCTCGGCTGGCAAGGAATGTGGGCAGCAACCTGTATGGACATGCAGAATATTGCTGATATTTTGGAAATTAGGATACTTGGTACAGGCATATGGAATGTCATTTTCATATCCAATGTAGGCAGCATTAAAAGAAACATGACTTTCAAATTGTCATTTGTGTACTTAACTTTCTCTAAAAGGCCCTAATTTTGTGAGAAAGGGCTACTAACCCTGTTTCGGACAG
Organism: Hermodice carunculata; assembly: GCA_964020975.1. Classification (NCBI taxonomy): domain Eukaryota; kingdom Metazoa; phylum Annelida; class Polychaeta; order Eunicida; family Amphinomidae; genus Hermodice; species Hermodice carunculata. Next base: position 556,558 of record CAXHWN010001928.1, on the reverse strand, counting down.
CTATTTGCCTATGTGTCCTACTTGACAGACAATGTCGTGCTTTGTGGTGACAAATTAACCTATTGTTATCGAAGTGCATGCTGGGCACAGTGCACTGGAGCTGATGCCATTGTGCTGAAGGAAACTTGACTTGATCATTCTTACACATCACCTATTACCTCCTGAAGGTTTTCCATTGCCATACACAGGGACATGTACGTTTAGGAAGAGGTCATCAATCTGTACACAATTCTTTATCTTTGATCCACCAACCAGACTTAGAAATTGCTTTGGCTGAATACTTCCTGGGTTAAATCAAACCAGTGTCACAACATACATTGACTGATGTGTATTATCGTCCATCTGGTAAGTTTGGCAAATTAAAATGTTTTTTTTCTGCAATATATTGTACATTCGATCATTTTGACAACCAATCAAATACAAAAACTGTGGCAATCATTGGGGATTCAAATGACAGACGGCTTGGGACTTGCAGCATATTGACAGGGATCTCGGCTCACGGATATTGAGCCTTGGAATTACCCATTTCAGATTCAGTATTATCGAACACATTCTACCGAGGACATGGCTATCTTGTTACATCCAATTATCCCTAGCCAAGGTTTGGCCCTAAACAGTGGAATCTTGCAGCCAATGGTAAATCGGATCATGTTGTCGGTCACGTGGCATCTGCTATTTCCTTTCCCCTGCAAAACCCTTTATAAGGCAGAATATGGGGATTTCAGGAATGCAATATATGCACCTTCAATTTGGAATGCCTGTTTAACAATACAATACATGTGACATGAATAATGCCTGTTTGAGGATGCAGTACATATAACTGAAAATGGCATTTTTTAAAGGATGCAAATTGCATGACTTATATGTTTTTGTTTTTTTTTGTTGACATACCTTACTGAAATGATGGAGTGGTTTACATTACAATGCATATGTATAATATGTGTGTGTGTGTGTGTGTGTGTGTGTGTGTGTGTGTGTGTGTGATTCAAACGAATGTCTGTCGGAATACAATGAATGTCAGCAGAATGAGCGTCTGCTTTAGAATGCAATATATGCCAGAAAGAAGGACCATTTCAATAAAAACAAATTGTTTCAAGGTTCTAATTCAAGCCTTTTGACTTCCTCAGCAATCGGAAATTTGATTTTAAAGACAAGAGAATGGATTCAGTCACTGTTGACTTTTAAGCCCTGACGTGGGTCTCAAGTCCGGGAGGTAGTAGGTTCCTTGATGTATGTGCTTTACACTGGAGAGTGAGGCTGAGTTATAACCTGGGTGATGTTTCTGATCTCCTGGCTGTACTGTTGGGGTCCCTACAGACAAAACATGCAGGACGCAGCAGGTTTTTCTGCCCTTTCCCCTGAGATTGAGTATACTCTCCATAAACATGGGTCGTATCGTTGCTCACACTTAATAAGAGATGTGGACATACATGCATACATACATACATACATACATACATACATACATACATACATACATACATCCATACATACATACATACATACATACATATGGAAACTAATGTTTTACTTGAATTTCGGAGCGGACCAAACCTATATTATAAACACTTCATAGAAGACCTCTTGGCACATACTTTGCAACCATTATAATAATAACATGATTTTGGCCGGCATTACACTCGCTTCACTTGGGCGCTAGGGACAGTGTAGGGCTGCTAATCTTTGATGACGGTCCGTGAAAAAGTGATACACCCTTCAAAATCATGTTGTTATTATTATCATCATCATCATCATCATCATCATCATCATCATCATCATCATCATCATTCGTACTGCTACTACTACTACTACTACTACTACTACCACCACAACTATTTCTCACAGTTCAATGAAGACTATACAGACAAGTGGAAATAAAGTTGAAAATAATTAATGCCAAATTGCGGTAATGGGAACACACATGATAAGGTCATAATAACATGTTCCAGAACACAGTGCTGCAAAATGTGATCATGAATTTTATATTCTCGTTTTGTCGATGGTACGCTCACCAGATGAGACACTAAGCTTTGTTTAGAATCAAGTCAAAGAGGGGAGTTAGGATTAAAGTTTTGAACTCTGAAATTCAAGAAATTGCTGAAACTGTTGGAACTGCTTAAATTGCCACCATTGTCTAGCAGGCTCAACTTCCTCCAAAATTTGGCTGGTTGCTGGATTGTTGGTAAGTGTTGTGCTAGCATTACTGGCTGTACTTTTCTAGAACATTGTCCACTGGTACACTGCAACCTGGGGATGGACATGGAGGCAAGGTTATAAAGCCTTCAGGTGTGACCTCTAAATGACTCTCTACTGGTTGCTTAACAAATGGCACAATGTCACGTGTTGGCATGCTGGTGACTGTGGTCTCTGGCATAGGCTAACGGGATAATCCTACAGGCCTCCTATGTTCTTCTGAAGGTTCAGGAGACAGGCTCTCCATGGGCCTATTATGTCATCCTAGTAGCTGTCAGCTGTAGGGCCAGTAGCATATTCCACAGTCTTTAAATAGTAAGCCTCCTGCCCCATAACTTCGATCAGCTGCGTGAGGCATGCATACATATGGCCTATTCACTGTTTCACTGGTAACAGTCTCGGTCACTGGAGTATCGATAGCTCGTATCAGTATTCCAGAACAAGCCTGTTTTTGTGCATTAGACATGTCTTCAATAAAATGTTCCATTTTTTGTGATGTGTAATGCCGATGATAATTTTTGGGGCAAACCGACCTTGATAAAGCTTTGTTATGATGGAGGAACAGACACTGTGACAAGTGTGAACCTGAGAAAGCCAAGCTGTACTATAAATGTGCTGCATCATCGAGGAAAGAGTGTTTTCCCCATTTTTTCTGTTTTGAACAAATAACTGTCATTAAGACAAGCACTGCTGATGTCTGGAATAGTAAATCACAGTTTGGATTAAATTTTGACAAATAAAAGCAGAATTTTTCCACTCCTGGGCTGTAATCCTGGTCTGTCTATCTAAGTCTACCTTGGTAGTTTTTTGTAACTTTTGGTTTTGTTCATTGCAACATATACAAATCTCTCAGAGTATTCTACTATGGCAAAAGTGCTTTTGGTCATAGTAGTCCACCCTTCCCTGCCGTGGCAGCTGAAATAAAAGCACAGATGAAACTACCAAGCTTCACAGTTTGCAAAATAGACTTTCATTTTTTCCATTTCTCCATCCACAATACATGGCTTATGTTGTGGTTTCTTGTTGCCACATTTGTAGTAAGTTTACATGTGGCATTTGACATGATGTTGGCAGACAAACTCACGGACTCGGATTATCTTAAATGGGTGATTGTAGGGCACAGACATAACATGACGATGTATGGCAGCCCTCAAACATGTAAGAGTACTGGCAGTCAACGTACCTACTGCTTTAGTTGGCTTTACCTCTCCATAGATTTTTCTCAATACATTGTTGAGTATCACTGTATCAACTGTGGCGTAGTCACAATGCTTGCCTTGCTCCTCGATCCAGTGACCGTTTTTGTTACACATATAACATTCCCGGTGTAGTGGATGCTGGTTTTGATAGATCCAGTGCTCGATTTATTTTTTACACATACAATGTTCCCGGTGTAGTAGATGCTGGTTTTGAGAGATTTTCTAAGTTCTGCAAGTCCTCCTTGCTGAGATCACCTTTTTTGACTATCCCTAGCTTCAATTTAAGCCATTCTTATATTCTAAGAAATGTAGGCATGCAACAGGAAACTTTTACACTTCATGTGTTGTCTGTGTACGCAAGATCAAGGGAAGGCTGCGGGGTCATGCTTTTGTGTAAACGTCAAAAGTAGCAGGCCAATAATGCATTAGCACATGGGGCGAACGGGTAGTGTCCATGTTTGCAGCGCTTAACCCCATGAGTAAGATCGAACTAATCTACTAGAGAACACCCTACTAAGTAGTAATAATTGATAAGAGAGGGAACCCCTAGGGCTCAGTTATAAGCCTAGGAACTGTTTCCACTTGCTCCCCGAGCCAAGAACCAACCTCGGGTCGCAGAGGTAAAAGGCAAGCATGCAAGCATTCAGGTAAATGCACAAACAGAATTTGTTCTTCTCAGGCACTGCCCGTCACCATTACATTTCATGAAATAGATGACAGTATGTCATTCTTATTTAAATCTTGAACAAGTCTTTCTTCTAAAAATAACAGTCATGCAGGTTACGCAAAGAGGTTAAATTACACTTATTTTGATTCGGTGCTTTTGACCTCTTTGCTTTTGGTATGAATTTAATTACACATTTTTTCTGCAGCTAACATTTGGCAATCCTGGAGACATGAATTTTCCATCTGTGTGGGGGAGGAGAGTGTAAAATATGTACAGAAAATCCACTTTTGAGACTTTTTAATCTAAATTTATGTAAGACTAACAAAACATGTCACAATAATTCAAATCAAACCCAGGTAACAGTTGAGACAATGCATCTCTGCAATTCTTGTCTTGCAGTTTGGATACAAATATTTGTAACCATAGCCAATCAATTTTATAGAAGTCTGGTGTCTGTGGGTGCACATGTTTGCCTGCAAAGCAACTGCATGACAGTAAATAATAATATTATTGATGATGATCATGACAATAATAATAATAATAATAATAATAATAATAATAATAATAATAATAATAATAATAATAATAATAATAATTATTATTATTATTATTATTATTATTATTATTATTATTATTATTATTATTATTATTATAACAATCCGTGGTGCTTCCAACATAATTACACAAGCATTTTCTAATACCGCTTTGAAGATATTAATTTAAACACAGCAGTTCAAGAGAGTAAGAACGTCCATTAATAAGACAAGACATAATCCTTTCATTGGTGAAACTTAAGAGTCATTTTTCATGACGTTGCTATCGCGACGTCATGAAGAAAATGCCTACCCACAACCGCACTGTTACATGCCAATGACAACAACAGAGACAGACTTCATTTTTTATATTTATATTCATATTAACATTAATACTAGACAAGAGTTAAATTTGCATGACTATTTGTGCGTAAAAGTTTTGATAGCCACTGCGAAGGACCTTAAAATTGTTTATCAGTGGGAGGAGCTATGGGTGTGGCCAGCCGCTTGTTATGTAGCAAAGCAGGCACTGGCACCTGCCGTGCTGTACATGATGTTACCATCGACTGATGAAAACAAAATTTGTCCCTATTCTTTCAATGCTAACAAAAACTCCGAATGTAAATATACAAAAATAACATGTGTTTCAAATTGTTTATATATTGTATATACTAAACGGCTATTTTGTCTTTAAAATAAAAGATTGCAATTTGGGGGATATTGGGGCTACTCTGTAAAGATTGAATTCCCAAATCCCCCTTCTTAGTTAACTTCCTTCATGTCTCGTTTCATTACGTTTTTCACATGTTTTAATCCACTCTCTTATTTGAATTCATTCATTCTTTGACCGCCATACAAGTTGGACCTCTGTTGTACTGTTGCTTGTGAAAAAAACAATAACTGTCATCTTGCTTGTGATTGCCTTGATGGCTCTCACTCATTCATAAAGACTACAAATCATTATCAGAAGGCTGCAGATCAGTATATATATATATATATATATATATATATATATATATATATATATATATATATATATATATAAATCAGAGCAAGATGTTTAAGCTGGAGAGAACAGTATGGTAAAAATTCTGATCTGGACAATGACAGTCATTCGGACCTGGGGCAAGATGGCGACGGTGACGATGGTCCATCGGAAAGTGGTCAAGGTTCAACAGAGGCTGAGAGAATGAGTTCCATCAGGAGATCCTACAATTAAATTATGTACTTAGATGGAAGCAGACTGAGCTGAAAGAAAGTCCGGAAAGCCGCCGAGGTCAGCAAGCTGAAGAACTGCCAAAAATTGACTCACAAATTCAGCAATGGAATGCGGCCTTCTCTATTTTCAAAAAATTGCCCCCATCTGGCAGGACCTCTTTCGTCACAAACACAACCAAAAAGTCTGGAAGACGAGCCATTAAACGGGAGAAAGGATCCATATCCCATGGCCTTAAGTCCGTTTGTCTCAATGTCTTGAGACAATTCACAGAATAACAGCAGGCCGATCCCCGCATGACAGCACTGGGTTTACGACGCTGACTGTGCAGGAGTCCAAGCAAGGTCAAGGTCACCAAGATTTGTCCTCATGCAGCACCCAGTCCAGGGAAAGGGTGTCCAGTGACAGTGGCAACCCCTCAAATACCGAGAATACCACCGACTCACACAACAGCCAAGCAGATAGTGAGGCCTCCACCCTCAGCCATCGTAAAAAGAGAGACAAAAAACGAGGCAAGAAGGTCAAATCATGATTGACACCAAAACTGGGCGATGATGTGGTTAGGACTGAAGTCTGGCCTCATGCCAGGCTCAGCTTATAGTACGTCACAAGAGACATAAAATATGGAAATTTGACTTTACCCCTGTTTGTCACAGAGTTCATGGAAGCCATACACAGGGACATCAGATCAGAGAGCTGTCCGAAAAAAGCAATAGTGAAACACAGTTAAATTACCTTACACTCTCATGTACTCAGTTTCCATATATAAATGGAGTACAATGCTCGAGTTTAATGCTGCTTTCCTTACTGAAGTAGGGCATGGTGATTGGGACTGGGGCGACAATGTGTTAGATTTAGAAGCTAAGGTGTTGCACCAAGCCAGGGCCCTGTCTCTCAGCCATACTAGTGAACAAAGTGGCAGTGTTTCAAACAGCCCGTCGCTGTCCCAAGCCAGAGGTAGCAGAAAGGTGTTATTTTATAAACATTTTCAAAATGTAAAGTGCCAAAAAGCAAAAGAGCACACTGATTTCGTAAATGATAGAAAGTGTATAGTAGGCCACTTTTGTCTCTGTTTCCTTGCACACAAGGTGCAATGCCCACACTCCGAATCTGACCAAATTTGCAAACTTTTGGAAAAACTTTGAAAGAGGTCCGGGACAATAAGCCAGAGGACTGGCTATATGGAAGACCATTTGTAAAAGTCTTAACTCATTCCAGCTGTTGATTCGCTCTCCTATCAGGGTGGAATGAGTTAAACTAGTATGCACCCAGTAATAATTACCATAGTGATAAGAGTGCTCCTTTCCAATGCTCAGAATGTCCTTATATTGATAACTCTTTTCCTTTCCAAAGTTCATATTGTGCAAATAGTTGTGTTGCTGATGAAGTGCCTAGTTTACAACTAAGTAGTGTTGGAACAAACCGCAAAACATACAGCCTTGCTGCTGGTCCTTCCATACATTCTGTCTCATTTACTCATAAAAATAGGAGGGAATCTGTAAATTCTGCCACAGGTACAGAAAGCAACTCTGGTGCAAATCTAATATAACTTACTGTCAAAAAGCCAATGATGCCAAACGCTGGAGCAGTAACCTTTTCATGCCTGGTACTCATAGTATGCAGGCATTCACCCTCACGACCATTCACTGCAGGGGGTCACTAATGAAATCACATGGTAAGCACTCAATGAGTGAGCATGCTGATCCTATCGGCACATGTAATGTAGACTGTTCAGAGTCCGCACTCAATGAGTGAGCATGCTGATCCTATCAGCACATGTAATGTAGACTGTTCACAGTCCGCACTCAATGAGTGAGCATGCTGATCCTATCAGCACATGTAATGTAGACTGTTCAGAGTCCGCACTCAATGAGTGAGCATGCTGATCCTATCAGCACATGTAATGTAATGTAGACTGTTCAGAGTCTGCACTCAATGAGTGAGCATGCTGATCCTATCAGCACATGTAATGTAGACTGTTCAGAGTCCGCACTCAATGAGTGAGCATGCTGATCCTATCAGCACATGTAATGTAGACTGTTCAGAGTCCCATAAAAAATAAATGTTGTGGCAAAACAGTTCGCAGGTCCATTTTATTAATCAACCAGTAGTGGTAAGCAACAGTGCAGTGCAAAGTTGTAAAATGATACCTCTCAGGTAAAGTAGTAACAGGCTTAAACTCACCGCTAAGTGTCCGTCCGAGCAACAGTGCGGTGCAAAGTTATAAAATGATACCTGTCAGGTATAGTAGTAACAGGACTGAGCTCACCGCTAAGTGTCCGTCTGATCCTGTTATCTGTCATGTCAGCAGTGTGCCATGTCCCGTCATGGACTTACCCACTGTCAGTGCAAATGCATCGTGCAATCAAGGTTTCCCGGGTGTAAGTGGCACATGTAGTGGTCAGTCAGTTTCAGCAGAATGTTCAAAGAAGTGCCTTTCGTTAAACAGCACAAGCAATGAGGAAGTGTGTATACCTGTCCCTGAGCAGGATCTTTTAACTAGGTCAAATCTACGGATTTGGACATGCCTAGCTCTGGGAGGGGACATCATACTTCCCTGTTTCAGGCCCTTCATATGAAGCAAAATTAAGTTTCCGTTTGTGGCCAGTTTCGTAAACTAGTGCTTTAGACAGCAGAAATTTTTGTTGTCCCAAAGAATCTGTAGTGTCTGTAACAGTCCAGTTCGACTGTCCCTGTAATGCCCCAGAGGTCTTGAAGGCCCATTGCAGGGTCAGGGAGTTTCCTGGGGTGTCGTATCCCAGTATCATCTAGAAATTAAAATGATTTGGGGTGCCACCTGTTAGGCACCAAGAATTACCATGATATAGAAATCTATGACTTCTTACAGAATGGATTTGTAGTTGGTTACATAGGCTATCAACCCATTCCATAGAGAAATCATTGCAAAGCGTAGGCCTTTGCAGAGCATGTGGAGTGGTCCACAAGGCAGGTGCTATGATAAGACCATTGTCAGCGGGCTCCCTCATCCAGCTGGCGTATACCTCTCCCGTCAGCACTGCTAATAACAAGAATTCTACCATGTAGAGGGTGATCCTAGACTTATCCTTTCCCCCTGGTAGGTCGGTTAACGACAGGATCCCATGGGACACCTACCTAGGGCTTCCATGTAAGATAGAATTTCCGTCCATTTGACCTTCTTACTGACAAAATGCTGGAACTAGGCCCAGGTTGTTTGATATATAAGTAAGATGTGTCCTGGCCTACTGACAAATCCGAGTTGACCTAGGAGACATAAATTAAATGGGATTCTCTCAGGATGGTCACACATATGTCGATCATGTCTTAACATTCAGCCTGAGGTTGGTGGTCATCTTTGCACATCCAACGTGGTCGCCTTTCTGCATAGGCAGGTCAGTTACTGGGTGATAAATTACGTGGACATTTTTAGAGGGGCTGTAGAGAAAGACACTGCAGAGTGTGCCATTCAGGAATTAAGACACCTCTTCTCCAAGTTAGGCCTGGAAGAGTGAGAGGACAAGGCTGTTCGGCCAAATGTAAAAGTGGTATTCCTTGGAATTTTGCTAGACTCTGAGCACATGACTATGTGTGTCCCTGAGGACAGTCTACTTGAAATTAAACAGGTGTTGAAGCCGGGTCAGATCTTTATATCACACTTGCTTGAGCAACTGCATGAACTTAATCACATTGCTCAAGATAGACAGACACCCCCAGACTTCCTTAAGGGTGTAGCATGGTGTCAGAAGTTTGTTGACACATATAATGGAGTCTCGATCATACCACAGAAAGACTAGGTATTCGCCACAGATGCCTGCCTCCAGGGCTGTGGAGGGTTGAGCTTGGACTCTTTCTTCCATTCAGGGTTCCCAAAGAGTGTTAAGATGATGAATTTGCATATCAATGCCCTAGAAATGCTCGCCATCATAGTACCTCTGAGGCTGTGGGGAGGAAACTCTTGGGTAAGAAAATCGGAATGTATTGTGACAACCAGACATCCAGCAGGTGCTGAACTCTGGGCACATGAGGGATCCCTTCCAATCGGCATCTATAAGGGATATCTGCCTTCTTGTCAGCCCAGAATAAGTTTGTTTACGTGGCATGCACTTAAATTTCCAGGACAATAGACTGGCCGTTTGGCTGTTGAGATGGGGCCTGGACCCCACAAAATAGAGATAAATTCCTGGCTAGAGCTTTAAAATGAAGTACAGATACCACCAGAGTATTTTCAGCTCATGGGGAATTGGTAATTAAGCCTCTTTTTTATTTTCAGACAAACAGCTGGAGTCACTGGAACAGAAGGTCAGAGCCCTTGCCGAGGGTACATTAAAAAACTTACATATTCGATGGTGGTCTAATTTTTTGTTCTGTTCATATTTTAAGTTAACCCTTTTACATTGTGCACTTGCCACAATTTGTTCATATGCACAAGTCCTAAGTCGTTCTTTCAAGAGTATGACTTCCATAAAAACTTATTTTAAATGGAGTCTTGCATATGCTACTCGGTCTTGATTTTGATATACTCTCAGAGTTCCAATATAAACTTCTCACACAGGCATAGCCAGACTGAACCCAAGATTTCCTCGGTGCACTAATTGTGCATTGTGCTCAAAGCGTGCCAAGTCAATCTGTTGTCCTTGACTAATATCTTCCATGTCACTACAGACATGATGGTACTTAAATGAGAATGGGTTTTTATAAGGAATATGACTCTAGCACCCTTGCTTTAGGCACTGAAAGAGTTAATTAGAATTGTCTGTTTAAAATTTCTAAAGGCCTTTGATACAGTATGAAACAACGGGCCTTTGGGGAACTCTGTCTTCTGTAATGACTCTATAGCCAGCTGCTAGCATAGTTGGGGATCTTTGCGCAAAGAAGGTATATCAGAATAACAGTCTCTATTCAGTTATCAACAAAACAAAGCACTTCAAGGCCCCATATAGCGTCCACTTTTTCAAAATACTATTATAGATAGAAAGGTATATGGTATACAGATGAGAAAGAAGGGGTAAAGACAGAGAGAGAGAGAGAGAGAGAGAGAGAGAGAGAGAGAGAGAGAGAAACACACAGACTGACAGACAGACGACAGACAGAAAGAGAGAGAAACAGAGAGAGAGAGAGTGGGAGAGAGGTTATTCTTGACTTTGGTATGTTACTGTTGAGAGAAGACGGCAGTACTGGAAGGAGTCATCGTGAATAAGATTCCCTCATATCTTAATGGTGTACCCCAGCCTACTACTTCAATATCTTGATATACATTCAGATGGCGTATGTCCTGGACACATTATATAGTTCCAATTACTCTCAGAGCAGACTGAAGGGCTGCTCTACTGAAAAGATTGAGGTATAAACTGTATCGAAATGCATTATCCAAATTGTGCGGATCCAAGGTCCAGCAAGCCTTATAGTGATGCTGGTAATTAAGAGCCCAAGTTTGTTATACATATTTGAATCAGTCTACAATCAAACTGCACGGATTTGCACAGGATAATCACTTACCGAACATCGTTTTAACAAGCTTGCTTTGTAACGTACAAACCTACGGTTGCTCTGCGATAAAAAAAAAGATAGGTTCTATATGGACTCAATGTACGTAGACAGTACAGCAACATCGACCCATCTTGCTACATTCACTGATGCACCTGTTCATCGGTTGTCCCTACATACACGCATTCATTCGTACGTACGTACATACATACTAATGTACATTCATATACACGTACATACATACATACATACATACATACATACATACATACATACATACGTAGTAGTAGTAGTATTTATTGACTCGAGCGGTCAAAAGCAAAACAAAAGGTAGAGACATATAAAGTAACAGTCAATCACAAAACAGGAGAATATTCAATTATCAACACAGTATTTTACATAATTAGAGTTCATTCAATCAAAAAATGACAATGTTTCATGAATGATCCTAAAATCCTCGATCCATTGTGCTTGTATGATACAACGAGAGTATTCCAAAGAGGGTTTGTGGTATTTGTCACAAATATCCTGTACAAGTGGACACCACTGGATCACATGAGCCTCATCTTGTACACTCCGACAGTTACAGAGCCTCTGGTCTCAGGGAAGGTGAGACCATCTTCCCGTTTCAATTTTTAACCTGTGGGCTGATAAACGAAGCTGAGTAAAAAGATACTCTCAAGTACTCAGGTTTATGAGCGCCCAGATCCTCACCAGATGTCAAATGGACTGTCAATGGTGGGTTTATGTCTTCATACATGATGTACTTGAACTGGGTGGAAAACGTTATTCTGTCTTTTATTTTGGCTATGCTCTGAATAAATTACGTCATCCACACCTAACGGCGAATCAATATATGTACCTGTGCTTTTCACCTCAGACCTCATCAAGTTGAGCGCAAACATTAGAGGATCGTCCTGCGAGTGTGTCTCTCATTTATCACCTTCAAAAAAAAATACCTTTTGTTTGTACTTAACCAGAAGAGCTAACATAGGGTAGTCGAGCTCTATTAAACACAGGTCATTTGCTGTTGAAATACGCACGTTTAACAATGCCTTTAACACACCAAATCTTTTTTTTTCACGACAAAGGGCATGTCGGGGTTTTTGCTGAAAAAAAATACCAGTTTCTATAAATGCTTTCTTACTGATTTAGCATGTTCTTTTACCGCCGTGACTGTACTACCATCGCAAGTAAAAATTCTGTCAAGTAGGTATATTTCTTGTAGTCTTCCACTCGTAAAGCCTCTGTACCAATGACAAAAGGCTGTTGGTCTGCTTGCGTACCATTCAATGACATAAACTTAGTTTTACTTTCGTTGATTAGCATTCCACTAGACACACAAAAATCTCAACACGTGAAGTTTTTCTATACACTTTTCCCGAGAGCTAGCGAGAATCACGGTATCGTTCATCAACATCAAAATGTGTAATCACTTTAAGAAACTGTTCCATGTACACCTTTCCTTTAAACTACGTATGACATCATTCACAAAAACTGTGAATAGAAACATGATGTCGGGACCCTTGTCTGACCCCTACGACCGCTGAAATTATAGCAAGTCCAAAAGTTATCTTTGGCACCTTGTACATTGATACAATAGCGAGCAACATTGCAATACCGTGACCCAAGCGCTTTAGAACACTGATTAAAGCATATCTAGGTACTCTGTCATATGCCTTGGAAATTCAACGAAAACAACAAAAAGTTTAATCTTTTTTCTTAAAACAGTAGTTCATCAGTAAGCATAAAGTAACAATAAGTTCAATGCGTCCTCTTGAAGGCAGGGCGCCAGCCTGCTCCCGGTCAGGGGTAAACCAATTCATTAGTCTGTTACATAAAACATAGTCATAAATTTTGTCAATGCTGTTGATAATGCTGATACCTCTATAATTATCACAAATTGTTTTGTCGCCTTTCTTTTTTTATTTCATAATTAACTTTGCGTATGTCCAGCCAGCAGGATAACTCGTGACAAAAATTACTTTTAACAATGTTGTGAGAAAAGTTGTCCACTGTCCTGGTAACAGCCTAAACAGACCAGGGCTTACACCATCTGGACCACACCCCTTATTTGGCTTTGCTTGTTTTTCAATTACGTCCATAACCTCTGCTGAGTCAATTGGACTGTCATACACACATACATACATACACACACACATACATACATACATACATACATACATACATACATACATACATACATACATAGGTATACACGTGTACGCATGTATGTATATATGTGCGTATGATGTTTATATATATATATATATATGCATATATAAACGTGTATGAATGTATGTATATATGTGTGTATGTATGTATGTATGTACGTATGTATGTATGTATGTATGTATGTATTGCATAAGGTATACCTCGATACAAGGCATCACACACTCATGAGAGATGATATAGCCATTGGTCTCTGTTCGCCGTCATACTTTCCAAATTTTCAGTGGGGGGTCCGAAGCAAATTTTCATTGGTTTGTGGAATATTCACGGGTGCTTTACTAGCAAGGTGACAAAAATATGACATTGTAATTTTGTGTGAAACTCTTACTTGTTTGCCTTTTACAGTCCCTTGATAAGAAGTGATATGTTGTAGAGACCAATCCAAGACATGGAGGTGTAGCGTATCAGTTTGCAGTTACTTATCTGATAAAGAGGCTAATATTGACGTCCGATGCGAAGATCAGGTTCTTAGTTCTGCGGGTTCTTAGCGGTAAACAATCTGAAAACTGAGGCTGGCAATCTTAAACGGACCCTCACTTATTGCAAACAAAGTCAGTGAATTTCAGAATTAGATGTATGCCTTACGTCAAAACAACTAGTGGCCGCTATAAAAACATTTGAAATGCGTCAAGAAATGTGTATGCCCTCGTACCATGTCCAGTTACTGTCCATTATGATTCTGTGAATATAATGTTTGGCAATCTGCAAAATCTGCTTGATTGTGGCCGTGACTTAGGCGACCAAGATGTTTTGTACATTAACAAACATAACCTGTGTTAACGAGGTCTAAAAAGTTGCGACATAGAGCCTGATGCTTTTGAACAACAAGAGGGTTCTGTGACCAGCCCTTGCTCAGCTGACCTAGGCATTCATCACACTCGTAGCTATGTGAACTTAGGAAAGCATCAAGGTCACCCGTGTTCATGATCTGTGCTCCACTTTTTGTCACTGAGGTACACAGATTAGCTACTCTGCTACACTTTTTGACACCAAACTACACAATTTGGCTACTGTGCTGCACTTTTTGCCACTAAACTGCACAGGTAAGCTACAGTGTGGCACTGTTAGTCTCTGAGCTGCACAGTGTAGCTACTGTGCAACACATTTTGTTCATTGAACCGCACAGTTTGGATACTGCCCTACACTTTTTGCAACTGAACTGCAAAGTTTAGCTACTGTGCTACAATTGATCCCTCTGAGCTACACAGTTTAACTACTTTGTTGCACTCTTTTTCATTTAGCTGTACATTTTGGTTGCTGGGCTACACTTTTTCCCTCACTACTGTGTATTGTCACTACACATAAATAGCACTAAATCATGTTGTTGCCGGTTTGCTTCTTTCCGTACTGGTCATTCACGTTAATTTGCGTTTGAAAACTGTGCTGCATGTTTACCACTATACTGCACATTTTATTCATGTGCTGCCAATTGTGTACACTATATTTGCAATGTCTGGTCGCTGTCCATTTCTTCCTAAAGAATATTTGTTCAGAAAAATTCGATTCCTTAACACAAATTTTTGCTGCTTCAATTTGTTTTAAACACTGTTAAATTTGCTATAATATGCTGTTTAATCTGCGCGTATTAGGCATATAGACATTTTGATTAACCACTAATATCTTGTTGTGAAATTAAATGGACGATGATGGTGATTCTTATGGTTACCGTGATGGTAATGGTGATGGTGCTGCTGATGGTGACCGTGTTTACTATTGAGATACATGATGTGATGAAGTGGCTTACATAACCCGATTTTAAATCTAAATGCCTGCTCATGGTGAAATTGTTATGTTTAATAGCCTACCTTATCTAGAACACTTCTTATGGTGATTCATATTCGTATTGTCATTGTTTACACTTAACGTCTTATTCCTCTATGTGTTTTCCCTCCAAATGGTAGCATTTTTTGTTAATACTTTCATTGTACTGTAATGTACATCTTGTATTTACTCTGTGGCTCCCTCTGTACTGGACGAACACTCGACTAGACTTTTTTTGTTTTATTTAGGTGATCAAGATACAATTAATGCTTTTAAATCCAAAAATCAACTGTGACATAACATTGTTAGCATTATATGTGTACGCACTTACTATGATTTCAGTTTTATGGTTGCCTTCGGGCATCAGACTTTAAGTCAGAAAAAACATCCCCCATATTCATAAATTTCAAGCAACAATGACAGCAAAAAGGGCTTACAGTTATCAAAATATAAACATCCGTCTTCCAATATCAATGTGAAAAAAACAAATTTCACTCCCAACTCGAGAGAGGCAGTCATCCACAAAAGGGAGTATAAAAAGTGTAACTGTACATTGTCAGCATCTATATGTATGCACTGAGTATGATTTATGTTCCATAGTTGGCTGAACCTCTGAGAGAATAAAGGGTAGCAGTTCATTGTCATCATTAATGGTTATAATAACAAACATAGATTTATTGAACCTCCATAAATACGGGGACATAAAAACATACATCAAAATGATATAAATATACTGCATATAGATTAAAAATGAAATGTGACACAAATTACACATGAAATATAATCCAAGTATAAAAGAAAATAAAAGTATAAAAAGTTCAACAAACTAAGAGATACAAATGCAGAATTTCCCACTGAAAGCTTGACTGCAAGAAACCGGTAAGCTGTAGGGTAGGAATGCACTAAAATGAAAATTATGGCATGACTGCAGTCGAGCAGCACACCAGGGGCCACATGGGACCATCAATAGGACAGCCCAGTGTGAAGCAAGACGACTGCAGCCGAACAGAGCACCAGGGGCCACATGGGACCATCAATAGGACGGCCCAGTGTGAAGCAAGTCGACTGCAGCCGAGCAGAGCACCAGGGGCCACATGGGACCATCAATAGGACTGGCCAGTGTGAAGCAAGACCACCACCTTCACTTCTGAAGAGATTAAAAAGCACTTCATTAACAGAAATGTAGGCAGATGCTCAGCTGACGAGGGTTTAAATTGATTATTTGAAAAAAAAGGTCTTTAGCAAGTTAACCATAAGTACCTGTATTAAACAAGTTCTTTTCCAGCAAGTGAGGTTTGACATACGTATAGTTGACTGGGGGGAACTGTACTGCAACAGTTGCCAAACCAGGGTCCCTATAAAGTGGACGCCTGTGACAATATATATAGCCAACAGGGAAGATAAAATTCTATGCAGCAGAGACTCTACATGAGAATCTCAAAACTGTAGTGAAATAGTTTTCTGTTTCACCACACCGGCCATTGAAGGCACCATCAGACAACTCAGTAAATTTCTATTGTGCGATCTCTTGCCTAAGCCAAAGAATTGTTTAATCAGCATCCCTTAAACACTTCCCATGGTTTTTATATCGGTTGTGCCTAAGTTTAAATAATCTGTCTCGTAGGTTGAAATAAGCATACATATACAGGACCATAAGTACAGCTTTGCTTCGGTCTGTAGACTGGAATAGGATCGACCTGTGCTGTGCTATACCCGTAGTATACTCTATGGCAATTCTAAATTTTGCCAAAGCGATCATTCTGAGATTGTACCAGAATGATTGACAATTGTACTAAGAATCTCAACATTGGAGTCTGTTTTTAAAGTGTTCTTTCTGCTTTGGGTTATAATGTTCCTTTAATTTCTTCGTCAGTATTTTGGCAGCTTTTTGGTCTCCCCCCTCAGCAAATTCCATCTCGTCACACCCCTCGACCACTCTTAGGCCTGTACAATGGAGAATGATTGCCACCTGTATCTTCTTGTGTTTATCAAATGCACCACAAGGGACGAGATGGTGCATAACTTGCTTCCATTTCTTGAAATTCTCCGCCATGTTGCCGTCATCCAGTTCGAGTGGTCCCAGAGCCATAAAGTTCACTTCTGCTATCTTGGTAATGATTAAATGTAACCTCTTTCCTTTTTGGCAGACACAGTCTCTAATGACTGTTCTTACAAACCCTTGCCACTATGTTAGCTCCAGTAGCTGAGTTATTATTAACGGATCACCTGAAGACAGGATAGTCACCTTTATACGTTTACTCATTCACCATTTGTATACATTCTGCAACAAAATAATAGCACGTCACATGATCCCACATGTTTGACATAACAGACAATAGAGACGTTACGTAGAAATGGAATTTACGTGAAACGGAATTACATAACATCAACATATCAGTTAAGCTATGTGCTGCTGCTCACGTGTCTCTATCGTGTGTATGTGTCTACCCACTAGGTATGATTTCTGTTTGATGGTTGACTGATGCACATGAGAGAATAAAGGGTAACAGTACATTGTCAGCATTATATCAGTACATCCTGAGTATGATTTCTGTTTTATGGTTAACTAACGCACAGGAGAGACTAAAGGGTAACGGCACATTGTCAGCATTATAGGAGTACATACTGAGTATGATTTATGTTTAATGGTTGGCTGACGCATATGACAGAATAAAGGGTACAGTACATTTTCAGCATTATATGAATACTGAGAATGATTTTGATTTCATGATTGGCTACTTGGCACAAATCAAAGAGTGAAGGGTGACAGTCCGTTGTCAGCATCGTATGAGCATGTACCTGGTATGAGTTCTGCCTGTCGACACAACAGTTAGCCATATGCTATACGTTATTAGGAGATATTCTTTCTGTCAGCCTGCTGTGCAGTTTATCATCATTTGTAAAGTATGTGCAAGTGGATGGTTGCTTAGCTCATTTAAAACAGCAAATGTTCGCATCACATCAGTCATGAAGATACAATGTTTGCCTTTGATTTCCCGTTTCTATGGCAGTTACCATGGTCGATAATAAATGGAGCGGTAATTCATGTACATGTGTACTCTCTGTCTACACTCGCGCCAATGCAGTGACAACTAAATATAGCACAATTACAGACCTCATCACACCATTACTCCACAATCATTATCCTGATGATCCTGAGACACACATATAACGACATGTTCATGCAATTGCATTCATAGACACACTTGGTAAATAATCCTCAGATGACTGCAACCACTGAACCAGTGTCACTTTCATTGACACTGTCAAGACATTGTGTCAGTGAGAAGTGGTATGCCTACCCATGCTATCGGATCCAATTGTTCCAGTTCCACACCCAAAATGAACTTTGCCAAGCACTCTGATAATTGTTGCATGGGCCATGCACCTAAGTAACCTTTGTCTCGTGAAGATAATCCAAGCAGAACACAAACTATTTGGAATATCGCCCAACACATGCGAATTTGCATGCTTGCCAGTGTCTTTCACTTTGAACCGTGATTGATATCTATTTGTCACATGACCTCATTCAGCTAATCACAGTTGCTAGACATTGTTCCTCTGGGCGGTCCCTTTGAGGTTCTGCATGCTCCAAAAAGCTATATCTGCAGGATAGTCAAATGTAGGCCTAAGACATAATTATGATTTACTTTGGTCTCGGTTTTTTGTGATCAATATCTTAAGCCAAGACCTATTTGGAAGTCACACCTACTACCCCCGAAATAGGGACCAGTTCATCTCCAGAACGGTATATTTTGTAGTGAAGGGAGTACACAGGCAAGGTGGAACGGTATCACCAAAAGGGATGATAACGGGTGAAAACCCATTTTTGCATCAAATTTAGGTGATTTTTAATTTAAAACTATGTTGCAATAGGAAATAAGCATTACGTGGCATTGACAAATCCAAAAGAGGAGCATCAAATAACGAAAATATTATTTTATTCAACCTACTGTGAGAGTTGAACTATTGCGTAGCCTACCAGAAAAAGGGTGACTGTGGAGACAGGGTGATGTAACAGTGCCTGTGGCTTGCGCATTGATAAAATGGGTTTTCCATATATGGACAATTTTAAGCAGCCAAACCAAAAGAAAAGCCATTCTAGCAGATGAAAAGGGAGTCCAATCAGGACACAGAGAAGCCAGAAAATATAAATAAATTTTCTGTGTTTAGGTATCAATGCTACTTTAATCTAATGCAATTCATATACCTACACACGCAACCCGAAGTAATAATGTATCCCATTAATAGACATTCGTTGTTTTAGATTATATTTTATATACTAATTTTAAGCTTTGGACTATGTATTTCAATGAAATGCATCTAACATTTTCATTATATTTACCATTGACAGGAATGCGATATCTTATTTATATATAGATATATATATCGTTGACAGTAGTTTTGCCGCAGTATCACGCCTGCCAGCGCAGTTCATGGTCCTCAGACACTGTTGCCCGGCCCTAGACCTGCTGTAACACGTGCTATTAAAAGTGCACCTGCGAGGTACGGGTGGCTATTGCCCGGCCAGTCTTCTTTTTTTTTTTCTTCACTGGCACCACTGCCCTGCCAAACGGATGTGACTGAAACCATGACAATGTATAAAGATCTTTTTTTTTTTTCACTCCTCTCCAGGACCGTTTGGCGGCCAGGCTTGTTCTAGCTCGACGCTATGACCACCCCCTCATTTATTTTATGCCATTCATGAGCTATTTTGTTTTATAAGGAATTAACTAAGGAAATGTCTTCAGAAAGACTACATTGACAGGTATCCAATATCTTTATTATATTTATCATTGTCAAGCATCCACTATTTTATTATGTTAATCATTGCCAGTTATGCGGTATTTTTATTATATTGATCATTGACAGACATCTGACATTTTCATTATAATCATCATTTACATCCATATATATTTTTATTAAATTTGTCAGGCATTCCATAATTTTATTATATTTTTTTTATTATATTCATAACTGACAGGCATCTGATATGTTATTTTATTTATTTTTGACAGATGTCCCATAATTTTGTTATATTTGACACTGATACTGCGAGATCACAAGGAAGACTTGTCACGTGACGTATACGGTAATGCAAACAAGCAATTTTTTTTCTGTCTAGCTAGTTGAGGTAAGAGTAGAAGTAGCTTAACCTCGCTTGCATAAATCATATGCTATGCAACTTGCTTGAACTGAACAATCATTAACTGTAGCAAATAAACTCTAGTGTGGTTGTGATGCCTACACATGCTTTCTTTTATATTAATTCTCAATATACGGTAATTATACCCTTAATAATATCTAAATAAGTTCAGGATGATTGCATATTATATCAGACACATAAATCAAAACCACAACTGTGTCTAATGTCTGCCCAATAGGAATAATTATCATTGCAATAATGCACGGTACTTTTCACATTACACTCCTCAGATATTCTTAGTTCGCATTGGGAGACAAGTGTAATGTCTACATTTGTGGAGGCAGAAAACGGGTATTGTGTTTGCCTAATACCACAAACAAGCACTATAGGTCTCGTGCAATTAAAGTGAAATATTCACGGAACTAATACAATTTAGAATTGCCATGGTTGGTAGAAGGTGATCGTTATTCCATTAGGCATAGATTTGGTGTCTCAGATAATGTGAAATCTCCCATGAGATATAGCCTTGTATCTTTCTTTATATTTGTGGTCTTGTAAGCCTTCTATTTGAGCTTGGGTCATTTGTCAATAAATGTCATGTCCTTGTCAATTTTAGGACAGACGAATGTCACTTAGTTCCCAGGAAGAAAGCACTGCCTCTGCGGTGCCAGGTTACCACTTCCTCACTTCACTCAATCACAGCCATTGGAAGTATCAAATATCGTCTGCTTAACTTGTCTATTTTAACTAATTCTGTATTAGATGTGGTCTTTCACCCAATTTACCGAACAAATGTATCTGGCTATAAATAAGTATATTATTCACAGACTTAATCGCCCTTCACTGAACGAATTGTACTGCTCCACATTTAACCCTTTCCCCTTTAATTAAGACTGCGTCAACAGCTTCCCTCGGCATGGGTTGGGCACCAACCCATTCCGAGGAAAGCTGTTGACATGGGTCATGTTGTCTTGACAGGTATCATCTTCAATTCTCAGTCAGATTGTTTTTCATTGCTGTTACAATCAGTTGAAAACGCTGGAGCAGACGACTTTTCACCACCAGCCGGTTTTGGCGGGTTTAAGGGGGAAAGGGTTAAACAGTCAGGTACATGAACAGCATGTTGCAAGACATTTTGTGTTTGATGACATCATGGTTGGGGTCTTCCCATAAGTCAGTGCTGTGCCAGAGCATAGTCAGACAACAAAAAACCGTCTCCTAACCCTCTCTCTCTTCTCTCTCTCTCTCTCTCTCTCTCTCTCTCTCTCTCTCTCTCTCTCTCTCTCTCTCTCTCTCTCTCACTGTTAGTGTCCGTGTCTCTATGTGGGTGAGTCTGTTTGCATGTGTGTCTCTCAAAATAGCGAGTGAAACAGAAAGAAGAAACGGAATGAATAAAAGACAAGAGAGAAATAAACAAAGAAAGAAATTTTTCGACACTGGGTGGGATTCCGTGTCACTTTTCATTGGATAAATATTTGCATGCTCATATGTTTGCGTTGAGTTCTGGAGGTTTTGGTCTGTTCTGAAGCATTGCCCAGAATAGGTGTTGCTATCCTTTAAGCACAGTCAAGCACCAACTAACACTCTAAATATGTCATTAAATGTCCTGAGATGAAGAGAACATTCAAATTACCTAAATCAACCTATATGTAAAATTTACCTGTGGGTCTCGATGTGTCCTGTTGTAAGCAAATGGTCATGATAGGTCACCATGAGAAGTGACGCTAACCAGCTCCCAACAATTAATACCTAGGGCCATGTAATTTGGTCCACACTTTTTCATCACAAACTGAACATTTGCCTTTGGAATATATGACCTTGGACCCTACCAATCTTGTCTGGCAGTCCGGAAACCAGATTACTAGTTTTGGAGGCATAATCAGCAGACGTCGCCAATGCCACAGGACTGTCTCAGAGCACTAGTAAGCAAGTTGATCTTTCATTCCTGGACTGGACTGACATCATTTTGTTGTCTTCTGTGGCATAGTGTCAACAAGAGATTAGTGCATCAACCCTGTACTAACTCTATGTTACTCTGATCCATTGAACGTTTCTGTCTATTGCTAATTTGACACCTCCATATGCCGATACGCAGTGACTCTTGTGCTAGTCACTTAAGGTTAAACTGACTCATCATTAATGAGAATGGCTACTGTCAGAGCCAAATATATATATATGAAATAGCCTGGGTTGTAATGATGCTGTCCTGCATTGTGATGTTGTGGGTCTGGGTTGTAATATTGCCGACCTGGAATGTGATGTTGTGGGCTTTGGTTGTAATGATGCAGATTTGGGTTGCAATGTTGCAGTCCTGGGTTGTAATGTTACAGGCTAAGGTTGCAATGTTGCTGGCCCGGAATATGGTATTGCAGGCCTGGCTGTTAATTTTGCGGGCCAGGCTTGTAATGCTGCAGCCCTGGGCTGCGATGTTGTGGGCTTCGTTTGTAATGATGCAGGCCTAGGCTGTAATAGTGCAGGCCTGTGTTGTAATAATGTAGGCCTGGGCTGTGATACTGCGGGCTTCATTTGTAATGATGGTGGCCTGGAATGTGCTGTTTCGGACCTGAGTTGTAGTGTTGGCTGCCTGGAGTTTAATTTTGCGGGCTTTGATTGGAATGATGCAGGCCTGGGTTGAAATGTTGCTGGCCTGGAAAGTGATGCTGTGGACCACTGTTGTATTTATGTAGACCTGGGTTGAAATGTTGTGAGCCTGGGATGTGATGTTGCGGACCACTGTTGTGATGATGCAGGCCTGGGTTGTGATGTTGCGGGCCTGGCTTGTTATGTTGGCACACTGGGTTTATGATGTTGCTGGGTTGGGCTTGTGTTGTTGCTGCGTTGTGTTGTAGTGTTTCTGGACTAGATTGTGATCTTAAGGGCCTGGGTTGTTGGGTTGCTAGTCCGGACTGTCATGTTGCTACTGTTGATTGTGACTTTGGTAGCCTGGTATGTGTTTGCCGTCCTGGATTGTGATATTGTTTGCCTGGCTTAGGATGTTGTGGACAAGGGTTGTGATGTTGCCGGCCTGACATGTGACGTTCATATGTTATGTTGTCATGTTGCTTTGTCGAGTTGCCAAGTTCACATGTTTGGGTTTTTGATTCCTACGATGGACTGTGATGTTGCTGATGTTGGTTGTGGGTTGTGATTTTACTGGCCCAGGTTGCGTGCTGGCAAGCTTGGGTTGTGATATTGCTGGCTTGGCTTGTGACGTTGATACATTAGGTTAATTGTAATGTTGCTGTGATGGACTGTGATGTTGCTGGCACGGGTTGTAATGTTACCAGCCTGGGCTGTGATGTTGCCGGCCTGGGCTGTGATGTTGCCCGCTTGGGTTGTGATGTTACCAGTCTGGGTTGTGATATTACCAGCCTTGAGTGTGATGTTACCAGCCTGGGCTGCAATGTTATCTGGGGCTGGGCTGTGATGTATGGTGACTTAAGTGGTGATTGCCAGGCTTCAGTGGTAGGCTGCCAGCTTAGGTTGTCACTTTGCTGCAGCTAGAACAAGGTCTAAATTTTAAGTTATTTTAGGGAAAGAGACAACGCATAGAAAATATACTTTCTCGCATAGTATGCCAGTGCATAAGCTACACTTACTGCTATGAAATCACTAGTGACCGTGTGCTTGCGGTGGACACTTAAAACCAAATGAAAACTTGTTTTAATGATCTGTCTTTAAATTTTGGAGTACCCGGTGTGAATATTTTAAAAAAGTGGCAAGAGTTACATCGAATGATGTGCACAGAATTTCTGGGAATCAGAATATATGGCAGAGATGGCCCTTTGTGTTTCCCTTGTATCTTATCGTTCAAAGTTTGAGTGAATAATGCTGACTTCTGAACCAGTGTTATGCAGTGGAAATTTCCCCACTTGAAAACAAAGCTTGGTAGCAGGCTTTGGTGTGCAATAACGTGTTGTTATAGCCCTACAAAGGCAACTGTAGGTGTGATATATAGTGTGGGATACGATAGCAGAAAATGGGGCAGAGAAAGGCGGGTTGCAAGAAAGGTAGGATAGGGTGGGGTAAGATACAAGAGTATGAGGTCAGATATGATAAAATGGATACGATGCGATGATATTAGAATGAGTAGGGTAGTAGAGTGTAAGTTCGGATACTATAAAATGCACTGGACTTAGAAAGAGGAGGGCAGGGTAAAGTAGGACAAGATGTAATGAAACGGAAGAAGGCGCCATGAGAGAGTAGGTTATAGGGAAGGGTAAGGTAGGAGAAGATTCAATAGGGGAGGGTGCAATGAGATCAGACAGAGTAGGGTATGGGAAAGGGTAAGGTGGGAATAGTTTCAATGGGGAGGGCGCGATGAGATCAGACAGAACAGGCTATAAGGAAGGGTAAGGTTAGAGAAGATTCAATATGGGAGGGCGTGATGAGATCAGACAAATTGGGCTATACGGAAGGGTAAGGTTGGAGAAGATTCAATATGGGAGGGCGTGATGAGATCAGACAGTGGGCTATATGGAAGGGTAAGGTTGGAGAAGATTCAATGGGGGAAGGCATGATGCCATCGGACAGAGCAGGCTATAGGGAAGGGTAAGTA
This sequence comes from Hermodice carunculata, assembly GCA_964020975.1. Taxonomy (NCBI): domain Eukaryota; kingdom Metazoa; phylum Annelida; class Polychaeta; order Eunicida; family Amphinomidae; genus Hermodice; species Hermodice carunculata. Next base: position 531,590 of record CAXHWN010001928.1, on the reverse strand, counting down.
ACAGTGGACAAGGGATTTGTGGAGATGATTTTAGAAGATCATCGCTTGTGTATCTTAAATGTGCTCTATTCAAAAGCCTGTTCTCTAAGGGACTGCCTCATACATGCGTGTAAGTAACCCTGGAAGTCACAAAAAATCGTGATCCTTATATTTGCAAGACAGGTACAGTCGTAACGGATACATGAAAGGAAGCAGGTTTTCAATTCAATCAGCCACTTGCAGATAAATGTTATTCAAGAAGAAAACTCAACATTAAGAAATTTAAGACAATTTGATCCCTATTATATAGTTCCCTGGTATTTAAATTTTTAATCTTTCTCACTTATTTGAAAAGTGTTTCTCCCATGTCTTAAAAAAATGAAAAAAGATCAACTTATACAACAATATATTTGACGAATACCGAATGACGGATGTCTTAAATTGAACTTTAGATTTTTAAAAACCAAGTATATTTATCCATAGTTCATTTTAGACACAATACATGATTTTACACACCTACGATGATGTTTTATCATCTTATTATAAAAATAATGATAATAATAATAATAATAATGATGATGATGATGATGATGATGATGATGATAATAATAATAATAATAAATTAATTAATACATCCATCCATCAAAATTACAAAACTCATATAGAAAGTAACGGGCGAGGAATCTATAAAACTTAAATGAAGTTAATGACAGCATTTGGGGCCTACCTGATACCGGAAAAACATGCGTAAATTGTATATTTTCATCTGTTGTAATAAATGTGTGACAGATGCTATTTTTTATCCACTTCCGTACATGATTTTTATGGGGCGGAAGGGGGTACGTATCAGACAAATATTCTTAGTGTTTTACATATATTATATTAAATCAGGGGACATGACGTTTTCAGTTTAAATTTTAAGTTTAATTACATAAAACGGACGACTGTGAACTATTATGATAAAAATGTATGTAAAAGATCCTTGATTGAAGTACCAGGATGCCTGTGGTAACATACAAGATATTATTCCATGCCAATGGCGTTCTTAAGCGAACAAAACCGTTTACTCAGTCCAGAATATGGCACTGAAAAGTTGAAATTTAAAACAAAAAGGTACTTGGTGATTTTCCCTAACACTTGGGGGTGGTTTATTTTTCATTTTTATTATTTTTTTTTCAATCTCATGTTTAACTGCATGGGGTGTTGCTCACCGACACTGGCGAATCATATATTTCTGGTAACTTCAAAATCACGCTATCAAGCAACATGAAAATTGGATCATGTACATGGCCATCAGTGGGGCAAGGACCGGGCCCAAATCTTGTTTCCAAACACGTTTTCAAGATTAAGACACTTCTATTCACCCATGTGTTGCGGAAGCCGCCGTCAGTGAACATAAAGGTGTGCTTATGAAATTGATACTGACTCGACTCTGACATCTATTAGACTCTCCAACCATAAAATACATTAAACTAAAGATTCACAGTACTAGCACGCTTCACATTATGTAAATACCATTTTCAAACCAACAGCTTTTTAGCGTGCAGTGCATCAGATTGCGTCTTCAAGAGATTTAAAGGATCCTCGGAAAAAAGTCATTAAACACTCATGTATTACAGCAACATAAGGGACGAACGACTAAACCTTTTCACGGGTAAACTCATTGACATTGAGTGGGATACCATGTTGTGTTTATGAAAAGAATGATTTGTTGCGACATGGAAGTTTTTTTGTTTGTTTTTTTTTACATTTTTGGGGAGTGTATTTATTTTGTTTTGTTTTTTATTTATTTTTACTTTTTTTTCTTTTTCTCTTTTTATTTTCTTTTTTTTCGCTTTTTGTTTGTTTGTTTTGTTTTTTTTGGTTTTTGTTTTTGCTTTTTGTTTTTGTCTTTGTTTTTGATCTTTACTGTAATGGCGGGAGGACCTTATTTTTGCCGTAACAATTGACCTTGCCTGGTGATCATTATAGGTTTCTTGGAAAGCTTAGTTGCAGTGCGGTCCAGCTGCCTCCTTGGGGAAAGCTGATTGGCAGCATTTTTTCCAGGGAAGCTGATTGAGATACAGAGTTATATTGTGTTCTAGGTTTAAGTAGCACGCATTGGTGTTTTTTTCTCAGTTTGTGAATGATGATTTACGAAGTTAATACTTCGTTCATTAATTCGTCCATTTAATTATTCATTCATTAATTCATTCACTCACTCAGTCATTCATTCATTAATACATTCATTTTTATATATATATATATATATATATATATATATATATATATATATATATATATATATATATATATATATATATATATATATATATATACGTTTGTGTGTGTGTGTGTGTGTGTGATTGTGTGTACATTAATATTTAATTTTTTTATTTACTTAATTAATTAATAGGCGGTCTAGCACTCTGCCGTGATCCAGGGACTGTACATTTTCCAATTGTTTCACGGTAACCTTTTTTCCATTCCTGGGAGAACTTCACTTTTTGGTTGGCAGTTTTTTTCGTTTTGTTTTGTTTTTTTCCTTTTTGTTTTTAGTATTATTATTTTTTTTTTTTTTTTTTTTTTTGATGCTTTTTGTAATCGGTTTTGAGGATGGTTGCTCCCTTTTTTGTCTTCGTGTGTTTCTTTATTTTTGTTTTTTCAATTTTAGAAATAAGTTATTTATTAATTCGCTCATTTCCCCCTTTCGTCTTTTCATGAATAAATTACCATTTCTCAGGTCCTTCAACAAAGTTGTTCCGTAGCTGTGATGCTACTTCTAGTGATACAGTTCTTCCTTTGTTAAGCAGTTAACGAGATCTGTAACAAGAGTGCAAAGGTTGGAAATTAGCATTGTCATATTTTTTGCAAGAACTTCAAAATTTGCAAAGAACATCTTTTCACATTTGCGATTGCTTTCGTAAAACCAAAAACAAACCTAGACACAAAGTAATGATTAACAATTAACATTGCAATCTTCTGTGGCTATAACACCAAGAATGCATTTTGTACCTATTATTCCCATCTTCTGTGGCAATAACACCAAGAGTGTATTTTGTACCTAATATTGCCATCTTCTCTGGCTATAACACAAAGAGTGCATTTTGTACCTAACATTCTCATCTTCTCTGTCAATAACACCAAGAGTGTATTTTTGTACCTATTATTGCCATCTTTTGTGCAAGAACACGAACAGAGCTTAATTTTTGTAGCTAATATTCCCATCTTCTGTGGCAAGGACACCAACAGAGTTCATTGTTTGTATCCAACATTGCAATCGTTTCTGACAAGTACGCCAATAGAGTATAACTTTTGCAGCTAAAAGCGCCCTCTTGTCTGGCAAGAAAGCCAACAGAGTGTACTTTTTACATAGGAAACAGTGCCGTTATTTCTGGGAAGAACACAAACAGGGTGTAATATTTTTGTAATTAACATTGCCATCTTTTCTTCACAAACACCTACAGAATATACATTTTGTAGCTAATATTGCCGTCTTCCCTGGCAAAAGAAGCAACAGGGTGTATGTTTGTAGCTAATTAAGCAAGAGCAATATATTACATGAACTTACGCAATTTAATACCCAGTGTATAACCGATTTTCATTTGCCTTTACTGCTCCACAGTTGCAACCACATTGTAACACATTTTATATCACAACAGCAGACCGTTATGCATTTCTTGAAATCAAATATGTCATATTAAATGGAAGCACATACGGGCAGATGAACACAAATAATGGTCATATTTAAAATGGCAGCATATGCGGGCATAAACAGACACACAGACACACGCACATGCACACAAACACAGACAGACACACACACGCACATGCACACGCACACGCACACACACACACACAAATAATAATCATATGTAAAATAAAAGCATATGTGGGCACATATACACGAATCATTGAAAGATTCCAGTGGAATAGTTTCTTAACAGAGGAAAAGGTGTGCTACATGATTAAATGCCATAGCAGTCAGTGTACCATTCCTGCCTATGCAATATTTCCTGACATGGCTTTTACTGGCTCTGAAGGGGGAGTACATGAAGAAATGGGAATCACCTGCAAGTAAACACGTCAAAAAAGACAGGAAATGAGATCTAGCAGAATGGTCAGGTCTTGCTGTATTAATCAATAAACCAGTGAAAATCAGGTAACACATTGGCTGCCACAGAGTCAATAGATGGTCAGAGCTACAGCCACCTGTATCAACTCAAATAAGGTGCTCATGCAAAGACACTGACTGTATTGATCAGTCGCAAAACGGATACCGTGCGCGAGGCATGAGCTCGTCTCCCATGCTACATGTCAATGTCCACTGACGTCGCCTGCACTACATCCGTCGACTTGACTTTGATGGCAAAAATCAAATGCTTATGCATTTTGTGCTTTTCGTTCTGTACGTTTTGGCTTGTTTTGACCATATCAAATTGGTGAACAGAATGAAATAGTTTCCCTCTTGCCAATATTTTTCCCCCTTCATGTAAAATTGACTAGTAACGAAAGTTAGTTGAAGTATTGAAATATTAAAAAATCAATTGTAGTATAACGATCGAGTCATTCATGCATGAACAGTTATTTGTTATTCGTAGCACAGTCACTTTCCATAGTGTGCAATAGTAATGTTTAACAGTCTAAAGCAAAGGGCAATTATATAAACATACTATAGCATGTCCTGTCAGCACGGGCTGAGGTCATCTTTCGGAAATTGTCTGGAAGAGAGTTTCCTTGGGATGCGTTACCTTTACCAAGTGACTGTTTGTGACCATCTGATATAATTAGGTTGTCTCTCATGGAACTAATTCTATTGTAGTGATGCTGCTCACTAACAACTTGTAAACGACCAGTCAGATATGGGGAGCACAGTCACGAGTTAGATGCCACATTAAGATCGGGCTATGATAAACAATTGTCTGCTTAATGTTTATCCATTTCAATTTGTCAACTTTTTCACTGCCAAGTTTTGGGCAAAATGTGCCGAGGAAAACTGTTGACCCGGACCATTATATTATCAGGAACTATAGGTATGCTGGCACTTTATTAACACGTCTTTCCATAAGGAATATAGAACAGTGGCAGTCGGCCCTGAAAAAAGGTAAGCATGCCTTCAATATGAGTCCTTGGCGTCGCAAGGAGAAATACGTTCATCCCTGTATTTTGCAGCCTCTGCAGATGCATGATATTTGACTGATGTATGGCTTCACATGGAACAAACATCAATGTGTAGGAGGATCAGCTGGTCCAGGATATCAGTGATAGGTGCATGTAACATCGTTTAAGGATTCCGATGCATTAGGTTAACTTCTTCACCAGGTTTTATATGCAGGAGTCAAACTTACCATGTGAGTCGATGTCTATCCCAAGATAATTCAGTTCAGCCACCCAATTAGTTGGACATGAATCAAGACTGGCCTCAAGGGGAGAGGTGTCAATGTGCCTCAGTTTTTTGGTGATTACAGATCAGGGTAGAGTTAGTATAACCAATGTGTAGGCTCAGATTGTTTGCACATAACAGCTCAGATGTTTTTGGCGTCTTTGTTGAGTGCTGATGATACAAGCCTGACATCGTGTCGGCAAAGTAGAAAACTGTGTCATCAGCATACATATCGACCTCACAGTTGTCCAGGCAATCTGGTTGGGTCACCATTATAAATGTCGACCTCATATTTGTCTGGGCAATCTGGTAGGGTCACCATTTCAAAAGTTGACCTCATCTTTGTCTAGGCAATCTGGTAGGGTCACCATTTTAAAAGTTGACCTCATATTTGTCTAGGCAATCTGGCAGGGTCACCATTATAAATATCTCCCTCACATTTCTCTGGGCAATCTGGGCAGGTCACCAGCATAAGTAGGCCTATAGACCTCACTTTTTCTAGGCATTATAGACCTTAGATTTCTCCAGGTGATACGGCAGGGTCACGAGCATCAATATAGACCTACCATTTGTCCGGTCAAACCAACAGAATCACCAGCATAAATATGTACCCTACATTTTGCCAGACAATCCAGCAGGGTCACCAGCATCAATTCATGCCTTACTTTTCTCCAGACGATCCACAGGGTCACCAGCATCAATATAGACTTCACATTTCGCCAGGCAATTCAAGCACTTACAGAATGAAGAGTAGAGTGACGAAACCTCTGGGCACACGACCCAGTACAAATCTCACCTCGTATTGAATGTTAATATAGGACACTCGGGTCCTTTTCGCTCAATATTTCTTGAACCATATGCAGCTTAGTCTTCATCGAAATAACCAGTCATCAATATATTATTATTGATACTGGTATCTTTTGCAAGTTCAAGACAATATTCGAAATGTCCCCAAAGGGAAGTTGCTTCCAGCAGGTCATAATTTTATCAAGGAATAGTTTAGCCAATCACTGACAATGGCTACATAATTTGGGCCAACTGTTCTAAACAAAACATCTTCAGCGGATACAGAGGATCATGAAAATGTTTGGATTCTCCATTCTTGACATGTCAAGGAATGCTGAAAAAATTCAGCTGTTGAAATATTCAACAACCTGGGTTGATTACTATTAAACGAGCATACCAAATATCTTAAATGTCTGCTCGTTTACAAATGTCTCAATAATTTGGTGCCAAAATATGCCACAGTGTATTCTGTTTTATTTGGGTCAATACACAGTTAGAATGCCCGCCAAAGTTTCCTTCGGTTTGTACTGTCCCCGTTTTATAACTGGCCAAAGGGATAAAACGTTGCATGCCCAAGGTGCAGGACTGTGGACTGATAACCAATGTACATATACATATACATATATATATATATATATATATATATATATATGTATATATATATATATATATATATATATATATATATATATATATATTAGGGGCAGAGAAACTAAGTTGGGTTATTTTATATGTGATGTTGATTAATGGGTTCTTTAAGGTACTTTGGTAAAAAGTTAAATCAGGGGTACCAACATGCACAGTTAGTACACACATAATTGATAAATAGAAGCACCAATATTACAAGTTTTTCATCTATGATCATGTATGGTGGGAGTTTAAAAAAAATTCACAGTGAGAGAGACATATTTTGTTTTTGTACAAAGGCTGGCTGGAAAGGTTTGAACCTAAGTAAAAAATCTCAATCTGATTGAAACAAACTTTCGCCACCAATAAGTACAATAATTTAATGAATCAGAGACATACGAACTGCAACTGTACTGTGATTATTGTCTTTGTGCCTGACCATCTAGTGAACCTACCCGTTAAAATCGCAAGGAATAAAAAAACTGGCTCTTGGGCAGTCATAAGGTACCTGCAACTGAGAGGGCTAATTGCAACACAGTAGATGCCAACAAGGTCTTCACTTAAGGGGATGATATCCCTTCTTTGCCGCTGTTTAGATGTTGGCTGCAGAATTCAAGCATAGCAGAGAGAGCCTTGACAATAACTCCCATCCAGGAAGGCCTTCAACAGCCACCATTGCCGAAAACAAACATTACCTGGGTGCATGACATGATGATGGCTGATCGACCACTGGACATATTGTCACTGTAGTGGGCATCTCTCTGGAGAGCATTGAGCATATTCTTATCCAGGAGTTGGGAATGACAAAAGTTTCTGCAAGATGGGTGCCAAAACTCTTGACAGCAGATCAGAAACATGTCAGATTCCTGGCAACCCTTGACAATTTATGCCGTTTTGACGCAGATCCCAATAATTTTTTAGGCCTGATTTGTAACCCTGGAAGAGACCTGGATTCATCACTGTCATCCCAAAACCAAAATTCAGTCTAAACAATGGAAGCATGTGGGGTCACCACCACTCCCACCCCCTCCCCCTTCCTTCTGCTGGAAGGGTGATGGCTTCAGCCACTTGTGATGATTACACAGCACAATAAGTCGGTATTTCTGGACTCACAGCAATGACGTCATTTTCACAGAACTTTCGGCTTTACAACTGCAATGCGAACAGCTATAAAAGATAAGCCTGGACATGGCATGGCCTCAGGTGGAAACAAGATAGGTAGACGCTCACTCGTAACTTCGTAAGTTCGATCTGTGGGTGTTCTTAAAACTAACCAGGGTAAAATGGTCTGGGTGGAGTCTCAAGGATGGAGCACTTCGACAGATTTAGCAGCTCAGTGAGCAATTTTGAACCCCGTTTCTGCCAAACTGTTGCACAGGCAGTAAGAAACCCTTGTAGTGGTGTTCCCAGCCAGACAGTCAGGCAAGCTGGTCATTAAATGATGTCACTTTGCACTCCTGATGTCCGAACAGCTGGTTTTGCGAATTTGTCATTGAAGAATATGCATGCATTCTGTTTGATTGCTATATATCAGGCAGTCAGCATTCTGAAACCAATTTTAAGTTTGTTGTAAAAATCAAAGGTTACAGCCTATAAGCTAAGCATATTGATGCAAGCATGGTTACGCCATGCTTTCATTTTACAAAGCTAGGCACTCACGTTGTTCCAAGTACAACAAACTCTAGAGTTAATTCAACATCGACTTAGCACTGACGTCTGCAACTGGCCATACGTTTAGGATTGCTTAGAACAACATGGAGTGACATTTGGCACGAAACTGTGGGTCACCTGAACAGGGGCTCTTGACATGGCTCTTGAATCTAACTTCACTGGAATTTGAGCGAGTGTTGTTACTATTAGCGTGATGTGTGCAGCTTCACATTATCATTGGTGTTATGGAGTGGCATGTTGACAACGACACCAAAAATTGCCTATCATTAATAGCGCATAGCGCAAAGTGTCATATTTTGGAAACTCTGTACTGTTTTAGAATTTGTGCGTTTAATTTATATTTATGCTGATTAGACGCCAGTACTTACAGAAATACTGACGTCACTTAGATATATTGCTTTACCATTTATCTGTCATGTTCAAGTCGTTTAGATGTACGCCACAAGCATTTAACATTTAAAGGCAATACTAACGCCATTTAAATGTATAACACAAGCAGTTATCTGTAATACTGACGTCACTTACATATATAAAATTAGCAACTGTCTGTAATACTAATGATATGTAGATACATAGTACTAGCAATTATCTATAGTACTAAAGTTATTAGGATGTGTAACACTAGCAGCTATGTGTAATACTAATGCCACTTAGATGTATAACATAAGCAATTATCTGTAATACAAGCGTCATTTACACACATGACAATGACATTTGTCTGCAACCCGAACCTCATTTACATATAAAAAGGTAGCATTCATCGGAGAAACGAAATCATATCATCATGTAACTGTATCATTTATCTGTAAAACTAACATCCGGTAATACGCGACTGCAGCATTTATCTGTAATACTAACACCAATTGAATATGCTATTGTAGCATTTATCTGTAATACTAACACCATTTGAATATGCGATTGTAGCAATTATCTGTAATACTACCACCATTTGAATATGCGATTGTAGCATTTATCTGTAATACTTACATCATTTGAATGTTCGACTGTAGTGTTTATCTGTAATACTAACACCATTTGAATATGCGATTGTAGCATTTATCTGTAATACTAACATCATTTGAATGTTCGACTGTAACATTTATCTCTTATAATAACATTATTTGAATATGCAACTGTAGCATTTATCTGTAATACTAACATTATTTGAATATGCGACTGTAGCATTTATCTATAATACTAACATCATTTGAATATGCGACTGTAGCATTTATATTCAATACTCGTGTCATTTGGATATGACACTATAAGATAAATCTCTTATAATAAAAGCATTCAGATATAAAACACCAGCTTTAATCTGTTATACTAACGTCATTTAGATATGACACTATGACATTGATCTGTAATACTAACGCCAATCACATATGAAAAAAAAGCAAGTATGTATGTGTATTACTATCAGCGTTATATAAATACATGACAATAATATTTACATGTAATACTTATGTCATTTAAGGATAAGAGAGTGTAGCATTTATCTGTGACAGTAACATCATTTAGATGTGTGACAATAGCGATTATCCTTATTATTAACGTCATTTAGATATATGGCACTGGCACTTATCTGTAATACTTACGTCATTCAGATGTGATACTAGAATGCTCTTCTTTAAATATCAATATTATTTAGACACACAACTTACATTTTTCTGTACTTTTAACGTTACTTATATATATATATAACACCACCATTTATTTGTAATGAGAACACCATTTAGATAGATGACAAATGATACAGGTGAATGACAAACACATTATACTGATATTTACCTTAGACTGCCATTAAAGATAAATCGTTTGTCACACATATACTAATGATTAAAGGATACAGTATACTTATAATAATTTAGCCTGCCTTTACTTTGTTATTGAGAGATGCGGGGGGTGGTCCCCTGACAGCTGGTTTTATGTGCGTAGTTGCCAACACCTGTCCTCCACACACAAGTCCTGTCAGTCCTTCCTTAAATACATCATTGTGCTGTAGTTTCAACGCTGATTAATTGATAAAGAGCACACAAATATTTGTATATATATGGAGAACAAAATAAAGAGCAATTAAAAACAAGTTCTGTCAGTTCTTTCTTTAATACATCATTGCGCTGTAGTTTCAACGCTAATTGATTTATAAAGAGCACACAGATGTTGTTATTGTATCGGCATGAAAAACATTATCACTGTACGTACTGTACATACCCTGACCTGAGGCCCCTGTGAGCACCTGTACATAGCCCAAACAAGGGCCCCCTGTGAGTACTTGTACGTTCCCCTTACAGGGGCCCCTGTGAGTACCTGTACACACCCCGCACCAGGGCCCCTGTAAGTAACTGTACGTGCCCCAACTAAGGCCCCAGCGAGTACCTGTACATACCCCGCACCAGGGCCCCTGTAAGTAACTGTACGTGCCCCAACTAAGGCCCCAGCGAGTACCTGTACGTACCCCAAATTGAAGCATCAGTGAGTACCTGTGCCCTTATTATGACTTGGGGAATATATGTTTCTTAAAGGTACATCAACATAAAATTAGATAAATTGTGTCCTTAAGCCTTTATATAATTTTGTTTTTAAGTTTACATCATTTATTCTTTCCGCAATTCCAGACAGTTGAAATACGCTTGTCCAAGTGTATTATCACAAGCTATCACTCCAAACGCATATAAATGTGATCAAGATAACTGCACATTGCAATTGAACTTATTTGGAACATTTACATGTATGTCGTATATCTGCCATTATTGCAGGAGAGTCTATCAAAGCAATCAGACATCATGTTGTCTTATACAACATTTGCAATATTCATGGAAACAAATTATTCAAAATAAATTAAGCTGATTTATTAATAATTGTCTAGATTGAGCTATGCTGCTTATGTTCAGATTTAATGAAGCAGAAGAAGAATATCAGTACAATAAATTATAGTGCGCACATACAACAAAATCTGGGGATGCATTTTATATCAAGCCACAAAAACCTTTTATGGAATAACTCTCCAGAAAAGAAAAAGGAGGTTTCACGAGCTTGCTACATAGTGACCAATGAGCAGGTTCATACATCTTCCCAACAAACACGTGATGCTCATGGTCTCTCCAGGTAGGGAGGGTAAGGTTCCTTTAACCGCAACACCAACGACGGAGGCCTTTTTGTATTACTCTTTCACTTATCACCCAGAGCCGGCTTTTTTGGAATGAAACAATATCCTTCCAGTCCATCAGCTTTGGATCCGTTGTTTGTACGTGCGCTTTTTAGTGTGCATATCAGTTGATGATTGCCTATGGGCCATGTGACTGGTCACGCTTAACGGCATTCACGTTAGACCCTTTGACCCTCCCACCCCCTCCCTTTAATGTCAAAAGTAAACCTCCATGACACACAACTGATCTTTTCCTTGTGCACCATGAGTGTGATCTAGATCATTCTATTTGACCTATTATTACACACCGATATGACTGGTCTTCTCCTTTTAAATTTGTCATTGGGCATATTTATCACCAAACCCTACATCGAGTTTGTACATTTACTCTAATGATAACTATTTATTTATTTATATTAAACAACTTTTTTCCTCCAATCTTCATGATGCAAATCCCGGGTTTTGTCTGTGGCCTAAGACAGAGTGAAAATTGGGCCAGTAGGCGTGCTTCAGTTGACCAAGAGTAGGCCTCCCAAAATTAATGTGGATTTAAGGATAGCAAAGGGTCATTCGAAACCATTGGACACCTTCAAAGACATAAATTTTTAGCTGGCCATAGAAACATTTATCGGCGAAGATAGTCTGTGCAGGCCTTAACAGTTAATATATCAAATAATGTTGCTATGCACTATAAACAGAATGTGTAGGAAGGGGTGTTAGCTGACATGTTGATACTTGATGGAAAGGTCTTTCCACGTAGAACTCAGACAAGGCATGCTGATACTTGATGAGAGGTTTCTCCACATATAATTTAGACAAGGCATGCTGATACTTGATGGACAGGTCTTTCCACGTAGAATTTAGACTAGGCATGCTGATAATTGATGGGAAGGTCTTTCCACATAGAAATTAGGCTAGGCATGCTGATAATTGATACACAGGTCTTTTCACATAGAGTTTGAATATTAAATTATTCCATGGATATAAATCATCTTCACTACTAAAGTCGGTTCTACCAGCAAAAGCGATATGATTTACAGTTGTGTTACTGTATTAGAATATTTCTTTATACCTTTCTTTTAAAACAAATTTCAAAATGAGCATTTACAACCTGGAGAAAATACACTACACCCCTGTTTGAAATCTTGGTTTATGTATAGGAGCTTGGAATGCATAGAATGGGTCAGTCCACGACCAGCCAGCTAGTATGAAAGAAATAAAAGTAGCAGCCAGTATGAAAGAAATAAAAGAAGCAGCTAGTATGAAAGAAATAAAAGTAGCAGCCAGTATGAAAGAAATAAAAGTAGCAGCTAGTATGAAAGAAACAAAAGTAGCAGCTATTATGAAAGGAATAAAAGTAGCAGCTAGTATGAAAGAAATAAAAGTAGCAGCTAGTATGAAAGAAATAAAAGTAGCAGCTAGTATGAAAGAAATAAAAGTAGCAGCCAGTGTGAAAGAAATAAAAGTAGCAGCTAGTATGAAAGAAATAAAAGTAGCAGCTAGTATGAAAGAAAAAAAAAGTAGCACCTAGTATGAAAGAAAAAAAAGAAGCAGCTAGTGTGAAAGAAATAAAAGTAGCAGCTAGTATGAAAGAAATAAAAGTAGCAGCTAGTATGAAAGAAATAAAAGTACCAGCTAGTGTGAAAGAAATAAAAGTAGCAGCTAGTATGAAAGAAATAAAAGTAGCAGCTAGTATGAAAGAAATAAAAGTAGCAGCCAGTGTGAAAGAAATAAAAGGAGCAGCTAGTATGAAAAAAATAAAAGTAGCAGCCAGTATATATGCCATTTTGGGTTAGGGTTTGGTTATCCAGTAACTGTAGTCTTTTGTATAATTTATGAAAATATTTTAGAAGCCAAATATATTTGACTTTATTTTGGATATTCGACTTTTTTCTTGAAGAGTGGACTGTCATCTTATATATTCCACTTTTTGATTTTTTTTAATTCAATTCCCTTTTAGGCCTCCATACAAAAAGTGTGCAGAAAAGCCATTCAATACCTCCGCAGTCTCTACAGTCTCTCGTACGATTACCGGTACCAGACCCAAGGTGTAATGGTCGCCAAACACATTTTCATAGCTGTTGTGTCCAGGATCCTGTCTGCATTTCGAGCGCCTATTTGAGCATTGTCTTGTTTGTTCATAGCATACCCTTTACTCCTGTCTCCCTTTTCTCAGGCTCAAGGTATTCCCCATGTCTTGAACTAGCAACGAGTTGTTGATATATTCTTCCACAACCAGGTTTTACCACATTAATCTTTTAAATTTCCTTAGAGTTTGAGCATTCTTCCTACCTCCCTAACAGGACTCCTGACCAGTTTTAACGCCCTCTTATTACCCTACCCGGGTTTTCTAAACAGTTTTAATACCCCTCTTACCACCCTACCACCTGGCACTCACTAGGTTTCTTACACTCCTATGACCCTACTAGGTTTTCCTAAACAGTTTTAAAACCGTCTCACTACTCTAGCAGGTAGTCCTGACCAGTTGTAATACCCCATATAATCACCCTACTAGGTAAACCTTACCAGTTTTAATACCCCTCTAACCACCCTACCATGTAATTCTAGCCAGTTTCAATAGCCGTCTTACCATCCGACCGAGTAGTCCTGACCAATTTTAATACCCCTCCAAGCACCCTAACAGGTAGTGCTTTTACCCCCCAAACAGGTAGTCCTAAGCAGTTTGAATACCCCTCTTACATCGCAAAAAGTGCCCTTTAAACCCACGAGGGAAGCAGCTTATTGTTCGTGTTTAGAGTGTTTTACCTTACAGTCATGGTCTTCATCAGGCTGTTTTCTAGAAACGTTTCCCTTCATTTCCTAAGTGTGTCACACAACTGTATCCCTGATCTCTTCGCCCTCCATCCTCTACCCTCACCCTGCCACCCACCCACCCACCCCCACGAGCAAACCTGCCATCTGTAAATGCTACGTCAGGTCCACTTTATCTCGGGACCCCTCTCCCTCGGCCCCAGCACATACAAAAAAATCTATTAAATCTCTCCACTGTCTATCTGAAGACCCCTCCCCCTCGGCCCCAGCATATACAAAAAATCAATTACATCTCTCCACTGTCCATCTGAAGACCCCTCCCCCTCGGCCCCAGCACATACAAAAAATCAATTAAATCTCTCCACTGTCCATCTGAAGACCCCTCCCCCTCGGCCCCAGCAAATACAAAAAAACCAATTAAATCTCTCCACTGTCCATCTGAAGACCCCTCCCCCTCGGCCCCAGCACATACAAAAATCAATTAAATCTCTCCACTGTCGATCTGAAGACCCCTCCCCCTCAGCCCCAGCACATACAAAAAATCAATTAAATCTCTCCACTGTCCATCTGAAGACCCCTCCCCCTTGGCCCCAGCATATACAAAAAATCAATTAAATCTCTCCACTGTCCATCTGAAGACCCCTCCCCCTCGGCCCCAGCACATACAAAAAATCAATTAAATCTCTCCACTGTCCATCTGAAGACCCCTCCCCCTCGGCCCCAGCATATACAAATAATCAATTTCATCTCTCAACTGTCTCTCTGAAGACCCCTCCCCCTCGGCCCCAGCATATACAAAAAATCAATGACATCTCTCCACTGTCCATCTGAAAACCCCACCCCCAGCATATACAAAAAATCAATTACATCTCTCCACTGTCCATCTGAAGACCCCTCCCCCTCGGCCCCAGCACATACAAAAAATCAATTAGATCTCTCCACTGTCCATCTAAAGACCCCTCCCCCTCGGCCCCAGCACATACAAAAAATCAATTAGATCTCTCCACTGTCCATCTAAAGACCCCTCCCCCTCGGCCCCAGCACATACAAAAAATCAATTACATCTCTCCACTGTCCATCTGAAGACCCCTCCACCTCGGCCCCAGCACATACAAAAAATCATTTACATCTCTCCACTGTCTATCTGAAGACCCCTTCCCCTAGGCCCCAGCATATACAAAAAAATCAATTACATCTCTCCACTGTCCATCTGAAGACCCCTCCCCCTCGGCCCCAGCATATACAAAAAAATCAATTAAATCTCTCCACTGTCTATCTGAAGACCCCTCCCCCTTGGCCTCAGCACATACAAAAATTCAATTAAATCTCTCCATTGTCCATCTGAAGACCCCTCCCCCTCGGCCCCAGCATATACAAAAAAATCAATTACATCCCTCCACTGTCCATCTGAAGACGCCTCCACCTCGGCCCCAGCACATACAAAAAAATCAATTACATCTCACCACTGTCTATCTGAAAACCCCTCCCCCTCGGCCCCAGCATATACAAAAAAATCAATTACATCTCTCCACTGTCCATCTGAAAACCCCACCCCCTCGGCCCCAGCATATACAAAAATAATACATACAAAAAAATCAATTAAATCTCTCCATTGTCCATCTGAAGACCCCTCCCCCTCGGCCCCAGCACATACAAAAAATCAATTACATCTCTCCACTGTCCATCTGAAGACCCCTCCACCTCGGCCCCAGCACATACAAAAAATCAATTACATCTCTCCACTGTCCATCTGAAGACCCCTCCACCTCGGCCCCAGCACATACAAAAAATCAATTACATCTCACCACTGTCTATCTGAAGGCCCCTCCCCCTCGGCCCCAGCATATACAAAAAATCAATTAAATCTCTCCACTGTCTATCTGAAGACCCCTCCCCCTCGGCCCCAGCACATACAAAAAATCAATTAGATCTATCCACTGTCCATCTGAAAACCCCTCCACCTCGGCCCCAGCACATACAAAAAATCAATTAAATCTCTCTATTGTCCATCTGAAGACCCCTCCCCCTCGGCCCCAGCATATACAAAAAATCAATTAAATCTCTCCATTGTCCACCTGAAGACCCCTCCCCTCGGCCCCAGCACATACAAAAAATCAATTAAATCTCTCCATTGTCCATCTGAAGACCCCTCCCCCTCGGCCCCAGCACATACAAAAAATCAATTACATCTCTCCACTGTCCATCTGAAGACCCCTCCACCTCGGCCCCAGCACATACAAAAAATCAATTACATCTCTCCACTGTCCATCTGAAGACCCCTCCACCTCGGCCCCAGCACATACAAAAAATCAATTACATCTCACCACTGTCTATCTGAAGGCCCCTCCCCCTCGGCCCCAGCATATACAAAAAATCAATTAAATCTCTCCACTGTCTATCTGAAGACCCCTCCCCCTCGGCCCCAGCATATACAAAAAATCAATTAAATCTCTCCACTGTCTATCTGAAGACCCCTCCCCCTCGGCCCCAGCACATACAAAAAATCAATTAGATCTATCCACTGTCCATCTGAAAACCCCTCCACCTCGGCCCCAGCACATACAAAAAATCAATTAAATCTCTCTATTGTCCATCTGAAGACCCCTCCCCCTCGGCCCCAGCATATACAAAAAATCAATTAAATCTCTCCATTGTCCACCTGAAGACCCCTCCCCTCGGCCCCAGCACATACAAAAAATCAATTAAATCTCTCCACTGTCCATCTGAAGATGCAGTTTTCTTTCGTTTATCTTCTACTCTGTATGCTTTTGGTGTACTTTCGTCCGTTAGCCCAATCCATAAAATATTGCAACCAAAAATGATACCCCATGAATGTTGAACCTTTAGTCATTATTGTCAACATGAAATAGCACTGGGCAATTTGGGCCCTGTATCCCCAGATCTTACTAACAAAGTTTCAAAATGGATGACATTGAGTAAACCACCAAAGTAATATCGAAGATCCCTTTCTAAATGAAAGAGGGAACCGTTGAATTGGCAGCCAGTGGAGCCTTCCAGTTAGAGCCAGAAGGAATAGGCATACAGCCAACTTTTGTGGGAGTGCGTCAAGGCTTTCATTACTTCACGGTGCCATGCACTGCCATTTCATGTCTTTTCGTTAAAATCCACCATGCAGGTTAAGGTTTACTGAATACAGATTCAGGTTCAAACTTCATTGTCGAAACTGAAAGAGAATGCAACATGAAGCGTTCCCACGAGAAATGGCCACAATCGACTCAGCCCTGCCTTCCAGTAGTGTCCTCGCCTTATCCCATCACCATTTATTCCTACTTGAGTAGATTCAATCAGTCTTTGGGTCAAAAAGGGCAAACCAAAAACGAAGTGGGGAAGGCTTCCTGCAGGTATCAGGTGCAGAAGCAGGCCTCCTACAAGACCTGTGGGCACAGTCCTGGTCTCCTATTAGATCTGTTTGTACAGGGCTGGTGTCCTATTAGATCTGTCTGATGAGTCCTGGTCTCATTAGATCTGTGGGCACAGTCCTGGTCTCATGTTAAAGCTGTCGGCAGTGCTGGTCTCCCACCAGATCTGTCGGCACAGTCCTGGTCTCCTATTATATCTGTGGGTACAGTGCTGGTCTCCTGTTAAAGCTGTCGGCACAGTCCTGTTCTCCCACCAGATCTGTCAGCACAGTTTTGGTCTCCTACCAGATCTGTTGGCATTTTTCTAATATTCAAGAAAACAGACGGAGAAAAGAAAGAAGGATTGAGGGAGAGAGAAAGGGCAATGTTAAGCATGCTAAAGTGTGGTATTTGAAACGTCTGTTGGACATACAAAACATCCTTGTTATGATTATATATTTCAAATCTGTCACTCCGCAATGCATTGTAGGCTTGACACAAAGTGTATTGTGACTTAGGGACTGACGATGCAGCTACGTTGTAGCCTGTTCTAACAACGTAACAACGTAATGTTACAGCTACAACTAGGTGTAAGCTACTTGATGTGTGTTGTATATGCCCATATGTAGCTGTTTATTTCCATTCACATTTTGGTTATGTTCATGAACACGATGCAAGCTTAAATGAAGCATGATTTGTGTTATAGAAATG
The DNA here is from genome assembly GCA_964020975.1 of Hermodice carunculata. NCBI lineage: Eukaryota > Metazoa > Annelida > Polychaeta > Eunicida > Amphinomidae > Hermodice > Hermodice carunculata. Next base: position 513,175 of record CAXHWN010001928.1, on the reverse strand, counting down.
GATAGTTTGGCTCTTAAACTATATATATATATATTTATATATATATATATATATATATATACATATATATATATGTATATATATGTATATATATGTGCATGTTTGTGCGTATGTATGTATGTATGTATGTATGTATGTATGTATGTATGTATGTCCCAAACTTGAAAATACATCAAGCCACCACCGGCAAGACATTTGCAAGCAGTCGCTGCATGTACATATATGGGGACTGAATGTCAGGCAGATCTGCTAGACCTTGGGATAGTTCTACATACTACTAAAGGTGTAGCCATGTAGAGCCTTAGAAATACCTACGACCTATGGGAAATGCCAAAATGTATTTATAGAATTTAACCCATCTTAAATAGAGAGTTTTTGAGAAATAAGATTAAAAGTAGAATATCTGAAGTGCAATTTATCGTAACTTGATGATTTAAAATTCAGTTTAGGTATATTAACTTGAGTTTAAGATGTTTTGAATTGACAATCTATATTTATTTAAAGATATCGTTTAAAGCATCAAATAGTAAAAGGATTTGCCATATAACCTTCGCAGTAAAGTTTGCTTTTTAAGAAAAAAAATGGCAACGTTTCTAAGGAGTCGAGAATGTTTACAGGGCAGGGGAAATGTCTAAAATGAAAAAATGATACAACCTCTTTGAAACGTTTGCAAAGTGTATAAAATGTGTTTAGGTCAGAGAAAAGTGTCTAAAGACACAGTCAATTGCTCATACTTATACCCGTTGTGATCATAGACTAAACCAAGCAGCTGGTCATGTTTATTAAGCAGAACATTTTAGAAATTAAGCTTTTAGATTTGCACTATAGTTGCCCTTTTTTGCATAACTACAGGAGAAACTGATATTTTTCAGTGTCTCTAGTGGCGCCTGGATTCGGTGGCTAATTGTCAATTTTGAGGACTGAAATAAATTTATGGGCTAAACATAAATCAATCTAGAATAACCATAATATGATTTCATTGCTTATCATTCCGATCGCGAGTTTATTGTCTTTGCTCATGGATTACATGCAGCTAATATGATAGATGCACATTTCAATATATACAGCAGAGACTTCCTTCGTTTGTCCATTATACAAGTTTCCAATTTTTAATAAAAACCTCATTAATCAGTCAGAAAAAATCAGGGGGATGTGGCATTTCGTTAGAACTGAATAATGTCATGACAACACGTGAAAGGACAGTATAGATTCCAGTCAGCCTGTTGCTTTGGATGCAGATATCACAGCTAAACACCTTTGCTTTAATCCTGTGTGCTGGGAGGTCAAGTTTTAGCCGATAACTGTCTGATTTCAGGGACTTTCTCAGCCAATGAAGAATACTTGAGGTTGTAAATTGCACTTTCTGCTGAGTTAAAATACATGTGACACCACCTCGGGTGGACACCCAACAGCCAATCAGAGAGGCTGGATTTGTTTACCCACCAGATGGCTACCCCGCCCCCCCCCCCCAAAAATATATAATGAAATAAAAAATGAATAAAGGGTCTTCAGCAGGTAACTTCTAAGGACATGTTTTGGAGTCTGTACTCGTGTCTCTCTGAGTAGTGGCTCCGTGTCAAAGCTAAATATTGAGCAAAAACAACAAACACAACTAGAAGAGAAGATTTCAGTCAATGCAAATCTGTCTGTGTGCCTTCAAAAGTTGTACTTATTAAATGCTACAGCTTTTGATCTTTGGCACTTCACAATCCATGAAGCTTATGGCTGGATGTAAATTTCCCAACTCCAAATTACCTTGAACTTTGACCCTAAGAGGTCACATGCAAATTACAAATTTGACAATCTTATAATACCTACAATTAAAGCCCAACATGAACCACACCAATTGACCAGGTTATGACCAGATGCTTTCAAAGGGCCAAATGACCTTGACCTTTCACTTTTAGAGGCTATATGTTAATTAGGAAATATGCAGTGTTGCAATACCTGCAATTTGAGTCCGACATAATTAGAATTGGATGGAAATTGGCCGAGTTTTGACTGAATGAAAAGTTCAAAGGTCCAAGTGATCTTAACCTTTGACCTCTAGAGGTCGCAAAATGTGCGGTGTTACAATATCTGCAATTTGAACCAAACCTGAACAAAATTTCAAAGGTACAAATGACCTTGGCCTTTCGCCCTTGATCATTGCAGGTCACATGTAAATTACCAAAATATACAGTGTTACAATAGCTACAATTTGAGCACAACATGATCAAAATTGAATAACAATTAACCGGGTCATGGCTCAGTGTAAATTTCAAAGGTCTAAATAACCTTGACCTTTGACCTTTAAATGTTACATGTAAATTACGAAAAAAAATGCAGTGTTGGAATGCCTGTAATTTGAGTCCAGCATGGGTAAAATTGGATGAAATTGACCAAGTTATGGCTGGCTGAAGATTTTGCCGGACCAAACGATCTTGACCTTTGACCTTTAGAGGTCACATGTAACATACAAATGTGTGCAGTATTACAATAGCTACAATTTTAGGCCAAACATGATCAACATTGGATAAAAATTGACGGAGTTGTGTCTAGGTGAAAGTTTCTATTGGCAAAGTGATTTTGACCTTTGATCTTCAGATGTCAGGTGTTAATTAGAAAATGTGCAGTGTTACAAACATTTTAATTGAACTTAGATTGGTTACCTGTACCTATAATAGTTTTGGAGACATTCAAGATTGAAATGTTTATATGGCTCTAATTTTAATAATTTTTAAAACCACTGATCTTATATACAAAAACTCAAGACCTCATATGTTGAAATATTTTCGTGCCAAATTTTGAGCTTCTAGGTATAATACGTTTCAAATTAAATGTCGGGCAAATTTGCCCATAAAGAAAGAAAGAATTGTTAATAAGACGATATATCTGTGTTTGCACACAGACATAATAATGAATAAATATAAACGTGACAAATGATGAATTAGCTCCAATAAGTAAGGTTTTGATAATTAAATTAGAGCTTCATTATAAATAAAGAATACCTGTCAAACCAAACATTATTACTAAATTTAAATAGTACAAGTTCAGATAAGAACAATTTGACCTATCTCTGAAGCAGTATGTACCCTCTCTAGCTTGATAGCTTACCTTAGTTCAACCAAATACGAGTGTATAACTGAAGTAGAAACAATATGGGGCATTAATTATACGTGTCCCAGGGTATAACTGAAATAGAAAAAATATTCGAGCATTATGTTCAGTCCCAGTGACTGTGAAATAAACAGTTGCTTCTAGGCCACCTGTACATACCAAGGGAAATCCTAACAAGTACTGCAATAATGGATACCCTGCACAATTGTAAAACAAATCCCTTGATGTCACTTCTCCTCACTTTAAAAGTTTCCACACCAATAAGCTCTATTTTGCTTCCAATCTGAGTTAATGTTTCCACAAAATAATTTGAGTAAATACTCTCAAATTTGAGTTATTTTGACATTGAGTACAGTGTGCTTGGGCACATCAGAAAAGAACGAAAGTCATCAGGATTCTAGTAAAAAACATGTTATCAAAACATAATTTTTCCTTACCAGATTTTGAGTACAATCAAACAAATTTGTAACTGTAGTATGCCGCTGCTTGCCCATAGCCCCTGGGAGTTTAACCTGACAAAAACGCTTATAACGCTTTCTTCAAGCACCAATACTCACATCACGTGCATCGTAAGGCTACAGAACTCTTTTTATAGTCCATGAGCTGAGCGCCCAATTTTGACCAATTGGTACCATCTGAGGGCACCAAACTTCACTATGCTTTTTTGATTGGTGTATGTCTCAGGAACTCAAAACAGCATGATGGACTTTTCTGTATACGCAATTTAATAGATGTATGTTATTTTGCATAAAAGATGATAAAAATTCTGCATAGTGATTAATTTGATGAGTATACATGTCACAAGGCAAAAGGTAGCAAGATTTGAATCACAGTTTGTTAATTGAAATGGAAACTTAAGGAAATGGAGGTGCTAATCAATTTTAATAAAGGTGCAAAGACTGCTAGTCATTGCTAATCAATATAGATTAATAATAGTGAAAGTGCTAAAAATTGTAGAATACGGTAACTTGAACAGGTCAATATATGTCTCATCCAAGCAACTGCTAATCAACGTTGAGGAACTTTCATACACTGCTAAACAATAATAATCAATATTTATTCATGGTAAGGAAAGTGTCAATGAATAAGATAGTCTCCCTGTTTGGAGAAGGTGGAACCTATAGACAAGCTAGGGTTACTTATATAAAAACAATATATGTACATCGCGGTATACATTTTCTGGCCAGAAAATGTATACCGCGACATACATATATTGTTTTTACTGTCACTATATATCCAATTTACATAACACATATTAGCATATCACAATAGATACCATCATTTGACCAAATTGAATTGTAAATTTGAACATATGAAATTAATTAGATGCAGGTTGCTGAAATGAATGTAGATTACTCTTGATTGTAAATATTACAAAACCAAAAGATTATGTACAATAGCTGTAGGTTCATTGCATGAACATGACATCAGAATTAAAGGACAAATAACATTTGTCAATGTTTAACCAATGTATGGAACCCTTTAGAAACAACAGACAAGGAACTTTTGCAATGGTAGCTAGGAATGAAAACAGAAGAAACGTAGACTTCCCGACATATAATAGATTTCAAGTATTTCAACCTAGACATAACGCAGACCTATTGGACAGAGAAAACCCAAGGTCCGAGATATGAACTAGGCCTAAATGTAGAAAATGAAGAAGAGTTTCCTATTTTAAAAAGAGAACCACTCTCAAATACACGATGGCGCCCTCTACAAGAGCAAAAAGGCTACACAAATCAAAGAGGAAAAAGACCACAAACAAACCAGAGACAATCAAGAGTAGCAGGAGTCACTTACCAAAAAGACAAAGATACAACAGATGGAGGGAAAGAGCGCAAGAATACCCCCAATAGCAGGAGCCAAGAAGATATTAACTTTAAATACATCTATTGTTAAAATTGTAAACAATTGACACAAGGACAAGTAAAGTTGCTTAAAAAGGGATTGAAATTAATCACACCAACACCAAGAAAAGACACAGAAGAACAAGTGTGTGATATTTTAAAATTTTGTCGTACATTACGTCTGAAAGAATTTTTCCACAATACAAACAAGGAATGGGATGAATCACTGGTCAAAGGAAAAAGTTCTTTCACCCCTTTTAAAAGTCAAAGTGAGACATTAGAAAAATGTTTTGACAGACTGACAGTACCTTCACCCACCAACAAAAATAATTTAACTAAAGAGGAGCTACAAGCCATGAATGAATTGCAAACTGACAATTCTATCATAATAAAGGAAGCAGACAAGGGTGCAGCAGTTGTCATTATGGATACCAATTATTATGCTGAAAAAATAAAATCATTACTTAATGATGAAGAATTTTATCCGCGATGCGAACCAGACAGAGAAAATAAAGTGAGTTATAAGTTAAGAAAATTTATTGACAAATATCGTAACATCTTTACAACGAAATAAAAAAAAATTATCTGGATGGTTTGCAGTTAAGAACAAGTAATTAATACGGCTTACCGAAAGTTCATAAGTCTGATATTATCATAAAAGCTATAAATGAACAAGATGGTATATATGTACATATTATTTGACCTACAGATTTAAAATTTCGACCAATCTTCGCAGGACCTGTATGCAATACGAGTAGGCTTAATGAACTCATAAACAAAATTTTAAAACGGTACAATATCGATTTCATCAATAAAATATCACGAGAGCAAGTCAAAAGTCGGGATTTTGTCAGTTTTGATGTGTTATTTATTTAGTAACATACCTCCTGAGTTAGGAAAGCGTGCGATTGAATACTGGCTGAACAAATATCCTGACACAAAAATCAACTTTTCACAGAAGAACTTATTGTGGAAGGTCTTTCACTAATATTAGAAAATAATATGTTCAGATTTGATGGAGAACAATACATACAGAAAAAAGGGTGTGCGATGGGAACTAAATGTGCACCAACTTATGCAACGCTTAGTCTTGGATATCTAGAAGTTTTATTATACGAAAAACTTAGAAATATATCTTAATCCTTCGCCATGTTTTTTTAAAGGAACTGGAAACCTTATCCAGATGACCGTTTTATTATGTGGACAAAGTCGCTGCTAGATTTACACGATTTTCACCAACTTTTAAATCAGCTCGAACTAAATATTCAATATGAAATGAAATATAGTCAATGTGAATTAAAGTTTTTAGACTTCAAAGTTCTTCAAAATGATGGAATGATTTCATTGGATATATACTACAATAATACAGATACTCATCAGTATGTGCCATTCAATTCATGTCACCCACGGCACACTAAGACAAATATCCCATATAATGAAGCAAGAAGGATCTGTACAATTGCAGAAAATACAAAATGAAAAGAAACGCGTCTGGATGGACTGGGAAATTCTCTAAAAGCCAGGGACGACCCAGATTCACTCATTTCAATGGGTACTCAGCGAGCTTTAAGTGTAACACAAGAATCATAAAGAAAAGACCGCAAAAATCACAAGGGGAACGACAAAAATCAGGTCATGATCACAAGATACAATCCTAACAATCCAGTGATAATACCACAAATACGTGAAAAAATTAAAATCTTGGAAATGGATCCCTCACTTGGAGAAATATTTAAAAATCTGAATTTTATTTCAAGCCAAAGACAGCCTCGTAATTTAAAACAAATTCTTACGAGAGCAAACTTTGAATCAAGGGACAGTCAAGGCGGGAGCAAAATATGTGGTGTTCCTCGTTGTAAGAATTGTATAAACATGATAGTTATTGACATAATTTCGCTGGACACAACAGGAAAGCTACCAAAATTTCAAATTAGAAAAGAAATGGACTGTTTGGATAAATATTTGATTTATGCAATTGTCTGTAGAGGATGCAATGAGGTATATATAGGATCTATAGGCAACGAACTAGGCAGGCGCATGACTGTACACAGGCAGCAAACACGGGTGCCTGAGACAGGGCAAATCCAGCTCAGTGAACATATTGATGGTTGTTCTAATCTTGTGCCTAACTTCTTTGTATGTCCCATATATCGGATGTAAAATGATTCTGACATAGAAAGAGAGCAAAATGAATTCATATTCCAACGTAAATACAAGCCTAGACTGAAAAGTGTAATTTACTAATTATTTATGGTAATCTGGGAAAAATTATGCCTATTTTCATTATGAGACGTTTATTATTAATTGATATGGCAATGACTTCATGTAATAGGTCCAAATCAGTAACGTAATAAATGAACATCATTATATGCTTCTATGCTAATAGATTTCATTATAACAACAGATAACGTCAAGATTATGCTGGACTGAAAATCATTTCCACATCTATACGTTATGGAGCTTGAGAGTGCATTAAAATGCTGAAACCGGTCGCGTCTGAAACGCAAAAAATGCCTTAATACCTTGTATATATATATATATATATATATATATATATATATATATATATATATATATATATATATATATATATATATATATATAGGTCACCATACATAATAGAGGACTGGTAAGAATATAAATAAATGCCGTGGATAACTGTGCTTAAAATGGATTTTGTCTCCTTTCACATAATTTTATATAACAAAAATCCTAAATGTAACTACCGACAAGTGTGTGACCTTCAGAGTAATGTCAAGGTCACCAAAATTTAGTCATTGTGATGTAGTATATAACCACCTCCAAATAGTAAAATAAAGCAAAGTGTGATTATACATGCAAAGAATGTGAAATGTCACCAGGATGTATATATGCCTTACAATGGAGGAACAATCTCCGCAGGCCTACCACAAGGATGTGACCTTGAAAATAGTGTCAAGGACAAAAAAAATCTAGGGATCAAAGGATTACTCAGAGGCATGCTTGCACAATTTTTCAAGAGATTTGGACCATGTATTCATGAGGTATTGAGATTGCAGAAATGTAATACGTGATCTACAAGCTGAGTGCAGCAACCCCGCCCCCCCCCCCTTGAAAAATCCAATCAATGTGGCTATAATAATGGCTTTTTTCTCACCCGTGTGGATTCATATAGTATTTATAGGTCGCGTGAAGTTCATTGTGCCAGCTGTTAACAGGATACAAACATAATATGTATATTTCAAGTATAATTATAATGCAGTGGCCAACTATAACTAAACAGGATTCACCATATACAGCATTTTTGGGCCGTTTGGGTATAAAAATTTTAAATTGTAATAACGGGCTCTAGCTTGGCTTCTGGAAAGTCCATCATGCATGTTTGTTATACCCTAAGGTGTACCAACACGGGTATAAAGGTTTCGTTTGGTGCCCTCAGATGGTACCAATTTTCAGTCTGGCTCATGGACTATTATGTCAATGTTAAAAGATTATCCATGGAATTCATCAGTATATCGATGAAGGCAGGCCTCGTGGCTATGTTTATTGGTAGTTTGCTGGACCAAAAGCCTTGAGATGACACGAATTGAGTAATTCTTCAGCTTGTCTTATTAGGAGGGCGCACAGCCCTGAGTTTTTCAAGCACCACAACTCATCAAACCCCCTCATAAGGGAGTGGTGTATTACCTTACACCTAGATGGCACCACCAGCCGATATTTCGTCTTTTTAAAGCAACAAATGTATTCAGTATTGCTTGCAATACATCAAATATCTTGTTTGCATCATGTGTTAAATGCGCAAAAGCAACCTGGCTGATGCAACACTATTTCAGGGGGAAAACTTTGGCGGGAGGGGATTTCTGCAAAATTACGGGCAAAAATGTTATGATCGCCATGAGGGGCATGCATTTCAATATAAGACTTTATGCAACATTCATGCCGGTTGTTTTTCAATGTTTATGTTAATTGCAGTATGTGCTGAAGGTGGTGATGATAGTGTAATGAAGCGCGGAAATCGATGCACCCAGTGTTACCATAAACTATCTTATAATTCATTATACCTGGGATTCCGATTTTCCAGATAATGTATTCAAAATGAATTTACAAAATGGTCTTGGTATGCAGAATCTAATAGGGGTGATCTGGGTTGGTTCAATATCTTGACACACAGCCTTTCATTCTCATGGTGCATATTAATTGTGACACCTAACAACCCATGCCATTTGAGGTCAGTTGTAAACGTGGGTCAGCAAAGGCCACTACATTACACTGAACCTGAAAGTCCGGTTTCATCCTGCATACGGGGACGAATTTTGTATTTATCATCTAATCTACCAGAAGTACATATATAGTCGTCATGCAATTACACCCTGGTGTGATAAAATTAAAGTTTAAAGCTTATTTGACAAGATATAGAGAGGCTAAATTTGTACTTGCTATATTCCAAAAGATGAGAAAGTGACCACAAGATGGGGCGGTCAACCATAAATAGGATGGGCTGCACCATCTTAAGGTGATTTAGAACCAACTCAGATATCTTCTATTGCCTGTATCAATTATCAGGGGAAGGTATTGTACGTTTTATTAAAGTAACACATGGTTATTTGATAAACGACGTTGTCACTTTTTCTTGCATTATAAGAGTCATTCAACATCTTTTATTGGTATGGGTTAGGGATCTTTGTATCGAGGAAAGTTGCTTAATTGGACATGCTATTCTGGTAAAGCTCATCTGCATTTTCAATTAAAATAAATTTTCTCGACAAAATTATTAATAGACATAATAGAATCAGGAGATGTTTTACTCATAAACAGTTTTAGCCAGTATTATGGGTCACGGTTAAACATAATATTAAATCAAGAAGAAAAAGAAGAAGAGGAAGAGGAAGAAGAAGAAGAAGAAGAAGAAGAAGAAGAAGAAGAAGAAGAAGAAGAAGAAGAAGAAGAAGAAGAAGAAGAAGAAGAAGAAGAAGAAGAAGAAGAAGAAGCGGAAGAAGAAGAAGAAGAAGAATGTTGTCAATCATTACATTTCCTGAACTGCACCTTGTCTGCATTGTACCTTGCTCTACCTTTCAGCTGGAGAAACATTTCAATGTGTCAATCGTCAGATTTTCGTAACTATTTCCTGTTCAACCGTCAGCCACCAGGTATCTGCAGCTTAGTTTCTGACATTTGGACTTGTTTGGCCAATCCTAGGCACTGAGAAAGAGGATGAATTTGTTTCTTTCTTTTTGTTGGGTGGGGATGGGGGGGGGGGGGAGGGGGTAATGCCAGGCAGGAGAAAGGTTTTGAGACAACAATTAATTATGTTCCTGCACAAAAACATACACGTCCAAATTGTCGATTTTAAAAATATGCTGTATTACCACATAGCAGTTCAACTACTGCATCAGGAAATGATGTTATCCATAGCACAAATTCCTCACTTGCGCAGGATGCTTTATCAACCGCCTGCGGCAACTTTTTGACTTAAATCTGCTGTTTTTGGTGCGTCTGTGCGTCAATTTATCTTTGTGTCACATTAACTTTTCCAGACATCATTTCATGTCCAAGGCTAAATCCCAAGCTTAAGACTAAATTTTGCATTCACAAATGGTTACCATGCTGGGATAACTGAAATCCATTACACAATGTTGGATCCAAGGGATACATGGGACCATGTTGGATCCCTCAGATATTTGGGACTAGGTTGGATCCCTGGGATACTTTGAACTAGGTTGGATTTCTAGGATACTTGAGACTAGGTTGGATCCCTGGGATGAGTAGGACTAAGTTGGAAGGCTGGGATGATTAGCAGTCATCCTATGCCCAATTCAGTATCCTTGCCTTATGGACCCTCCCTTCACTCCCCTACCCCAGAGAGCCTGTATTTTCCCAATATCTGAAAGGCCGAAAGGGTATACAGGCTCGAGGGGAATCTAAGCAAGTAAGAATACTGAGTCCAGACAGGCAAGGCTCCTGAGTCCAGGCAGGTAAGGATACTGTGTCCAGGCAGGTAAGGTTCCTGAGTCCAGGCAGGTAAGGATACTGAGTCCAGGATGCTAAGGATACTCAGTCCAGCCAAGTAAGGCTCCTGAGTCTAGGCAAGTAAGGCTCCTGAGTGTAGGCAAGTAAGGCTCCTGAGTCCAGGCAGGTAAGGATGGTGAATCACAGCAGGTAAGGATACCGAGTCCTGGCTGGTAAGGATACTGAGTCCAGGCTGCTAAGATAGGAAGTCCAGGCAGGTAAGGATACTGAGTCCAGGCTGCTAAGACAGGAAGTCCAGGCAGGTAAGGATACTGAGTCCAGGCTGCTAAGACAGGAAGTCCAGGCAGGTAAGGTTCCTGAGTCCAGGCAGGTAAGGATACTGAGCCCAGGCAGGTAAGGATGGTGAGTCACAGCAGGTAAGGATACCGAGTCCTGGCTGGTAAGGATACTGAGTCCAGGCTGCTAAGATAGGAAGTCCAGGCAGGTAAGGATACTGAGTCCAGGCTGCTAAGATAGGAAGTCCAGGCAGGTAAGGATACTGAGTCCAGGCTGCTAAGATAGGAAGTCCAGGCAGGTAAGGATACTGAGTCCAGGCTGCTAAGATAGGAAGTCCAGGCAGGTAAGGATACTGAGTCCAGGCTGCTAAGATAGGAAGTCCAGGCAGGTAAGGATACTGAGTCCAGGCAAGTAAGGCTCCTGAGTGTAGGCAAGTAAGGCTCCTGAGTCCAGGCAGGTAAGGATGGTGAGTCACAGGAGGTAAGGATACCGAGTCCTGGCTGGTAAGGATACTGAGTCCAGGCTGCTAAGATAGGAAGTCCAGGCAGGTAAGGAGACTGAGTCCAGGCTGCTAAGATAGGAAGTCCAGGCAGGTAAGGATACTGAGTCCAGGCTGCTAAGACAGGAAGTCCAGGCAGGTAAGGATACTGAGTCCAGGCTGCTAAGATAGGAAATCCAGGCAGGTAAGGATACTGAGTCCAGGCTGCTACGATAGGAAGTCCAGGCAGGTAAGGATACTGAGTCCAGGTTGCTAAGACAGGAAGTCCAGGCAGGAAAGGATACTGAGTCCAGGCTGTTAAGATAGGAAGTCCAGGCAGGTAAGGATACTGAGTCCAGGCTGCTAAGATAGGAAGTCCAGGCAGGTAAGGATACTGAGTCCAGGCTGCTAAGATAGGAAGTCCAGGCAGGTAAGGATACTGAGTCCAGGATGCTAAGATATGGAGTCCAGGCAGGTAAGAATAGTGAGTCCAGGCAGGTAAGGGTACTGATTTGGACATAGAATTATGTCTGTATCCTAAGTACTGTTATCCATACTGTGGTTCTACAAGAAAAATGAAAATGAAAACAAGAGGGAAACGCATCTCATATTGATTAACATTTTGTTGGTCACAGCATATGCAGCTTATTAACAGTGAAAACATTCAGGCCAGTTTCATTTTATAAGCTAAAATTTCAGCCCACTGAAAGTCTGAGCCCTGGCATTTTAAGAAGTCTAAATTTTGACTATATTTTCATAATGTTCAACTGTCCTGCATCAATGGGATACATTGCACTTGGTTGGGTCCTTTGGTTATATTACACTCTGTTGGAATTAGTCTACTTTGGGGGAGGCAGGAACAACACAATGTTTGACCTTGTTTCAAATTTGGAAGAAAAAAGAAAAAAGAAAAAAAAAACCACTGGAACAAAACCATTCAAATATCAAATATAGACTTTTAAGACTCACTGTATGTCACTTTACGGATGTGTGTTGTGGGACTTCTCCCATTCGTATGTCACAAAATTTTACACGCCATGAAGGAAATGTATCAGGCGCTTAATTAATATACCAACCAATAATCATTTCAGGTTATTAAGCTTACTCTGTCAGGATATGCCTGTTGAAGCCCAAGTACACATCAGATTTTTAAAATATTTTCGTCAGAGTATTACTGGTTCCAACAAATATCTTCAATTATGTAGCAGACTGGCTCTACCAGGCAGTGGTTAAATTGTTTGCAACTCACTTACCTTTACATACAGTCTTAATGGTATACCAAAGTAAAAAGTTAGTTGTCTCAGTCTCTATGACATAATAGAACCCAGAATCCGTACGTGGTTACTGTCAAACGACAAAGGTTTCTGACAGGTTGGTTCAGTAAGGATCTCAAAATGTAAATAGTATAGATCCGATTTAATCTGCATGTTTTTCTTCTTCTTTTTCCCCGCTATGTACACACACACACACACACACACACACACACACATATATATATATATATATATACATATATATATATATATATATATATATATGTATATATATATATATATATATATATATATATATATATATATATATATATATATATATATAAACTGGTAGAGACCCCTCACTGAGGTGTATCCTGACAAAGTTTGAAGTGAATCTGGTAAGGACCACTTCAGTCTCTGTATGAAACGTCGGCTGAGCACAGGAGTATCACAGTTCTCATGTTTACACATTTGTGTGCCCTTTCACTATTTTTTACCTTTTTCTAGACGTTTACTTTGATTGTACTGAAAATTGATCTACCATACAGGAGAGTCAAAGAAAGTTATTCATTAAGTTGTGACACTCCGAACGTTTTAGTTCGCTTTCGGTAGGAAGGTTAAACAAACGTTTTGGTCAGGTGGTGAAACCCTGATACCCGATTTCAAACTTGGGCACCTGTCGGTTAATTTTGCATTTCTAATGATGACTATATAAGTTCATGTGGATTGCAATGGAAATCACAGTCTATGCGTATAAAGTCAGCTGAGCACAGGACTGGCACAGTCCTGTTTTCATCTATGTTACCTGTGGTCACTTTTTTTATTGTGATTGTAAACATTGTTTTTACCTTAGCTGACTTATTAATCAGGCGAGGTTATGTGGTGGTCAGGCGTCTGCCGTTCTTCCTTCACCCAGTTTCACTTCAAAGTTCATGGGGATGTACCTTCTGTGTAGGTTTCTACCACTGCGGGGTGGGGAGGGTGTGACCATTTGCATTGAACACAATTGGTGGAGAGCTACCTGAGGTTTGAAGTGAAAATAGGTGGCAGTTTTGGAAGAGAAGCCAAATATGTCAATTTCCATTGCAATCCCCATTGACTTTCATAGTAATCAATAGGAACCAATGCATGCCTTCACTGCCACGTACCCAAATTTTAAAACATGTTAACAAGAGGGCTGTGTGAACAGCCCATCCTTAGCAGACCTTCACATTCAACCTGTAATGATTCCCACTCTGGTTAAGGGGAGGAGAATTTAGGAGAGGAATTTAAAAATGTGACTTCCCATTGCAATCAGCATTGAGGTACATCGTAATCAATACAAATGAATTCATTTACCAACAGGTACCCCAATTGAAGACTTTCTTAAAAATCAGGGATCCAAAGTATCGCCAGAGAGTGAACAATTTAAGAGCTAGATTTGCAAATATCAGAACAGTTTGAGTGTTGCTTCTGGAACAGAAATCGAAAAATAGCAACAACAACAAAATAATAAATCAAAAAAAAAAACAAAACAAAACAAAAAAAAAAAACAACAAAAAAAAAAAAATCAAGGTACTTCCCAACCAATTTCGAAATGAATCTGGCTAATGCATTTACAGCAGAACTCCAAAATCCAAGCTTCTATTCCAATCATCATTGACTTGCAGAGTAATAAATTGGAATCCATGGTTGACCACAAGGTACCTGAAGTATTACCACACTGTGAACGCTCTTGTTTGACCCTCTCTCATGCTACATTTACACCACGTTTTAGAACATTCTGAGTGAACGTTTTGGCGAGCTAGTCGAAAATAGCATTAACGCACACCAACATGTGTTAAAGAAATATCACAGAGCCAGCTGTTGAACCAATTAAGGTTTGGGGGCCTTAAAGTGTCCATATCTAATTCAAAGCGATTGGGTTTGCAGTTTTGGAGAAGGTGTTCCTAAAGAACTTGCCAAAAGGTGAAAGAAAAAAATAATAACATAATATCTAACAAGAGGCCAATAGGCCAATGCTCTGCTGACCATCATCACCAAACATTTCTGAAATGTATTCTATCCAGGATTTTGATATTTAATCAACGTCATCCATTTTATACAATATCGAATTTCCACAGTATACATTTTTGTGGTACATTTGGCATCACTTGCTTATTCTTTTTCAATGCATTCAAATAAATGTCTTTTCCTTAAGTTTGTAATGACCTTGAAAATATGTCAAGGTTACACTATCATTGGGTCCAGGTAACCCAAAAAGTGGGTCAACAAGTATATACAATATACAAGTGCAATTTTGATCTGGAGGCTCAATTCAATTGCCATTGCCGTCCAAACTATACCCTTCCATTATAAAATCACTCCTTCAAACGTACTAGGTCTGGTGACCTCACAAAAATGGGCCAAGGTCACACATCTGATGTAAAGTATTAGCATCGGACATGGTCTATATATCCCTTAAATTTGGCAGGTCGAATTCAACGAATTTTTTTAGATATAGAATCTTTAACTGCATCAACTTGCAGGTGGCATCACTAGTCATATAAGCAACCGAGATTTTAACCTTTTTCTATAATTCTACTAAATTTCACGAAGATCCATAAAAACATAGCGATACAAGACTGGTCACAGATAAGACAGTGCCATAACCAGATCCAAACCATAGTCCCAACGAAACAAATCCAAGTCAATTCCGACCAAAGGCAATGTTCCTTGGTATGTATAGCTGAAACACATAAATTTATAGTTCGTATTTACCCAAATGAGACCAAAACGTAAGTGCAAAGGTCTATAGGGTCGAAAAATCCATATCTAGTTTTAACATGACAGAATGCAAAAAGTTTTGTTTGAAATTATAGGCCTATTTCAGTATATTGGCTTGAACAGGGGCATCATTTTTCAAAGATTTTCACAATTTGATCTGTAGGTCACATAATGACGTAGGTTCTGCCACCAACATTAAAGTACATGTAGATTTTTAAACCCTTCATAAGTCATAAAAATTATATGGGCCTAACTCAAAAAATGTAGTGTGCTGAATATATACAATATGATTCTTTTATTCCGACTGACCATTTGACCTTGACCTTCAACTCGAATTAAAAACCTCTTAAGATAAGATAAGATTTATTTATTTCAGACTAAAAGTTCATAGAATACACAGTACAAACACATACAACTACATGCACAAGAGGGCTTTTGAACAGCCCATGCTTAGCTGAGCTAGAGATTCAACACACTTGTAGCTCTGTGAACTTGGTACAGCATCAAGGTACTTCTCAAATTAAAGCACTCAAGAGTAAAATTCATGTGTGTTGCACTGTCATCCCACAAATGAGGTCAAGGTCACTTGTGTACTGTCTTAGCATGACCTTCATGGAAAAACATTAACATGTGCAGCATCAAGGTCCTAACTTAAAACTGACCAAAATTAAGTTATCAAGTGAACAGTAAACTTCATGTCAGTTGCCTTGTGACCTTGGGAATAAAGTCAAGGTCCAAAAAATTAAAGAAGCATGACCAATTGCACAAAACAGGTAGACACGTCTAAAATCTACATCCCTACTTGACACAAATCTAGCCAAAATTATTATTAGTTATAACCATTACAAGAAATTGGTGAAATGGCCATGTCCCGTTAAAATCAGCCTGGTATCCCCTTTCTGGCCAAATAAAATAAAACTGATTCATGTAAACATATGTAAGTATATATTTTGGTAAGACCATAACATAAAGATTACAAACAACCTAAATTCATGACCCTTTGACATAAATTGTTGTGTAAACTAAAATTTCTTTGATCTCCAGAAACAACGTAACCTGGGCATACAAATGTGGAAATAAGTACTTAATGGTTTTCTCAAACTGCAAATTGTGTACACATAGCTACTGGCCACATACGTGGCTACAAAATAGTCCCATAATTTTTTAAACACTGTGTTTGTTTGTAGTTATAGGGCCTCAAAGTTCCTGTCACCAGACATGATAGGTTCCTAAGGTTAACCCTCCATAG
Organism: Hermodice carunculata; assembly: GCA_964020975.1. Classification (NCBI taxonomy): domain Eukaryota; kingdom Metazoa; phylum Annelida; class Polychaeta; order Eunicida; family Amphinomidae; genus Hermodice; species Hermodice carunculata. The sequence continues at coordinate 496,279 of CAXHWN010001928.1, read as the reverse complement.
TTCCAAAGCAAACACTGTGTTAAAAATCTATGGGATGCTTTTTTAGCCACATGTGTTGAGAGCAATCCAGTGAAGACAGAATAAAGTGGGTTAAACCAGTAAGCATTTAATTCCACATACTTATAGCCATGTTTCTTTGAAATTAAAGATAAAAGAAATGGTTCTTTATACACCACTTAGCACCAAATGGTCATGCTGTTCACTCTCTGCTGGTCATAACCTTTTCAAAAATGTATACTTTGCATATGTTTTAATGAATATCTTTTGCTTTATTTATCCCGAAAGGGGATAGTAGGCTGATTTTACCGGGGCATGGCCATTTCACCTTAAGCTTTCCTATTAAAACCTTTTCTTTTTCAAGAATTTGAAAGAATAAATGAATAATAAGGAAACATCAAAAAAAAACCCTGGAGTGCGACCATTCATACAAACATGGTAGAAACCGACCAAAGGTACATTGCCACCAAGTTTGAAGTCGATCTGACAGACAGTTTCTTGAGAAAAGTCCGAAAGGTGAATTAACATTAGATTGCCGATTGACTTACATAGTAATCAATAGAAAAAGCGCATTTACCCATAAGTACGGACTTGAAAAATCGTTAAGAATCAGGAATCCACAGCTGTGCCACCTAGCGAACACCTTTGTTTGACCCTTCCACAAGATTATAACCAACAAGTTTCAGCTTAATCTGACTGATGGTTCTAATAAATTGAAAATAACAAAAACACACAAAAAAATCATAAACAAATTAGAAAAACATCGCAGCACTACCTGGTGAACAAATTAAGAGCTAGGAGTGCTCCTGTGTGATATCAAAGCAATTGGGTGAGCATTTTCGGAAAAGTTTTTGCAGACTGCCCGCAAAAAGAACGAAAATTTCACAAAAAATCCAAAAAAATTACTGGAGCGCGACCATTGAACAAATGTAGTAGAAACCCACCCAAGGTATACCCCGACCAAGTTTGAAGTCAATATGTTTAATGGTTTCGAGAAGAAGTCGACAATATGAACCAGATTTATAATGCTCATTGACTTACATAATAATCAATAGGAAAGGTGTATTTACCGGTAAGTACCTGAATTGAAAAATTGGTTAAAAATCAGGAATCCACAGCAATTCCACTTAGTGTAAACTTTGTTTGACCTTTTCACAAGAAGTATATCAACCAGGTTTTAGCTTAATCTGAGTGACAGAAAAAGTTTAAAATAGCAAAAACACACAAAAGATCATAAAAAAAAGTTTTTTGAAAATGCAGCGCCACCCGGTGAACAAATAAGTAACTAGGAGTGCCCTTGTGCAATATCAAAGCAATTGGGGGAGAGGTTTCAGAGAAAAAATAAGATTGACCCCCCAAAATAAAAAAAAAATCATAAAAAAATCAAAAGATTACTGGAGCGTGACCATTTGAACAAGCTATGTAGAAACCTAGAAACCCACCCAAGGTATTAACTTTGAAGTAAATCTGGCTGCCGGTTTTGGAGAAGTCGAAAATGTGAATTGTGGATGACGGACGTCTCTAGTATGATACACTTACGCAGAAAAACATGACCCACAGTCATAAATATCAAACCCAACAAGGACCTCGAAGAGATTCCAGAGTTACCAAAGCATCAACATTCATCTTCCAATACCAATGTGAAAAACAAATTTAACTCCTGACTTGAGACAGGCAGTCACCCACAAAAGGCAACTGATGGTTTTAAACCCGTCCTCTCAACCTTTGAAATATTCTTCATTTAATCCAGACCATAGTATTTCCAATATGTATAGGCCCAACCACTCAAATCAAAATTATATTCCCTCTGCAAGAAATAAAAAGAGAATTGGTAGGCCTATCACTATTTTATTTCTTCTGACTAGTTCGTCGGTTGAGTTTATAGCAAAAGTAGTAGGCGAGCGGCCAACTCCCCAAAAGAGTTATATTTAGGAGTTTAATTACCCCACCGTACAGAAATATACAACATGTCCTAAATTTATCTTTAGCTTTTGGAGATAATATTTCGGCATGTTGTCCTTACTTCTGGTTGTTTTAAGGGAAAGAAAACAAAGCTTACATACAAGTATATAGTTACTCTCACGATTTGACATTCTCTGTATATTGTACTGTATTGAAGCCATGAAACTCAAATTTTAGAGCTTTATTGGAAATAATATGGTGATTTCATATTACAGTCACCACTTTTGTAGGATTCCCTGCAATCCCTAGTGTAACAATGGCAATATGTTCACACACACCTTCCTTTTTCTAATTTCGATAATTTGTTGAAAATCATTAAACTGATAACAGCATCATGTAGTGACCAAATCTGGTTGATATTAAGAACAGAAAATAATAATAATAAAAAGAAGTAGAAGGAGCAGAATCGTAGCGTCACCTGGTGAGTAAATAAAGGTGTAGGGATCATCGCAAGTGTCCCTATGCAACTTCGAAGCATGCAAACAATTGGTGACACGGTTTCGGTAAAAAAAAAAATAATGCCAAAAAGGAGCAAAAAATGTAAACAAGATAAAAATTCCTGGAGAGTAGTCATTTGAGCAAACATGGAAGAAACCTCCCAAGGTATATCCCCAGTTTAAGTGAATCTAGCTGAAGGTTTTGGAGAAGCCGAAAATATGAACTCCTTTTGTAGTTCCCATTGACAAACATAATAGTCAAAAGGAATGTATAAATAAACTGACAAGTATTGACATTAAACAAATTCAAAATCTGGAATAAAGAACATGACCACCTAGTGGACAACTGTGTTTGACCCTTCCACAAGGTAAATTTCCAATAAACTTCAGAACAATTTAAGTGACAACTTTGAAGAAGCCGGAAATAGTAAAACGACACAAAAAATCCGTTTAAAAAGTATAAAAACGCAGTGCCACTAGTTCAACTAATTAAAAGGGTCCTCAGAAGTGTGCCTATCCAATTTTGAAGCAATTGGCAAAGCAGTTTCAAAGTAAATTATATTCAAAGGGATTTTTCAAAACACGACCCCCCCCCAAAAAAAAATCCTTTTAAAAATCTAAACTTCACTGGAGCATGACCCTTTAACCAAACCGATCAAAGTACATTCTCGCCACGTTGCAAGTGTACGATTTTTGACAAGTCGAAAATGTGAATTGAGGAAAGACGGATGACGGACCATCCTATAAACTCAGCTGATTGACAAGTCAGCGGAGCTAAAAAGAAACGGTTTTGAGCCCGTTCTCGGCTGACCTTCAACTTATAGAAAGTCGTACCCTGGTCTTGAGGTTCTCAGAAGTGTTTCATCGCAACTCGCAATGCCGTTTAAAGAAAAAACGATATTTTATGATTTTGCCATTAAAAAGGGGGAAAATATTACAAAAATCTAAATGCTAGTGATGTTTTCGAAAGAGTCGACAATGTAAACAACCATTGTAATTCCCATTGACTTAGACTGCAACCAACAGTAATGCATGCATTAACTGATAAAAACTCAAATTGAAAATGTTGTCAAGGGTCAATAGCATCACCACTTAGTCAACAATTTTGCTTCAACCTTCCAGGAGGTAGAATTCCACCAAGTTTCAGAACAATTTTAGGGACACTTCTGGAGAAGTAGAAAATAGCAGACAAAACACAACATTCCAAAAAAAAAGGACAAAAAAAAAAAAAAAAAAAAAGGAAAAAAGCAGTGCCACCCGCTGAACAAATTCAGATTTACGAATCCCCAGAGTTGTCCCCTCCCAATTTCAAAGCAAGCGGCTAAGCGATTTTAGAGAAAATGATGTTAAAATTTTGCCCCCCCCCCCCTCCCCCCGGGCGGATGAGCAATTTTAGTCATAAGAAAAGAGGAAGATAGGCTTTGTATGTAAATAACGATAAGATAATGGGGTAAAAGAAGAGCACAAGGTACTCGTTACCTTTTCGCCATTTTTGACGACTTTAAGTTAAATGGTCCTACCCATAATTAAGCCTGATTTTTACATTTTAAGTTTCACATTGTAGCATTTATTACCTGTCTAGGAGCAGAAAAGCATTACCCGTATCTTAGTGTGGAAAAATTAATTTAATGTATATTTGGTGTGGCGAAAGCAATGTAAATATGATAGTTTGCTAACAAGCAATAGCAAATGGCACTAAAATGAACTATTTTCCCGAAAAAAGGTGATGTTTAAAGATGCCGTTTCCATGGCAACCAAACACAGTTAACTGAGGACAACATTGCAAAATTATTTTAGGGGACCCTAAAGATAAATAATTGAAAAACATGTTGTAGCCTTCTGTACGGTGGGGTAATTCAATTCCAAAATGGGTCTCTGGCCGCTCACCTATAGAAAGTAGGCCTATACCGGTATCGATTTTGTGATATTTATGAATAATAGACGGACGACAGAGGCCAGACCATCCTAAAAGCTCAGCTGACTGATAAGTCAGCTGAGCTAAAAAGCAAAAGTTTGGAAATGTATCACAGTCTAGTCTTATCTATGTACATACACAGTTAAAACATCCAGTTGAAAACACTTAGTTAAAAGTACTTACTGATACACAGAGTACAGCGCCATCTGTGTGCAAAAATAGACGTTTGAGCATTGCTGTATTGGAGTTTTCAAATTATTTGATTTCAGCTTTTCTGGAGCCTGCAGATAAAACTGTACGAAAAAGTTCCTTCAACATCAATAATCCATTCTGCACAAACATGTTATTTGCAGAGCAAGATTTTTTAAGACCCATAATCCATCCGACGGAGTTTACATTCTACGAACAGGTGGCAGACTGTTAACTATTATGCTCAAAATGTGCATCTTAATACATCTTTCATTCGTGGTCTATTTTTTTCAAGTATGGTAATAACTTTTTGAGTTATTGAAGACAAACAATAAACTTGGACAATTGCCAAACTCCATCATCTTTGGGTCACAGTGACCCAAAAAATTGGTCACCAAGCACACCCAATTAAAAAAAAAAAAAACAACTAACAAACAAACAAACAGACAAAAAACATAAAAACAAAAACAAAACAAAACCAAAAACAAAACAAAAAAAAGTCTTTTAACTTTACAGGACTGGTGACCTCACAGTGTCACTTATATACTACAACATATTAACATTGTGCCTGATCTAGATATTATATAAATTTAGCATGTCTAATTCAATTATTTTTTTAGATATTGAAATTTACATCTTTCACCAGATTTTGGCTATTGATCCCCGTCAAGTGGCAGCTGTTGTCACTAGTATATCAAGCTGCTGAGACTTTGACCTCCTCGTACAATCTCACGAAATTTCATGAACCTCTATCGCACATTAAGGATGCTAGAGTGCTAACAAAATGTCCACACTTTGACCCATATAGCACTTGATACTGTAGGTGGCGCCACTAATATCGAACTCGACCTAGATTTTTATACAATTGATAAGTCGTGAAAGTTCCATGGGGCTATCTTGAAAATTGTGCACTGGATCGCGCTCACTGGCAAATCTTTACAGACGGAATGGATGAAGGACAGACGGGCAGACATGAGTGATGGCTGTGCTTTGCGACTTTATTCAGCACAGCAGCAAGTAAGAATAAAGTACATGTTAAATAAAATAAGATGAAAATAAAAACAAAAACAAAAATAATAAACAAGAGGGCTGTGCAAACAACTGGTCCTTAGTTGACCTTGACATTCAGCCCATAAGCCCCACTCTAGTCCAGTGGGACTTTTTTGTAGACGAATTCAAAAACGGAAAAAAAAACACAAAAATCATAAAAAAGAAACACTGCAGCACCACCTGTTGCACAAAATGAAGTCTTGGAGTCCTCAGAAATGTCCCACGCAATTCCATAGCTAATGGCTTGGGGGGGGGGGGGGGGGGGAGGTTGAGATTTTTATAAATATAAAAAGAAAAAAAATCAACGGCACATCACCGTTTGAATTGAAATTGTGTCTTTTTGTCCAGAACCATTTCCTAGTAGTCATTACCCTATTCTACAGTCCGAACTCTTTACTCTCTATAAGCTAACCTGTCACTGTCTAACCTACATACATATGGATGTACTACTGTCCATATTGCACACGTGCTTCTGTAGAATTTTGACATAGGCTGTATTAACCCAGATAAATTAAAGGGTCTTCAGCGGGTAACAACTCAGAACATGTTTCAGGACACATTTTGCCGAGACCTATCAATGGTACATTCCCATCCAGCTTGAAGTATACGGTTTTGAAGAAGCTATCGAAATGCAGATTTCCTTTGCAATTCTCACTGACTAACATATAGTAATCAATAGGAATACATGCACTAACTGAGAGGCACCCAAATTGAAAAGTCTGTTAAAAATCAGGGACCCAGAATATCACCACCTACTGAGTACTTTGTATAACCCTTCCACACTTCAGCCAAAATTCAGAAAAATCTGATTGACGGTTTTTTGGGAATGTCAAAATATGTATTTTTAAAAAGATGTTACAAAAAAAATAATTATAATGATAATAAGATAGTATCAGACACTTCAACATCTGTGCCCTGGGCTCTGTGACCTTGGGATTTGGGTCACGGTCACCTTAGAACTGGTCTGAGACCTTATGTAGGATTAAAGCTCTGTAAAATAAGAAAGGCTTATGTCAAAAACTTTTCCAGTGATCACGTGAAAACCAAATTCGTTAAACTGGCTCTGTGACCTAAGGATTTAGGTCAAAGTTACTTGTATTCAAACTCGTATGAGACCTTATGCAGGACTTCAACCATGTGCAGTACAAAAGGTCTATGTCAAAAACTTCTCCAGCTATCGCAGAAAAACTTTTGGAACAGTGGCACGCACGCACTGGCACACAGGTAAAGTAAGTGTCCTTCGGAGGGGCGGGGTAGATCTTAAAAAACAAACAAAATGTTACAGTGTTACCTGTTGAAAAAGAAAGGTCTTGCGGACCCCCAAAGTGACCCCATGCAATTGGAAGAGCGGTTTGGAAAAGACGATTTTGTTAAAGAATAAACAATAAATTCAAAACCAAGAGGACTGTGACAGTCCTCTGCTGACTTTATGTGCAGAGACTCAAGTGGTCCCGTGAACTATGATAACAAGGTCACCTCTATTGCAGACCATGATCACATGCTAACATGTATATGTACATATCCCCTTGCCGACCGTAAACAAATTAAGAAAATTCGCAGCACTACCCGTAGAACAAATTTAAATCAAGGAGCCCCAGAAGTGTTCCTCTGCAATTGGCTGGGCAGTTTCTGAGAAGAAGATTTCTTAACATTTTGCCAAAGAATCAACAACATAATTCATTAAACATCCAAAATTCACTGGACGGTGACCACTTGAACAAACCTGGCAGAGACCACCCAAGGTACATCCTCGCCAAGTTTTAAGTGAATCTGCTTGATGGTTTTGGGAAAGTAAAAAATGTGAATTTCACTTGCAATACCCATGAACTACATAGTAATCAATAGGAATACATGCATCAACCGAGAAGATCCCGACTTGAAGAATTCTTTAAAAATCAGGCATCAAACATATATTAATCAAGTGAACAAACTTGTTCTCAACTCCTACAAGCTACATTTAAACCAAGTTTCAGGGTATATATCAGGTTACGCGTGAGTCTTACAAATGACTTAATAAAAGTCTGAAAATACGCTAAAAGTACCATAAACTATATATTTCCTGAAAGCTAACAAATCTGGAAATAAGTTGATAGCATTTTCATTTTACCAGTTCTTCCGTGTTGACACAACAATCAGGTAAAGTGATCATAAAAAAATCACACAATTGTTAAATCTACTTTTTTATTTTGAGCTTGAGCGTGTGCATTTCTGTTGCAAAAGCTAGCAGACATGGTTTTCTACACAAAAGTGTCTCACTTTTTTCATTGTTTGCGCTATTGTGGAGATACTCACGTTTAAAGTTGAAAAGATGACATTCCATTCTTACATCAAAGGTTTTGACTTTTGGCTCGCTGTGGAGAGAAAACCACTCAACATAGAAAAAAATCTAAGACACGCTTTTAAAGATTACATTCTTGGAAACAGTTTGCCACAAACCCCAGGTCTTTATGAGCAAAACTGACGAAGTTGATTTCACAAGAAGTTGAGAAACAAAGGCCAGAAATGATGCCGAGAAAAACGCTTTCAAAGCAAATGCCGACTTCAATAGGACTTACGCTATTCTTTGGGCCTTTGATAGCAATGACACCTTGTTATTCCGTTACGCACTCCTTCCTATTGAGTAAATGGACAAGTTTGGAGCATCAAACTTCAAAGAATGCTTTATTTTAGAGGTTTTACATCCCAAAATGTTATTATCGTGCTCATATGTCACTTTGGATTCCATGTTGGGGTTTCTCAAGTTTACCCTGATTGGCCGACAAATGACTGACAGGTGGTTACGGGGCAACCGGGTTCTACGATGTTTGCCGTCTTGCGTGGGGCCCAATATAGGTGTCAGTAAATCGGAACTTCAGTCTCAGTTCAGAAAGTTTCTATCAAGTTCAGAGGATCGTTGCTTACATTTGTGTGATTAGAAAGTGCTATTGCAAAGATGCCGAGAAAGAAAAAACCTAGGGGTAGACCGATGCCCGCGTCAGTTGCAAGTGAACTCAAAGCGTCTGATCTAGGATCATACCACAATCAGTTATCTCCAGTGGAGACGACCCTGCAACCCGACGTGAGCCTCACGGAGACCCCGGGCGAGTCTGGCATTGCATGGTCAGGGTCGAACGAAGTCGCGGCCAACAATATGAGTGACAGTTTTGGAGAAAAAGTACAAAATGTCCTCAACGCAGAAAAATCGTAAAATAATAATAATAATAATAATAATAATAATAATAATAATAATAATAATAATAATAATAATAACAACAACAACAATAATAACAACAACAACAAAACAACAACAACAACAATAATAATAATAATAATAATAATAATAATAATAATAATAAAATGTAGTGGTACCATTTCCAAGCAAGCAATTGGCTGGTCAGGGTTTTTTTTGTTTTTTTTGTTTTGTTTTGCTATTTTTGTTTTTGTTTTTGTTTTTGTTTTTTTAAATCGAAAAAGCAATGGAACGTGACCACTTGTACAAAATTGGTAGGAACCCACCAGTGGTACATTGCCACAAAGTATGAAGTGAATCTGGTTGACGGTTGTGGAGAAGTCCAAAATGTTAAAATGCATTGGATGCCTATCGATTTACATAGTTAACAACAGGTATGTACGAAGTTACTGACAATTATCAATATGAACAATTTGTAACAAATCAGGATTCCATAGTAAGACCACCTAGTGAACAAATTTGTTTGGCCCTTCCACAAGGAATATTCCTGCTGCCTTTTAGCACAATATGAATGACGCTTTTGGAGAAGTCAAAAATAGCATAAGCACACAAAAAGTAATTGAAAAAAATGAAAATAACTTAGAGCGCCCCTGGTAACAAATCAACAACTAGGGTTCCCGACAAGTGTTCGTGTGTGAATTTGAAGCAATTGGGTGAGCGGTTTCGGAAAAGAACATTTCTTAGGATTTGGCCCCCCAAAAAAGAAACTTGATGGAGAAGTACTAGAGGAACATTGCCAAACAGTTTGAAGTGAATCCAGTTGACGGCTCTGGAGCAGTCGAAAATGTAAATTCCTGTTGATTTACACAGGACCTCGGGCCTAACACCCCCCCCCCCCAAAAAAAAAGTTAAGAAATGAAGAATTTATGTAGCATGACCATTTGAATTCGAAAATAGTGCACTAGGGGAACTTTACATCTGGCTGCCGGTTTCAGAAAAAAAGTCTGAGTGTGAATACGTCATGGACGGAAGGATACACGGGCACACAGATGGATGGACGGAACCTCCTAATATCGCACCTTGCCTGTGGTCAGCTGAGCTGAAAATCCAAATATTAATGGAGCATGGCCATTTAAACAAACTGCCAGAGACACACTCAAGGTATATCCTCGACCAAGTTTGAAGTTAATCTGGTTAACGGTTTTGGACAAGAAATGAGAAATATGAATTTCTATTTCAACCCCATTGACTAGCATAGTAATCAATAGGAACGCATGCATTGATTGACGAGTACCCGTACTGAAAAAAACCTTACAATTTATAGGTCTGGATTGGTTTTATTTAGCGAACAACTTTTTCCAACCCTCTTACGATCTTCATATCCACTAAGTTTTAGAACAATATCAGTTACGGTTTTTGAGAGGAAGTTGAAATAGACTTGGTACATAAAATTTGGTAAAACAAGAGGGTTGTTTGAAAAACCTGTCCTCAGCTGACCTTGACATTCAACCCATATTAAGTCCAACTGTAATCTAGGGAAGGGGAATATTTGGACAGAAAGTAAAAATTATGTTTCCTTCTCCATCCCCGTTGACTTACATAGTAATCAGTAGGAATGCATGCATTAACTGACAGGTATGCAAATTAACACACACAAAAAAATTTAATTAATTTGGCATCCAGAGAATCATCAGCTTGTGAACAGCTTTGACCAATCTTCCAAAAAGCTACATTTCCACCAAGTTTTAGAAACATGGCTTTGCAGAAGAAAGCTATGGGAAAAAACGCACAAAAACGTGTTAAAAAATGCAGCCAAAACTAGTGGAACAAACTAAGGTCTGGCGGTCCCCAGTAGTGTCCCTATTCAATTTCGAAGCAATTGACCGAGTGATTCTTTTGTTAATTAATTAATTAATTAGAAATAAATAAAAAATGAAATGAAATAAAAAATCCAAAAATAGATAAAGCACGGCCATTTGAAATTTGAACAAACTGGGTAGACATCCACCGAAGATACATTATCCACGAAGTGTCAAGTGCATCTGAATGACGGTTTCACAGAAATGTGAATTTACACTTGAATTCCCATTGACTTACACAGTAATCAATAGGAATGCATGTTTTAGCCAACAAGTAACCAAATGAGTCTTACCCTCACCCCCACCCCCACCCCACCCCTCAAGCTCTACATTTCCACCAAATTTCAGAAGAAATTTGGTAACAGGTTTTGTAAAGGTGGAAAAAGCCTTAACACCCAAAAATTATTATTAAAAAATGCAGTACCATCTGTTGAACAAATTAAGGTCTGAGGGTCCCCAGAAGTGTCCTTATGCAATGTTGAAGCAATTCGTTTGGTTAATTTGAAGAAGATGACTCTTTTTGCCAAGATTAAATATAATAATAAAAGATAAATAAAAGTAAATAAATAAATAAAATAAAGTAAATAAATTAAAGTAAAATTAAATAAAAATGATACAATATTGAAAATCAAAGACAAAAGGCCGATGGTTTTAAGGCTCTGCTGACCACCATCACCAAAAAATCCTTTCCTGAACTGTTTTCCCTCCATGACCTTGAAAATGTAATCAAGGTTGATATTTTGCAAGATCAAAACTTCCATATCACACACAAATTTTTGGTACATTTTTCATCATTTGCTTTGTTCTTTATCTACACATTACATTAAATGGCTTTTCCTCAAGTGCCTAATGACCTTGAAAAAAAATCAAGGTCACACAATTATTGGGTCTGGGAGACTCAAAAAGTAGGTTACCAAGTAGATTTCATAAAAAGTGTACTTGAGTGCAATATTGATCTTGAGGCTCAATTCTCTTTGCCATTGACATTTAAATTACACCCTATTATAATAATTACAGAATCACATCTTCTAACCGGACAGGTCTGGTGCTCACAGAAATAGGTCAATGTGACTGATATTATATAACAAATTAGCATTGGACATAATCTATATATCCTATAAATTTGGAATCTCTAATTTAATCATTTTTCAAGATATGGAATTTAGTATCTTTCGAGACATTTTAACTCTTAATTTCCATCAAGTTTTACCTCGTGTCACTAGTATCAAAAGCAATATAGAGTATGACATCTTCTACAATCCCACATAATTTCATGAAGATCCATTACAGAATTAACGATGCTGGACTCGTCACAAGTTTTTCACATTTTGACCCGTATAGTACCTTATACCATAGGTGGTGCCACCAACATTGATGTTGATATCGGTTTTCACTCACTTGATAAGCCCTAAATGCTTTATGGGCTTAAATAAAAAATCACGGGATGTATTTTGATCTTGTATTCACAAATTGACTCCTGCATTCCAACTGGCCATTTGACCTTGACTTTCAACTTGGGTTAAAATGTTTACCATTGGAAGTGTGCGTCGTGCATCCAGCTCACCATACGTGGTCTTTTTGTTCAAATTGGATAATAACTTTTTGGAGTTTTTAAGAAATATATTAGACAGAATCCGTAATCATCGGGTAATTGTGACCCAAAAATTAGGCCACTAAGTACATTTTTATGTGCAATATAATCAAGTGCAATTAAAATTAGAGGCTCAATTGTCTCTACAAAACCACAGCCTGTTATTACAAAATCATCTCTTTCAACTTGACTAATCTGGTGACCTCACAAAAACAGGTCAAAGTCTCTCTTATAACATACCTTGCTAGCACTGGACATGGACTACATGTCTTATAAATTTGGCAGGTCTAATTAAATTACTTTTTGAGATTTGAAATTCTATATCCTTACCGTGAGGTCTGCGACCTATGGTCATCAGAAAATAAAAATCAATGGAACATGGCCCTTTGAATAAACTTGGTAAAGACCCGCCCAAGGTACATTGCCAGCATGTTTGAAATAAATCTGACAACCATTTTAGAGATGTCGAAAATGTCCATTGTGCACGACACCTGGCGGATGGACGATGGATACCTGACCACCACATAACCTCAGCTGACTGACAAGTCAGGTCAGGTAAAAATAAGGGATACTGAGTATCATCAACTCGTGCCCGTTAGAAATCAGGGAACCATACAATCACTACCTGATGAACAACTTCGTTTGACCTTCCGTACAAGCCATATTTCCACCAAGTTTAAGAACAATTATTATGAGTGACTTTTTGGAGAAGTTGAAAAAAAAGAAAAACTCAAAAATTTAATGGAAACAAACCAATTGTAGCACTGATTTGTCACACACACACAAAGAGAGGGAGTGGGGGGAGGAGTGGGGCATGGAGTTAGAATCTCGATATGATGTGAGTGACAAAGGCGCAATCCAGTAGGGGTTTGGGGCATGCCTCCCCGCCCCCCACCCAAAATGCTTGCAAAAAGTAAGCAAAACCGTCCATTCTGGTGCATATAAAGGATCCAATAAAGGGAAAAGACAAAAACATTTCTCGCACATTATTCGTCCAAATATATGATTATGCTAACTTGCAGACATATTATACAATAGACTGGTGTCACTTGGTAGTGGCCACAGGCGCTCGTAACGTTCAGTCAGTCAAGCTTTTGTGCTAATATAAGCGGGCGGCGGGGGGGGGGGGGGGGCAGTGAGGAAGAGGGTGAACCTGGAACATCTATGCGTTCAATGACCATCATAGGGCCATATCTGCAACACAAATATTGTGTATTCATCTGTGCAGTCAATTATTTGTGCTAATAAGATGGTGGCGGATTAGATGGGCCTAAAACCACAACGTCGTCACATGGAGCTCCTACATGGGAGCTCCATCTGACGACATTTTGTGTAAAATATCCAAATGGGAGATTAAATTATTTCAGGTATCAAAGTGTAGTATCTGCAATACCAAGAAGTTGGAAAACTGTAATAAATGATGGTTGGACTCAAAATTTGGACAGCTATATTGTAGGGAGGCAAAGAAAGCTGAAAAAGCTTCATTATATATATGTTCTACACTGATTGAAATAATTTCATCAGTCCACAAGTTTCTTTCGAAAAGTGGAGTTGAGATTTGGAAACGGAAATTGATGAAGAATATTGGCAGCATTTTGTTTACAAATATATAAGAGTACTATCTCCTCTAAGATGAGAGCCTTTCAGTACAGATTCCTTCATAGAATAATAATTACAAATTCAAGACTATTTAAATGTGGTTTAAAAGAAGGTGAATGTTGTTCTTTGTGTAATGAAGAGGAGGACACATTGATACATTACTATTATGACTGTGAAGCAGCTCAACAATTTTGTAGACAGATTCTTAAGTGGATAAAAGAACAATGTTCAATTGACATTAATTTTTCAAAAACAGATATTTTACTTGTTGAAGTGGAAGGAATGGGATTTTGGTCGTTTGTATTTTTGATTGCAAAGTACTATTTATTTCTCTGTCATGACAAAGAATGGCCTAATTTGGAAAAGTTGAAGAACATGTTACAAGAAATAAAGTCAACAGAATACAGTAGGCCTTTAGCAAAGAAAAATCAAAGACTTTCCAAACATTACCAAAAATGGAGGAATATCGGCCTACAGATTATTTGATTTGGTGAAATAGGCAAAGATGTTAGGTGGGGGTAGGGCGGTGATTTACACTGACCGGAGGGATAGATACCCGCATGGGGCTCTCGGTCACAGTCACTACTCTGACAGTGGCAGTGCCAGGGGGTGACCTGTGTTTCGGCCGTGGCTGAGAGCTTAGTTTGCCAGGGGTAGGCACAGCTGTGCGGGGCTCTCCCACGATGCCTCCCCATCGTTTCCTGTTTATTACTTTTATATAACTGTATAATTGATATACCAAGTTGCTTTCTCAGTTGTCTAAAATGTACAGATAGTGTGATCTTTACCTGGTAAAAGGGTGGACAAGCTGACATTTGGAGAGTTTTAGTGTGCTATCTTGGAGAAAGTCTTGTGACCAATAAGAAATCAGTTGACGCAAGATTCTATATGTGTACCGATTATGTAATGCATCATTCAACCATAATGATGTACTAGTATGTTTTTGATGGTGTGCAATCTGTATATAATACAATATATGTACCATTTATCACGGAATAAAAAATCATTAAAAAACCCAAACTATATATTAACATTTTCGCTGTCATTGACGAGATTTTCAGGTAACCACTGTTTTCTTTGTCATGTGATGGGTAATGTAATCTCAAGGCTGATATGAAGAGAGCAGAAATTAAGTCCTGCTAACCGCATCAGCAAAATAGAAAAGGCCAGGTATCGCTTTTAGTTACATTTATTGTCTTCTAGGTCATTTTTTTGCTAGAAAGGCTCTTTATCAATTATTGCGATTTTCAAAATTTTGTGCAAACGAATGACCAGAATCAGAATAGAACGCATTTTGTGTGTAAAACTGCATGTTTTTGAGATTTCACTGTCACGTGTTCTTGACTTTTTATGATTCATGTGACTTGTGTTTGCCAAAGATCAGGCAAGCAGCCGCCATTAGAAAAAGATCATGTCTGGGGAATTCAAGGCTGCTAAATATGCTTGATGGTTTTCCCGCTGATGACCCATGCATAAATTCCTTTGACTGTTAAAGCGAAGAATTTTCTAAACTATGAATCGCGCGTGACAATATTAATTAAAGTGCGGTATAGGTATTAACAGTGGCTAAAACGATAATGGAGAGTACAGAGATTGAAAGCTGGTATTTTTTGTTGTTTGAGCCAAGCGAAAGGTTCTCCTTCTTTGTTTAATTGACGTCATGTACATGTCTATATCTCTCACTTGCAGTCAAAGAACAGATAGCATCGCTGTTTTGAGCAGGAGTCAATGTAGCTGTCATCATCACAGATGACGGTATAACACTAAATGTACAAAATTGCGTCAAAGTTTATTTTCTCAATTTACGCTAAAATCTAATCTATAAGCGACAAGCGGCAATCGTTGATATTTAAATTGATAACTTTTTCGTGATCAGATTTCACAAAGTTTAGTGTGAGGCACACGATCAAGGGATCGTCCGTTCAACTGACATAACTGTGGATAGCAGTGCAGAAACATGTAGCTTTTTAGAGCCTGATCAAACTTTTACGTCTAACAGGGCCCCACTCTTCCTAGACCTTACTACATCCTTCAGTGCCAACCGCAACTTAAGTCGACTTACAGAAAACATATTGCTCTGAATTGAAAAAAAAGGATGCCAGATTCATATTCGGTGTAAAGAGACCTTTCATAAAGTACCAGCATGTCTATGGTGAGGTAAGAATAGTCCTTGTCAACAGCGTTCCTAGGTGTGCTTTGAGTGCAACACAACCAACACAGGGCACCGAGGAGAGCTGTTGACTCAGTCTAATATTGGACACAGAAAGAGTTACTGACCTACATGACTTAGTAATAGGCCTAAGTACGCCTATGTTGGCGATACAGAATGAACCAATTTTTGGTGGGGGTGTGCGGCTCGACCTTTCAAAACCCACCCTTTTGCTGGGGCACTTTTTTTACAAAAATATTACTTTTGTGAGGGAATTTCTTAACCAAAATAGTTGAAAATATGGTCCCAAATTGACGACAAAAGTGCTCCAGGAAGAAAATTTTGACCTTAGTAAGGGGAATTTTCGCAAAGTTTGGGCCATAAAAGAGAATAACTGGGAAAAAAAAATTTTGCTTCACTGCACATCTGTCTTGGTGCCTTCAAAATGAGACCAGTTTGAAATGCTACACTTTGCCATTGTTCAACATAATCTAAATTCCGTGTTTTAGGCTAATTTTTATAAAGTAAAATGCTACAACTTTGGTTCTTGGTTCATTGGATGTGGCAATGTCACAAACTTATGAAATGAAGTTTGAATGAAGCTAGTATATAGTTTTGAAGCTATTCAACGTTTTAATTTTGTGTATTTGCCTAATTTGCATAAATTGAAAGCTTACTACTTTGGTTTATGGTTCATTGAATGCAGCTTTGCCACAAACCTATAAATTGAAGTCGAAATGGCATGTCTATGTATAATAGTTTTAGAAATATTCAACCTTGAAACTTTTGAAAGCCCCGTATTAGCAATTTGAAATTCTACTTAACTTATACTGTCCACTATATTGGCAGGTGTCATAGACCTATATATGTACCTTGAAATTTTGAGTATCTGCAATATTTTGGAAAATATGGAGCTTTTAAAACTTTAATTGCCCCTACATTTGCATACTTTAAAACATAATTACTATTCCAAATGAGATGCACAATTTCATTGCTTAGGTCAGTCACCATAGCAAGTTTGGTGGTTTTCAGAAAAATAGTATGTGTGTGTGTGTGTGTGTGTGTGTGGGTGTGTGTGTGTGTGTGTGTGTGGGTGTGTACAGTGTATACATATTGTAATTAAAGGGGATTTTTATACATGCAATACAAAACTTTTTTCTTCGTTTATTACAAAAACAGATTTTAACAGAAGCTGTCAAGAAACTACATAAACATGTACCTGTGAATTAAGACAGAACTATACTGTCTCAGTATTGGCTATGAAGAACAGGCTTCATCTCACTGGTTACAAAACAAAGACATGAAAGTATCCACTGAGAGGAAACAAATTCTATCCTCCTTGGTCTGGTCGACCCAGCGATGTATGTAGTCTATTTTTAACAAAGGGTACACTCAGGCTTGTTGTGCCTAGAAGTCTGGAGCCTGGCTTCCCTTGCAACTGATACGCTCAGCAGACTGACATTGCCTCAGGCAAAAACTGGCCAGCTAGGACACCAGTTTCGGTCATGGTGCATTGACAGGTCTGTTCTGTACTGGTGGAAAGTATAGCCTGCCTGGTACATATGGCAGCATGGAGTCAATCTGTTCCTGCGTGAACAGGAAGAGATACTGTATTTTATTGAGAGCCTGATAACACAGTTGTTGCCCCCCCCCCCCCCCCCCCCAATTTGCTTGAAGACCCAAACTTTCCAAAGCATACACCTAGCATGCATAAATAGAAAGCTGCTTGTGAGACAGGTTATTAATTATGAATACAAAAAGGTTGCCTGGCACCATGGAAGTCAAGCAATAGGTCATACCGTAAACAGTTCAAGGTCTGTACGTGGATTGGGGAGAAATTTGGTGAATTTAGTGTACACTAAAATTCCCCAAGTTTAGTTTGTATGCTATTGGATTTGCCAGTTGTCTCAAACCTATATGCGTAAGTTCGAACTTTGTGTCTATCTCCGATAGTTTAGAAGATATGGAGCTTTTAAAATTTGAATTGCCCCTCATTTGCATAATTTTAATCATCATGACTATTTAAGAAAAACAAAATATCTGGGTTGGCACCCCCATCATACCGTCCCCCGGTCAAACCGTCCCCCAGTCAAACCGTACCCCCACCTCCGCTGCCAGAGGGCATGGTCGCATACCCTGGTCAAACCGTACCCGGGTCAAACCGTACTCCAGTCAAACCGTACCCCCACCCCGGCAGCCATAGCCCAGAGGGCATGGATGCCCAATGAGTACCCCCCCCCCTCCAACATTAAAAACACATAAATTTAAAAGAAATAGCTGGAGAGTCAAGCCTTTTCAGTCAGAATTTGTTTCCAATCCACGACTCCGTTTTGATCTATCTTTTACTGTTATTTGTGACACACCAAGGCTACCGTGTCCGTGACTCAACAGTTTACTTCTGATATGACATGTATGCTTGCATTAATTTTGGCCCCAATTCAGGGGATTAGTTACATAATCTAAAATCATAACAATACAAATGACAAGAGTAACATAAAGTAATAAAACTTAAATTCTAATAAAAGAACAATGAACTGAAATCTGATATTAGATAAAGAATACATAGTAGACTTGAGAATTGTATTGTATCGTAGCCTACTGATAGTCATGTATATACTATGTGTGTATTTTTGTGCTGGAGATCCTCTTGACCAGTATTGTATACTATTAAGTCATCCAGTTTGAATCAATATGCTTAAAGGTCCCAAACGCCGAAAGATTTATTTTCGTTCAAAGTGAAGGACTTGGAGTGTTATAGCACTTTTACGAAGAACATTTGCCATATTCACACCGTAAAATAACTTTATTTGCAAAGGAATTTTGTTGCCCATGACGGGCCCGAAGTTGACAAGTTCGCGCCTTTTTGGCCATCAAGCGGGCTCTGGGTCGTGACGTCACGGAAGGGAGTCCATGTGATACATGGAGGATAACGATAGAGAAAGCATGAGCGGTAGCCACGCAAAAAATGAGCTGGATCTCATTTTTAGCTGTTCTTTTTCCGAAGAGGAACTTACTGAGGACGGGGGGGGGGGGGGGGAGCTGTAGGGTTAGGAAGGGAGAAGGACAGAGAAAACTGTGACGGAAAGTAACGATGCTTGATGAGAGCAGCCACCAAATGAGAGGCAATCCCGCACGATAAAATTGTGAATAAAGTATACATTGCGTCATCGCAAAGGCAAATTTTCTTCACAAAGTGCTAGAACAATTCAATTCCTTCACTTTTCATAAAAAATAAAGTACTTGGCAAGGGAGACATTAAAATAAAAAAGCAAAGACTGTGATGTCACGAGCTGCAAATCTCAATTTCTTTCGACCAACAAAGAGGCCGCAGTTGAAGACAAAGGTCCATCTGAAGTGATTTTGACAAGCTGCAGGGACAGTCGAAATATGTTTTGGTTCAAAAAGGCTTTAAAACACAAAAACCTTTGAAGTTTTGAATAAAGGACAAGTTACTTTATTCTCAACTGGTAAGCAACATATTGGATTAGCTAGGTGTTGCATTAAACAAAGGCCAACCTAGCCCCGCTAATCCAATTGAAGTCAACATTAATCCTTTGAAGACCAGGTCCTTGACACCCACAAAGGTACAACCCTTAATAGACTTTCTTCGTTTTGCTCATTTGAAGACTTGAAATTTGTCACAATCATTGTTATATTTACTGAAGCCAGGTCTCAGATTTCTTTTTAAATAGATTAGTCCGTAGAAACTGGGTGGGCCTCCATCGGCAGATCATGTCAAAAATCCAAGAAAAGGATAATCATAAGAGAAGTAACACTAACACTTATATGTATATTCAAGTAAATGCACAACCAATACACACACAAAATACGAGCAATTTGAGCATAAGTATCCGAAGATTCCATGAGCATGGCATGATTTACCATATGACAAATTGGGTGTTTCGGTGTTTCTACATGCGTACATTTTTGGTAACTGGTATTGTATAACTGGTATAATTTGCAAGAATTGTGTGATAACAAATTGATGAAAAGAAAAAAAAAAGAAAAAGGAAAGGGTGTAGGTCCCTGACTTGAAACACCGGTTCCCGGGACCAAAGTTTTTCCCAAGTCTTCAAATGTTCCCCAAAAGAAAAATTTTGATAAATAGTCCATTGTTTTTTAAACAAATGTGTTCACATGTGTGTTCAGTGAAGTATAGACATAATTGAACAACAGGTATAAAAAAAACCCAGAAAATGTGTTGGTTTTACTTACACTCGAGTCCATAATAGTTAATTCTGCTGACACATGAGCCCATAATAGTTAATCCTACCATAGATCCGATCGCCCGCTGGAAAATCTACGATCCTATCGGAAGAGAAGTGCCCTCAAACAAGCGCTATTATTCATATGTAAGCTCAAAGAGTTTAATAAACATCAAAGGCTCTCCGGGTATATATGGAGGTGGCTCTCCCATCGAACTTCAGTTGTCTTGCAAACTGTAAAAGGAGTACATACAGATACAGAAGGAGAGAAAGAGAGAGAGAGAAAGAGAGAGAGAGAGAGAGAGAGAGAGAGAGAGAGAGAGAGAGAGAGAGAGAGAGAGAGAGAAAGAGCGCTGAAGTCTAAGAACACTGCATGGTTGGAAATGCCCCCCCCCCCCAATTTGAGGTAAGTTGTAATAATTATTAATTAAATATCGTACTAATGAGAGGCTCAAAACGTTTATATTGACTGAAGAAGAGGTTAAAAAAGTTCTACTATCCCTCAAAACAAGCTCTGCAACTGGTCCCGATAACATTGGTAATTTCCTTTTTAAAATGTGGCAACTGGTATCAGCTACTCACTGCTTAAGCTATTCAATCTTTCAATGCTTCATTTCCCCACTGCTGGAAAAGTCAAATTTATGTCCAGTTTTCAAAAAGTCCGACTGACAAAGCAAAACTAACTACCGTCCAATTTCCTTGCTATGCAATGTGTCCAAAGTATTGGAGCGTCTCGTGTTTAATAAATTTTATGAATATTTAGTTAGTCAAGGCCTATTAACGTCCAAAAACTCAGGATTCAAACAAAATGACTCGACGATAAATCAGCTCATAAGCATACTGCACAATATTTATAACGGTTTAGAAAACCACAACGAGGCTTGAATAGTTTTTCCAGATGTCTCCAAGGCCTTTGACCGCGTTTGGCACAAGGGACTATTGTTCAAACTACGTCAATTGGGTTTTGAAGCATTATTGGTACGTTGGGTACGTAGTTATCTCTCAAATCGTCGGCAACGAGTGGTCATCCAGGGCCACTGCTCACAATGGCTCCCTGTGGAAGCCGGAGTTCCCCAAGGATCTATTCTTGGACCCCTTTTATTTCTTGTATTTGTAAATGACATTGTAGATAACACATCATGTGATATAAGATTGTTTGCCGACGATACAAGCATCATTGAAATTTTTAAAAAATCCCACCATCTCAGCGAACCGCATGAACGGTGATTTGAGAAAAGTTGACCAGTGGGGTCATCTTTGGCACGTCTTATTAAATGCATTGAAATCTCTTTCTCTAATATTTTCGACAAAACGCGACAAATATGAGCATCCTCCATTACTTCTGGGTGATCAATCATACCAGAAACAACCAGCCATACCCACCTGGGGATAACTCTTCAAATTTAACGTGGAATGCACATATTGAGAGAATTATAGATAAAGCCAGTAAACGTCTTGCTATCTTGAAGAGACTGAAATTCAAACTATCTAGAAATACCTTATGCAAACTATATCTCACTATGGTGCGTCCAATACTTGAATTTGGGTGTGTACTTTTTGATAATTGCAGCAAAAGACTCTCGGACCTTCTTGAGTCCGTGCAATATGAAGGATTGAAGCGGCCAGAATCTGCACGGGCGCTCGCCGCCACAGCTCGCTTGACCGTCTACTCTCTGAATTAGGGTGGCAAACTCTAGCAGACCGGCGTAAATATTGCAAACTAGTTGCTTTCTTCAAAATGTACCACGGATTGTGTCCCGAATAATTATCAAGTATAGTACCCTTGAAACCAGCCGATACCAGTAGTCGTAGTCTTAGAACACCGCAGTATTTGAGACAGGTCAAATTTCGTACAAAACGGTTTGGTGATTCATTCTTGCCTTCAGTAATTAAATCGTGGAACGACCTACGGGACGACATACGTAGCTCTATTTCTCTATCAAAATTCAATTAACCCTCAAACAAACTTTGTTCGCCACTGATAATGTCCCCCCATACTACGCTCATGGTGACCGTTTTGCCAATATGCCAATATTTGCCAAACCCAGCTACGTCTACGTCACTCAGGTCTACACGCACATCTCTTCAAAAAAAACGTTATAGCCTCTTCATCGTGTGATTGTGGTCATCCCGTTGAAGATATTATTCATTTCTTTCTCTTTTGTCCACTACATGCTGTCCCCCGTTTAAACCTGTTGAAGGAAATTAGAGACATTGTCACACCAGGGGTTCACTGAAGCTTAATGGTCCATGTAGCTAGTGAACGCTTGGTGGAAATTCTGTTATATGGCAACACAGACTTTACACTTGAAGTTAACCAACACATTTTTTCAAGTGTACAAATATTCATAATTAATACTCGGAGGTTTCACTTTTAAGGTCTGGTGTGTCATATGTTGCTGAAACTAATTTGAATCGTTAATAGATGGGTTATTTGTACATCTTATGTGAGGTATAAACTTGACGATGTATGCTTTCTTGTGATGCTTTCCGTTTAACATGTATTTTTCGTTGTACTTGTCCTGTGCGTCTTGTACATAGACCATGTGTTGCGTTGTATGTCTGGAGAGCCCCCAGATTAGTAATTTTGTACTACCTAGGCAGTCCAGGTAAAATAAATATGTTTATAAAAAAAAAATCATCATCTTTTCAATGTTAAGTTTCAGTTTACTGGATAGTATATTGTTATAAATTCTATTAATCATTTAACACTGTTTCGATAAAAAAATCCCAAACTATTCAGCTGTTTTTTCCTTCCCATCGTCATTCGACTGTGCATGGTGCAGCTTACCATTAATACTCGCAATGATGCAAACATTGAGTCTCCGTGGGGGTACAACGATGTAGTCTGCAAAATGTTGCAGCTGTACACAATTTTACATACAAGCAACAGGCAGACCCGGAACAGGTAGCTAACACTTTGTGGAGAGTGATTTTGATTTGTCAAATATGACGATGTTTAGGATAGGTTTGGCAAGAAAAATATTACATAATTATCAATCGAATGTCATAGTGACAACGCCGGTCTGGGATGTTGTACAAAGTAACATTGAAAAAAAACTTTATTCTGTGTAACCATTTTTATTCCGTTGATGGTAAAAATGGACGGAAAATATGGACAAACAAGGACCGATCTTGTTCCATACCCAGGTCTAGGATTGAACAGTCCATAACAGGTTGAGTTAGCTGGCCACTGTAATGTGTATGTCCAATTACTAATGTATATTGCAAGGACCACAGTCTCGCCTCAGAAACGCAGCTGCCAAGACCGGTGGGCGGCTGGCCTGTCATCTCTTTCGGTCATGTACCGCTGTTTGTGACAGTCCACGGCCAGCTCCCAATAATCGGGAGTACAAAGTTCCGTCTCATTGTACCTTTGTCGTTAATATTGACCCAGAAAATAAGTCAGTCACAGGAAAATATTTACCATTGTTACATAGTGGATACGATCTGAAATAAAGGATATCATAAACACGTGAACTAATGACGACCCGGGGGGGGGGATACTTCCTATACCTTGCTATAAGGGTAGGCGCCGCGGAAAAGACCCCCTATTTTCGGTACTTGTCGCTCTCTAAGACCCCCCTTTTTCCTGCTTGTAGCTCTAAAAGACCCCCCTTTTTCGCTTGTCTCACCCAAAGACCCCTGTGTTTTTCAATTCCTGTCACCAAATTGCCCCAAAATACACCAAATTTTATGTAAAATTTCATTTTTTTTTTCAATACAAGCTCCAAAAGACCCCCCATTTTCACATTGGTTCCGCTCCCGTTGGGTCCGGGTTTTGTACCCTCGGTGGAGCCTACCCACCAAAAATTCCGGGGAGTACCCCCCCCCCCCCCCCGGGGATGACGATGTATACGGAAACGTAAATTACAGTCTTGCTGACTTGCAAGGGTCGCGAGGTTACTGCCCGGTAGGAGTTCTGATTTTGAAAGCTATTCATAAATGCAAACTTATATTTAATCATCCATAGACCACACAGATGGGACGGGAAAATTTGTTGTTTGTTCATACTTTTATATTCCGTAGGCGTGGCGCATCCTGAAGCAAATTCCAATTTTTCGCATTCATGCTTGTTCTTGTTAAATGAAATCTAGTAAATTTTGAAATGAAATGTATCTTTTGCAACGAATTATCATTGCCCAGACGGCAAGTTGGGATCGTCTGGCTGCACCACGGCTGCACTCCCGCAGTACTGGTTACGATAGGCTTCTTGGTGTCCCCTCGAGTGTGTAAGGCTGAATGATCTTTTCCTCTGCTGCTACAGCTTTTCTTATTAATTCTTCTTTATCCTCATCAGACCACGTACACGAAAACCTCAGAGAACTGAAGTCACTAACACTCTCCCACATCGGGCCATGATCGGAGAAAATTCCCGCGCTTTCATCTCGCAAATGTGGCGCACTTTTAGGCCTAAAAAAAAAAAAAAAAAAAAAAAACTATATTCGAAAACGAAATTTAAGATTTTGGTTTTCAGATATCACTTCGGGGATAGGGTGTATGAGGGAAGGTTTTTCTGTCCTTTTATGGGGGGTGGGGGTGGGGACTACAAGCGATGAGTGTTGGGGGATATATCCAGGGCCAGGGGCCCACCACAGCTGTGAGAGAGTGTGTGGTGGACTCTTTGCCTCGGCTCGGGTCCTGGTAAACATGGCAGCATGAGCTGATTAGCATAACCATGGTTTCCTCCATCTCATCATCATCTTCTTTTTTTTTTTTTTTTTCTTCCTAGGCCACCTGTGTCACACAGGACCGCGGCGCATAAGCAGAGAGCCACAGTATTATTATTATTATTAACTTTCTAATTTGCGGTAACCATTCAATCAAGCTGACCTAACGTTATTAACAACTTTGAAATTGCTGTACACAGAGACACCAAATTTCCGACAGTAAATCTTTCTATCTATAAATATAATTTAGTTACCCATAAAACCATACAAGCTTAGCTTCAGGAAATATCCGTTTATTCATAGTTACCTTAACATACAAACTAATGCGAATACACACCTCTTCAACAAGGATTATACGTCCATGCTCTTCTTCCTCATGCCCTGAAAAAGTGTTCACTTTGAAGACATTCCCCCATTGATTTTGTGAACGAGTGTCAACCATGGGATGCTATATAAATCTGCATACGTCAGTGCAAATCGACTTTTATTATCAGAAGACCTATTGACGCAACGACAGAAAAATTTAATGAATTCAGGGAAGTTTATAGCTTGAGATTCCGGGTTTTTTTGGGGAGGGGGCGGCTGGCTTGCGCCTAAGCTCATCACATTTGCAAAGTTGACCACCTTAGGTTGCCTCTATGCCAAACATCACAATTAATTCGAGAAGCCTGTTGAGAAAAGTAAGCGAGCAAACAAACAAACGAAAAAACAAAAATATTAAAAATGACCGCAAGTGCACTCAAGGCGGTGGTCCCATCAAAGGTAGCCCCGCCCCGAGAACAAGGGATAAAACAGCGTTGAGCAGCTTAAGTTACGTCAATTGGAATTTAACCCCATCAATGAGTTTATCAAACGGCTGGTAAAACAAAGCGTAGCATAGTTACAAATTCCAATAGAGTGACTTTTGAAAATAAAAAAAGGAAAGAAAGAAAAACATTATGGCATTTATGACAGTCGCGTTGGAGTCGAACTTCAGTCTTCATATACTGGGTGCGGTCGGCGGCTTTGAAAATCCATTTTTTTTTTTTTTGAAGATGAAGAGATGGGGTTTCCATTTATTTCGTCTCCAGACATTCATTTATAATATTTGGTATTAGTCGACTCTGTGAATATCCGTATCTCAAAGTTCGAAAGTATGTACATACATTTCCTATGTATTTCGAGCATGTTTATGAGTAAGATATTTTTTTCTTGTGGTAGCTTAAAGAAATTATTTATGATTTGTTGTATTGTATTGTATTGTATTGTATCGTATTTGTGGTATTGTACTGTGTGTCGAATCTCTGCAATATCTACATTCCTTTCCGTCGAAAATCATATTTTTCGGTTTCTCAATGGCTGTTTCTATATAAGTGGTATTATAATATGTATTCTGTGAGAAAGTGGGACGGCAGATATTCACATATACTTTCTCGGTAACAAGGGGAACCCGTCAGGGGAGTATTCTCTCCTCTGCCTCCTTTAATATCTTTATTAATGATTTGTTGCTGGAGCTTGATAATTCTGAACATGGCGTTAGGATTGGTGATGGTAAATTTGATTGTTGTGCTTATGCAGACGACATCACATTATTTAGTACTGCTGTGTCTGGCTTATAACATATAATTGATATCTGTGATTCTTATGCTCAAACTTGGGGTTTTAAATTTAGTGCCAAGAAGTCAAAATGTATGACATATGGTGAAAATCTGCATTTAAAAAAGCCTGTTTTATTTGAAAAGTAGCGATACTCAATCGGAAGTCGCTGATAGATTAGAAATTCTGCGTGTGACCTTGTTGTTCACAATACATGCATTTATTAAGAAGGATAACTGCTGTAAACAAGTGCCACTAGTGTTCTGCTAAATGTCTCGACGCCAGAACTAGGATTACAAGAAGGCACTAAAGCATAACTCTATAAAGTTGGTCTCGTTTTGCTACAGTGGCTAACTTTATTTATTTATCTATTTTTTATGTATTCATTCATCCATTCGTTTATTTATTTAATTTTTTATTTTATTTTATTTTTGTCTGGAACTATATACAAAAGAATTCTCGGCATGGAATGAACACCATTAGCCAGAGAGGTTTAAAAGTTAAAGTAATCTAAGTGTTCTGGGGTCAGCACTATAACTCCCTGTATGCGTAAGATTTGAGGGTAAGACGAGTGCTGTGACATTTTACCAACTGAATAACCCTCTATTGTTGGTGTTATAATGCTTCCTCCTTTTGCTTTTCCTGTAAATTGTAGATTAAGCTGCTATGTCGTATGTACACACTACCTCCTTACAAAAGGTGTTTATCTGGTTTTCCCTTCTGAATCGTTTTTATAAATAAAAACTGATAAATTATAGTAAACACGCCCGGTGTACATGAATAACTAAAAATTCATGTGATTATCTAACAATTGTATGTACATGTCATAAACTTATACATGCTATCGACAGGTCCCTATGACAAACGTCATGAAAGAGTCTGCTATATGCAAGTTTTGATTCATTCATTGTATCTCATATCTATAATTAATATTGACAGGTTCTGCGTTGTGTGGTCGACTCACTCCCCTCCCCTCCAAGCGTCCGTGAGTTCGTTACAGACTTCGAAGCAGGTATGATATGAGTGGTTACATCAGTTTACTTGATTAATAGCTCTCAATTGTTTGGTCTGAAACATTTTATTTGAAAAGCGATTGGGGAACAGGCCTTGCCTCTCGCAAAAAAAGTAAAAGTACAAATAAAAAAGTAATGTTATAAAATAAGACAATGTGCGGGGCACAGAACATCACAGTGACGTAACATTGACAAGGACACACATATGCTCGGGTCAAATTAATGACTATAAATTAACGATTAGAGATGGTCTCAGTACAGAATGCTAGTTCATTCTTGCCTGGGATTGACCGTTTAGAAATTCTATGAACTTTACTACCAAATTGAAAACTAAAGCCTTCATAAGCCTACATCGTATATTATTCTTGTGCTTACAAGCCAACATAAATTCTCCAGTTATTTTATAAAGGTGTACTCAAACCAAATTATCTTGTATTTTATCGTTTCACACACACGCACGCGCGCGTGACTATCTAAGTTTACCAAAGAAAAGTCTTATCCGACTCTAGGCATATGATGGCAACGGCATTATCAATTATACACCAACAAAATAAACAAACAAATTGAAATTCAAGCTCCAGCCTTGCAGCTTAGTCACTCTTCGAGTCAACACACACAGACAAAAAGAAAGAAACATAAACACCTATTTTGTAAACACATGCACACATAAATTAAGAATAATTTGGATCTTCACCTTTCCTTATTACTTTTTCGTGTCTGTTATGTAGCAGAAATAATGATCTGTCAATCAAAACACGTCAATTTTTTACATGTTCATTTAAATCCCTTTCAGGCATTTGGCAGGCACTTCAGTCTGTGTTTACAGAAAAAATGTCAAGGGCTGCGTGTTCCACTCGACCCAGGCAGTATATAGGAAAGTCCAGGAGTTGGGACTCTCCCGCGCCCATCTGCATGATCCAGCCACAAGAAGTTTGCTCAGAAAGGTGATGGCCTTGCCGTACCTGCCAACGGAGCATGCAGAACCGGCCCTCCAAAAACTCCGAGACCAAGCAACTACAGCTGCATTGCAGGGACTTATGGGGTACATGTACATGCAACACACATGGTTCGATAATGCAGTGTCGGAGCCGTCTTCTTGGAGTGTCTTCCAGATGTCAATTAGGACGAACAATGATGGAGAGGGGTGGCATCGTCGCTTGAATCAGAGGATTGCAAGAAACGATGTCCCCTTCTACATCGTTGTTCCCCAATTGTATGAAGAGGCCGAGATGGTTAATCTTCAAAGTCGCCTGGTCAGCGAAGGCAAGTTGTGCCGGGACCAGCGGACCAGGTACCGACAAATTGAAGGGAAATTATTCAAATTATGGGAGGAATACAGGTCAAACATAATCTCACCCAGCCAACTGCTGCGCAGGGCCGTAAGATTGGCAGGAGTCTAGTGATGGTGAAATGAAATGATATTGTGAATTAGATATGAAATATGAACTGATATGAACTGTGAAAAGAAATGTGAAGTGAAAGGATTGTATTGTATTGTAAACATATTTATTTCTCAAACTGGATTGCCCAGTAGCCAGGAGGTGGCTAATCGAGGGGGTCTCCAGACATACAGACATACAAAGGCTATGTACAAAACGCACAGGACGGTACACATAGGGCCTAGTTTGTTTGCAAGCTGAATTCAATAAGCAGGTACCAATAGTTTAGAAAATAAGGTAATAAGAACTATTTAACAAATCGTCTGCTCTGAGTAATGTACAATTGGACTGCCGCATAAATAACGGTATTTAGATCGTCTGAAAGATCCACACTGCCGTATAACATAATTTCAATTAGTCTATTACTATCTAGGTTAAGAATTAAGTTCGGATGAGCGCCAGGTGCCAGTACGTTTGTAACAGACCTCAGCAGTTGTAGCCTGGGCAGATTATGAAGAGGGCAGAACAATAGAAAGTGACTTGTATCCTCTTTTAAAAAATTGCAAGAGCAGGCTGCGGTAGGTACGATATTCATGTCAAACAAGTGAGAATTTAGTTGAGAACGCCCAAGACGAAGTTGCGTTTGGATAATATTTGCGTAGCGATCTCCAAACATGAAATATTTAGGTATCTCGTGGCAGAAATACATGTGTTTACTCAATTTAGCTTTGAAAACTGCAAGAGAGGGGGACAATTTGACTTCGACCGGCAAGTCATTCCACAGGCTAATAGAAGAGGGCAAAAACAAATAAGAGTAACCGCTGGTCCTACACTTAATTAATCTAAGATGATGAGAATTCCGAAGCAGACGGTTAGCTTGGGTTAGGACGTAGTCTGGAATTAAGTCATAAAGGTAGGTCAGGGTAAGTTTATTCAGTATCTTATAGAAAAGAGTTAGTTTGCTAAATTTCCTGCGAGTGCGTAGCGGGTCCCAACGCATTTCAGCAAGTAGCCTATCGTTGGAGGTGAGGTTCATTGCACCAGTACAAATTCTGGCTGCCTCATATTGTAAGCCTTCTAGAAGATCGGAAAGGTCTTGGCTGCAATTGTCAAAGAGAACAGACCCATATTCCAAAATTGGGTGGACCATGGATAGGTATAACTTTTCAAGGGCTTTCTAGATAGTTTAAATTTAAGTCTTTTTAAGAGGGACAGACGTTTACTCGCTTTCGTGACTACGTTACATATGTTGGGGTGCCATTTTAGGTCATAGGAAAGAGTAATGCCTAAGTAGGTGTGGCTTGTGCTGAGTCACCAAGGTAGAGAGTAGGATGGTTTTCTTTATCTCTTTTGCAAGAGAACAAAACCGACAGAGATTTGGTAGCGCTGAAAGTCATGCGCCACAACCGACCCCAAGTGGCTAAATGCCTGAGATCGGTGTTTGTACGATTTGCAGATGCTTCACGATCGTAGATTATTTCTAAGACACTGGTGTCATCAGCAAAGAGCCTGATATCACAAGAAATATTGTCAACAATGTCGTTTATATCTAGATTAAAAAGAGGACGGGACTGAGGATAGACCCTTGCGGCACCCCGGCCTCTATAGGAAGGATAATCATGTAAATTGAGGTTTGACATAAAGTGTGAAATGAAATTGAAATTAAATGTGAAGTGAGACGAAGCAAAAGGAATGTTGAACGATGTGAAATGAATAAAATATGAATAAGAGTAGTGATATGATGTGGCATGTGAAATATGATGTTAAACGCTATAGGCCTATGGCATGAAATCGATTCAATTTCGTAATTTGATGTTAAATGAATAAATTGAAATAAGAAATGAAATGATAAATGTGTAACATGAAATGAATGTGAGATACGGAGTAAAAGAAGCGAACTCGGTACATATTTTTGTCTTATTCTTTTACAGTAAAATCTATCTATTAAGACCTATTCAAGAAGATAATAGCCTCCTATGATGAATTTTATTGAGATCCCACTCTTTATGCGTTTTGCAGAGTGGTAAACACTCTTGAACAGATCTAACTTCTTTGATTGAATGATTGGCGGGTTATATATATATATATATATATATGGTTTACGTGGAAAAATAACTCCTATGAAGCTTGGTTTACCACAGTCGTGGTTGCGATCATGGAGATGTGATAAATATCATATACATGTACAATGATTCCGGATAAATAATAAGTTAGATTAATAGGTTAGATTGAAAGAGACACGCATAACCATTAGCCATGAACACACTCATAGGCCCAGGGAGAGTGCGGATACGGTTTTACCGGGGAGTATGGTTTGACTGGGGTACGATTTGACCATGTACATTCAAAAGCGGGGCAGTGGGGGTACGGTTTGACGGGAGTACGGTTTGACTGGGGGCGGTTTGACGGGGGTACGCTTTGACCAGGAATCGACATAATTACCACTTTTAGGGATTTTTGTTGTTTTTGTTTTTTGCAAAATACTGGGCCTTCATTTTGCTGAAAAGAGGGGATTTCAGAGCGGCCAAAACCCAGTATTGTCACTGATGGGAGTATCCTCCCACCCCCTCCCCTCCGCCGATGGTAAACTTAAAACAATTTGAAAATTTCTCAGCCTTGAATATTAGGGGTAAACAACACATGTTTTTGTATTGTTATGTTGACGTTGTGAAA
Organism: Hermodice carunculata; assembly: GCA_964020975.1. Classification (NCBI taxonomy): domain Eukaryota; kingdom Metazoa; phylum Annelida; class Polychaeta; order Eunicida; family Amphinomidae; genus Hermodice; species Hermodice carunculata. The sequence continues at coordinate 464,847 of CAXHWN010001928.1, read as the reverse complement.
ACAGACCCAGCACTCTGGGCATATTATTCAAGTTAAATGTAACATCGTCATAGCCAGTCAAGGCTATTGCGGTACTAATTATACCTGGATAATGTGGCAAAGCAGAATACGGTCAGACGTGAACCTATCTTTCTTAAAAAGGGACAAAGGACTAGTTCCGGTTGATTCTGGCATTTTTTGTTTGGCGATGCTATCATGGCAGCTTCTTGATCATGGGAAAATTAGATCGACGCGTTCGTGATTCGACTACAGGGAGCAGTGAATCACAGAAAGTGCGAATATTACTTCATCGGGCATATTTCGTAAGCTCGAAGCGACAGAAAATTGCAATTTCAACATTCAGGACAATGCTAGGTCTTTTGGAAATCTAAATGGCCAACATGAAATATCAATAATATTACTTTAATATACCTTAATTATTTTGGCATATTACATATCCAGGTCTTCACTTTTGCTAATATATTAAGGCCTGGATGAAACTGAAACCCCCGTTGTTATTGGAGTGCGCCGGTACAGAAGTTGTCAGTGGTGGCGTGCATACGACTTGCTTGCTTGTATGTATGCTCCAAATCAAACCTGAAGAACTGCCAGGGTCGACACAAAATTTTGATTGACAGTTTCATATGTTGAGAATAGATATTGCAGTATTTTCTCAAATATATAAAATCTTGCAATTAAAGCCTGAATCTTGTATATGTATATGAAAACTAACTTATATTTTTTTGTTTTCACATGTAACATACAAACAATACTACACTTTGGTATATGAAAACTAACTTATATTTTTTGTTTTCACATGTAACATACAAACAATACTACGCTTAGCTTAAAGGAACGTGACTTCTTTTGAACATAACTTTTAATGTATATTTTTAAACTATGTATGTCCTAATCGGAAGCATATAAAAACAAACGTTAATAAATGTTACCCTTCATTGGTCAATACAGCCGGCCTGGAAAAACCAGAGTTAAACTATTGCAAATCGAATATTTGGCCTAAAACCTCTGGAAACCTGTATTCGGCGCATGCAACATTAACCTGAGGAGCCAGGTTCGGAACTCCACCTTAAAAGAAGAAAACGAAAAAAGAAAAGAAAACACCCCCCCCCCAAAAAAAAAAACAAAAACAAAAACAAAAACAAAAACAAAACAAAACAAAAACAAAACCTTTTTTAACATTGAAATCCTTGATAAATTTCAAGGGTCCATGTTAAAGGTCCGACCCAGAGTGACTGAATACCCGCATTGCGATCGTACAAAAACAAAACAAAACAAAAACAAAACCACGCGACCACGCTTCGCACCCACTGTACTTGCTCCACCCCTTTTCCGTCATGCCGGTTACTTTTTTGAGTAATGCATTCAGAAAAATAACTCCGCTTTACTTTGAAACGCGGAGATATTTCATTCCTAACTAGGCCCCTATACTTATTATTATTATTTATTCGTGCAAGATATACCCCATTTACATCGGGGTATCAACAGTGGCGCATCCATTACATCTGTACAGCCATACAATTAAAAAAAAAAAAGTATACAGAATTATGAACATACTAAAGAAGCACCAGGCATATGAAATAGAAAAAAGGAGCTTCTACGATGTGGGTCCCACATGGCCTTCCACTTGTAAGGTTGATCTACGGCGACTGAGGGCTAAATTGAGAAATTGTCTGCTACAGTCGTCAAATATCTGAAATGCACATTTGCTGTGTGACTTCGCAACATCACCAATTAAAAATTTCATTTTGTTAATTAATGAAGAGGCCATAAACTCTTCCCATAAGAAACTAAGACCATTCGCCAATAACTGCGCTTCAATTTTATAAAATAGATCAGACCGAATATCTGCATAAGTAGAACATGAGAAAAATACATGGAAAATGTCTTCCCTGTGTGAACCACATAAATCACATGAACTATCACGGACACCCCACCTCTCTTGGTCGTTATTGAGACCTAGTGTAGCAGTACGTGCCCTAAATTTATTTCTGACGCCATTAAAATCTCTTATGTTTAACACATAATTTTCCAATGATATGTCAGTTTTGAACGTTTTGTACAAATCAAGAGTGGGAAATTCGTCTAATTGGTTGAAAAAATCCAGTTTCCATGCTTCGGTCTGCAAATGACTAAATCCGGACAGCCAGTCACCATTCTCGGAGTAAAATGCCCAATCCATTCCAGCGTAATTTAGGGTGTTTTTTATCTCATCGCAATATGGCCATGATGAACTCCGGCCCTGTTCGAAGCGTTTACACATTTCCTTAAAAACAATATTACACAATCTCTGGCTATCAGTTATGTGTTTCAGGTAACTAAAATATTTGATTCTACGCTTATCGGCCTCAAGTGACAACGGCAACCAGCCTAGATCGCCAATGGTTGCAAGATATGCAGGGCTAGCTTTTATCCGTAGAATTGAACAAGCCAATTTGTACTGAAATGACCGTAACAGTTTTTTACTAGTGCGTGTATTCTCCATCCAAATACCACATCCATGTAATAGTGACGGCAACGCAACGTGTCTGTATAAAGTGTTTCCAAAAACTATCCTATTAATATCATCATGCTTTGCAAGAATGCTTGTGATGTACCCTCTTAATTTCCTTAATTTAGGACCTAGATATTCATTAACATGCGTCAAATCTGATAACGTCCTGGAAAAGATTATACCAAGATATCTGTACGTATTGGCTTCTTCAATCCATGAGTTTCCTAGGACCCACTTCTTGAGAGGGTCTACTCTTTTACCAATTATTAATATTTTTGATTTCTTTGAATTGAACTTTAGACCCCATTTAACAGCAAAATTATCTGCAATAAGCAGCATTTTAGAGAGTTGTATCTCGTTCTCTGCCAACAGAACAACATCGTCAGCATACAGCAATGCTGGTATCAGACTTAAAAGATACCTATAACACAGAACTCAACAACAAAATTGCATTTAGCCGGACAGAGCGACCAAAAACCAGTCCAAAAGATAGGGTACGTAACGGGATTTGTTAATTATGTCTGTGTGCCAACACATACATATTCTTTCTTTCTTTCTTTCTTTCTTTCTTTCTTTCTTTCTTTCTTTCTTTCTTTCTTTCTTTCTTTCTTTCTTTCTTTCTTTCTTTCTTTCTTTCTTTCTTTCTTTCTTTCTTTCTTTCTTTCTTTCTGGCAAATTTGTCCCACATTTCATTTGAAAAGTATTATCGGCAGAAACCCCACACTCGGCATGATTATACTTCCACACATGGTCTTGAGTTTTTTCAAGAGGTTTAGCGGTTTTGGAAATTATGCAAATTAGGGCCATTTGAGCATTCAAATCTTGAATATATCCAGAGCTATTATAGGTAAAGGGAACCAATCCAACTTCAATTAATATGCTTGTAACAGTACACATTTTGCAATATACATGAGACCTCTAAAGGTTGAAGGTCAAAGGCATTTGGACTTTTGAAATTTTCATCTACACATAACTTAGTCAATTGTCATCCGATGTAAATGGGGTATGTTTTGCACGAATAAATAATAAATAAATATCCAATTTCGACCATGTTGGGCTGAAATTTTAGCAATCGTAACAGTATAAATTTTGTAATTTACATGTGAGCTCTAAGACCAAAGGTCAGTGTCCATTGGACTTTAAAAATTCAGTAATGTAGTTGGCATTTTGATCTGAAGATGTTAGAAACTTTTTACAAGCAAAATTAATGAAACCCTCATACAGTATCTGTGTGCTGACCACCACACATGCATAGGTGTTAATTGGTTTCTGACACCTGTGGGGTTAATCACCAGAGTAGTTTGTGAAACCTTTAAACTGAGTATATTTTGGCAGCATGTGCTCATGATGCTACAGCATATGGCTCTGTGGGATATAAACATTCATATAAGTGTGGTGTTTAAAGGGCAAAACGCCATCGTTTCAGTTATGGCAGACACTTCACTCATTAGGCAAGCTTTACTTCCCTAAAACAATTTTACCCACCGTTATAAGTTTAATACTTAATGAAAGGTTTCATTAATTGTTTAGAGGCCATTTTCCTTCCATACTTAAACTTGTTCAGCTGAGATATTCATGTTATTATTTTACCATGTGAACCTTGCTCTGTGGCAAGTGCCTATGTTAAAGTTAAAGTTATACAATCAAGTAATCTTACCCCAGCAAAGGGGCTTTCCCTAGGCATTGGAGGTGAGAAAATCGGTGGGCACAGTGGTCCACCTGTGGGGAAAAGTCCTGAATTGTAACGCTACACATTCTTGTAACTTGCATTTGACCTAATAAGGTCAAAAGTCAAGGTCATTTGGACCTTAGGAATTTCCTTCTAGCCATAACTTGCTCAATTTTATTCATGGTGGGCTCACATTGTAGCTATTGTAGCAGTGCGCATTGTTTTCATTTATATGTGACCTGTCAAGGTCAAAAGCCAAGGTCATTTAGACCTTTGAAATTTTCATCCAGTCATAACTCAGCCAATTTCCATCCAATTATAAGCATGTTGAGCTCAAATGGTAGGTGTTGGAACACTTCACAATTTTTTTATAAACATATAACCTCTAGAGGCTAAAGGTCAGGGTCATTCAGCCCTTTAGAAGTTTGATATAGCCATAACTTGGTCAATTTTCATCAGATTTGTTACTTGTTGGCCTTATATTGTAGGTATTGTAACACTGTGCATTTTTGTAATTTACATCTGACCTCGTAAGGTCAAAGCTCACGGTAATTTGGACTTTGAAATTTTCATCCAGCCAAAAGTTTAATGGAATGCGAAGTACCAAAGGACAAAAGTTGTAGCCCTTAATATTTAAAATCTTTGAAGACCCAGACAGATTTGCTTGATGTAAATCCTGTTTTCCAGTTTACAAATTCATTTTTAGTAACCAGCAATCTCCTCTGAGGCGAATCTTCAATAAACCATCTTTCGTTAACATTTTGCATTTGCGGCTGGTGTAGCCACCCCTGCAAGCAGCAAATGCCAACCTAAATTAATATCTTTTCCATATGGCTTCAAACAGTTTAAAATACACTCGCAAGCCTTTGTGTAACAAAGTTTCTTGTCACTAAAAATCAACTTGCAAGTTTTACAAGACCTGAATACAGGTCGGGCGGGGGGGGGGGGGGGAAGGAACCAGTCAGAACGTGGGTCTACATTCAAATTTATTATCAGATATGTGTTGATCAGTCTTGCTTTTACGTATATTAATGCAAATGTAACCTCGAAATCAATGTCATCACACTTAAAGCACTAAGTTTAAAAACGTAAAAATCCCACAACAGCAAGAGAAATCACAGATAATCTCTCAACACCAATAACTCCTGATATGGAAACCTAAATGAAAATCGCTTAGAGACTTCAAAATGCCCGTTGAAATAGGATTTTTTAAGTGCTCTTTTCTGTGAAGGCCTCTTTGCAGTTTCTAATAAAGAAGACACAAAAACATTGTTTTTGCATCCGAAAAACCATCTAATTCATGAAACAATTTCATAGCATACTTAATACTTGAGATAATACTGTAAAAGGCACCATTGTCCAACAAATGTGTAAAATAAAGAGCATTGTGAATAGGAACAGCAGGTAAACTTCCCTGTCCTTTATTCTAAATGAATGATGCCCATTTGTTGAACTAAACAAAATATTTTGCACTTGTGCGGTCACTTCTGGACTTACGGAGGTGTCCTGGTACCAAACAAGCGAAACAGACTCCTGGTCTTTTCAATGGTACTTCTTGGGAAACCACTGCTGGAATATTTGGCCCTTGCTTTTTCTTGATGGACCTCACAGGAGACCACAGCCTGCATAAACGCTTCCTTTTAACCTTCTCTTTTTTCACCAACTTGTCGCAACGTGCCTCAGCTTTAAAAAAGCGGTTTTTCTGATCGCTGTCGTCAACTAATTGATGGGCCTCATATTGGTCGACTATCTTCCACCCATGCTAGAAAGAATCTGCCATTTTTTTTTTGTCTGTGAGACACATGCTTCATAGTTTCTGCGATTTTCTGTTGCACCGCCAAAGCCTCTAAAGCCTTTCCATGACTTTGACCCCATGCCTGCATTCGGCTCGTTACCTTTTTCAGTTTAAACACATAAACGCCGCTGATCAAATTTTCCAGCTTGGACAACTAATTGTCTGCAAATTGCTTCTGTTTTTCGACCAAAGCCCGTCTCGAAAGTCGACAAATTACAAGAAAAAACTAGGGAAAGATGATTTGCTGCATGGCAAATCAGTGTGTGAATCTTCAAAACATATTTATATGGTAATGTACAGCTATTCCATAACACAGGAGTAGAAGTTGGAATGGCATCTCTATCTAATATATCTTTGAAGTTATTCAAGATTTAAAATTTCTAATGGTGCTATTTAGCATAATTTAAATTGTTACAACTTTTATTTTAAATTCATTAGGTGCGCAATGGTCAACAACCCCCTAGTAGAAGTTGGAATGACATCTCTATCTATTATAGTGTTCAAGATATGCAAGATTGAAAATTTCGAATACTGCTAATTAGCATAATTCAAATTGCTACAACTTTTATTTTTAATTAATTAGATGCGCAATGGTCAACAACCCCCGAGTAGAAGTTGAAATGACATCGCTATCTATAATAGTTTTGAAGATATTCAAGTTTAGACATTTTAAATGCTGCTAATTAGCATAATATGAATTGCTACATCTTTTGCTTTAGATTCATTACATGCGCAATGGTCAATAACCCCCTAGTAGAAGTTAAAATGACGTCTTTATCTATTATAGTTTTGAAGATATTCAAGTTTTAAAATTCCAAATTCCATTGTGCGATCGAACCCTGGCTACTCCGTGAAACTTCGAGTGTATATGTTGAAGGTCCAACCTACAATAACTGAATACCCGCATTGCAACCGTAAAAAAACAACAACAAAAAAAAAAAAAAAGGTGACTATGGTTTGCAAACCCTGCACCTACTTCGCCCCTTTTCCGTCACGTGGCTACCTTATTGCGTAACGCATTCAGAAAATCAATTCCCTCTTTACTTCATAACGCGGGAATATCTAATTTAATAGGCACCTGGATGTTCATTACCTCGAACATCTAAACACTGAACACTTCATTTGGGTCTCAAAGCCACAAATGACCACCCACCCCCCCCCCCCCCTGAAATATGTGCTTACTTGATTACCCGTGCACACCCAAACTATCTGCAAATAAAGTACAGAATGTATTGTTTTAATAGAATTCTGGTGTAAAATTCTTGCTCCGGACACTTGCGTCAGAGCAACTTGCATCTCAGCTTAAATAAGATACAACAGTATGAAAATCTACTGAACTCCTGATTTTGAAGGGTAGAGAATCGCAAAGTTGATCTTTTAACGCTTTAAACAGTTTACAGTTAGCAATTAACTGGCACAGGTATCACTTCAAATTGCCTCCTATGCAGACTAAGCTTCACGGTATCTCTACTCCATTTGTGGAGTGGATTGTACGCACAAAGATTGGTCTGCTTAGCAGGCAACAGCTCAAGGTTAACCAGATATAATGGTCAGTGATGTTTCATGTGCAAGAGCTTATGCCAAACTTCTGACTGTTCCTGGATGCACTGTCCATGTGTAACTCTTAACCCGTAGTTCTATTCATAGACTTGTAGGTTTGTGGGAAGAATGAATGGATAATTTTGCTTATATAACTATATACATGTACAAAATACATGTCAAGTCATAGCTCCTGGACCCAAATACCCAGCCCTCCAACCAGTGAACATCGCTTACAAGATTTTCATTGGGTCCCGTGAGTGTTCGATAATGACAGGTTTCCCTGTAAAAGGAAGAGCAAACACACAACTAGAGATCAACACTCGTATATCAATTTATTCTAGTTTATATGCAACCATGACAAAGCTATTCAATCACATAGGCATGGTATTTCATGGTGAAGAAACTGGTTTTCACATGAAACAAGAACAAGAAGCAACATAAACTAGGGAAAGATGATTTGCTGCATAGCAAATCAGTGTGTGTGTCTTCAAAGCATATTGGTATGGCAATGTACAACTATTCCATAACACAGGAGTAGAAGTTGGAATGGGATCTCTATCTATTATAGGTTTGAAGTTATTCAAGATTTAAAATTTCTAATGGTGCTATTTAGCATAATTTAAATTGTTACAACTTTTATCTTTTAATTCATTAGGTGCGCAATGGTCAACACCCCCTAGTAGAAGTTGGAATGACACCTCTATCTATTATAGTGTTGAAGATATTAAAGATTGAAAATTTCAAATGCCCCTAATGTGCATAATTTTTAACATCTTCATTTCTGTGTATAAACAGTCAAACTCCTTGTATGGAGGTACAATCATGCCCAGTTTGGAGTTTCTATGTATAATAGTGTCCGAGAAAAGTGTCAGACAAATTTGCTGGTATAGAAGAAAGAAGTGAGAAAGAAAGAAAGAAAGAAACTGGAAAAGAAGATTTACTTGAAAGCAAATCTGTCTGTGTGCCTTCAAAGCTTGTGAATATTATATGCTACAACTTTTATCCTTTGGTACTTCACATTCCATTAAGCTTATGGCTGCATGCAAATTTCAAAGTCCAAATGACCTTGACCTTTCAGCTTTACAGGTCACATGTAAATTGCACAGTGTTACAATACCCACAATTTAGGGCGGACATGAACCAAACTGGAGTAAAATTGACCAAGTTATGGCAAGATGAAACTTTCAAAGGGCCAAATGACCTTGACCTTTGCCTTTTTGAGGTTACATGTTCTTATAAAAATGTCCAGTGTAGCAATACCTACAATTGGAGTCCAACATGATTAAAATTGGATGGCAATTGGCCAAGTTATGATTCGATGAAACTTTCAAAGGTCCAAATGACCTTGACCTTTGAACTTTAGAGGTCACATGTAAATTGTAAAAATGTGTAAGGTTACAATAGCTCCAATTTGAGCCCAACATGATTAAAATTGGATAAAAATTGACAAAGTTATGGCTAGAAGAAAGCCACCACAGAAAGTGGCCTTTGACCTTGACATGACCTTTGACCTTGACATGACCTTGACATTTGAGATGACCTTTACCTTGCTATGATCATCTCCTACACATTCGGAACCACATCTACTATATTATATAAGATATTGAAGATTTAAAACTTTAATTAGCCCTCATTTGCATAATTTTGAAAAGCATGGCCTCTCAAGGCCAGACTTTATCCATAAAAGTATAATTGTGCCAAGTTTGGAGTTTCTACATATAATACTGTTCAAATGAAATGTCGGACAAATTTGCCGGGAAAGAAAGAAAGAAAGAAAGAATTCCTAGAAAAACAGAAAAGTGTGCGCTGACACACACACTTTAAATATACACTGTGATACCTAGTACAAAAACAATACATATATCCCCTAAAGGATCGATTTTTTTAAAGGTCACCTTTTGATACAAATTAGCATAGTACTTACTATATACATCATATATGTGTACAAACAAATGTCACCTTTTGATACAAATTAGCATAGTACTTACTATATACATGATATATGTGTACAAACAAGGTCACCTTTTGATACAAATTAGCATAGTACTTACTATATACATGATATATGTGTACAAACAAAAGTCACCTTTTGATACAAATTAGCATAGTACTTACTATATACATCATATATGTGTACAAACAAATGTCACCTTTTGATACAAATTAGCATAGTACTTACTATATACATGATATATGTGTACAAACAAAGGTCACCTTTTGATACAAATTAGCATAGTACTTACTATATACATGATACATGTGTACAAACAAATGTCACCTTTGATACAAATTAGCATAGTACAGTCAGGCCGCCTTTAACCGTCACTTGATAATTCGTCACCATTGAAATTCGGCAGCAATGGGCTGTGAACGGATTTCCCCCATTGATTTACTACATGATAATCCGGCACCCTTGAATTTCGTCACCGGCATGTTAATTGCAGAACAAAAGGGCTTTTTTCAATGTAATTTGCCTCTTTAATCTGTCACGTGATATTCAATGGAGCATATACCTTGCAATAACATACCTTATTGCTCCGTACCGCAAAATCAACAATCACCTGATGTGTTCCAAAAACGTTCCGAGTTGATAAGATGTTTAATTGTTCCCGCCTTAAATGGTTAAATTTCATTGCAATAGCCAGAATCCAATGACAGAATTTGTGGTGACGACGTAGCAAAAGTTGGGCGCAGAGAAGAACAGTTAAAAGATATGAAAAGTGAGCCCAGTAAACAAAAAAAAATTTCGGATTTCTTTGTGCCAAAATAAGCTTTTAAAGGCAAAATGTGTCCAAATACGTGTGTGAGATAAACATTAGGGTTGGGACATTTATGTCCGCTCGCTCCAGTAATTGTGAACGTAACATCAATTGTACATACGGCTATGAATACACTGAATAAAGTTTTTTCCCTATAATTTGCAAGTGTCGTTTTTAAAATTTCTTATGATTGGTAATACGTGCATGTGATTATGTTTTTATTAACTCATTGTCAGGTGCAAATTTGGTCTCTTATTCTCTGCATATCCTGGTGAATTATACCGTGATTTGTTAATCTGGCAGCCTTGCTAATCCGGCAAAATATACAAAAACAGATGGTGCCAGATAAACGCGGCCTGACTGTACTTACTATATACATGATATATGTGTACAAACAAAGGTCACCTTTTGATACAAATTAGCATAGTACTTACTATATACATGATATATGTGTACAAACAAAGGTCACCTTTTGATACAAATTAGCACAGTACTTACTATATACATGATATATGTGTAAAAATACTTGTCGTAGCTAGACACGAGTTTTTCGCTGTACGAAAACAAATATGCATCCCCCACGCATGACACTGAATATCTTTGTCAGCACGTATGGCTTACCATGTGACACAGGGTATGTTTTTAAATGTTGAATGAGAAATATACTGGGTCATGGTAGCTGTAGTATGTTGGAAATGTCCCAGCAGTCCACAAATTGGGGAGGTTGGCAACATAGATATGGTCGATGAGTGTTCCTGGTCTTGCAATCAACCGTAACAAAGATATATAAGGAAAAAAAAATTTGACCTCAGTTTGACCGTTCAAAGTCACTCGAGGTCAAATTTGACAACACCAAAAGAAAGCCCATAGGTACTTTCCTATTCATGTTCAATAGTAACCATGGGTCTGCGATCAACCGTAACAAAGATACATAAGGAAAACAAGCTTTTGACCTAAGTTTGACCTTTCAAGGTCACTCGAGGTCAAATTTAACAACACCAAAAGAAAGCCCATAGGTGATTTCCTATCAATGTTCAATAGTAACCATGGGCCTATGATCAACCATAAGCAAGATATATACGGAAAAAACAATTTTGCCTGATTTTGCTGAGTCAGCAAAAACCGAAAAACCTTAATAAAAAATCCAAAAATCAATGGATTTTGACAAACAGTATATCAAAAGAATTCTCCAGACCTGTATAATATTTGTACCAAAATAGAACGTAATTCGTAAATATGCCTTAGAGTTATAGCAGAAATAAGAAATCCGGTGACGGTGGCTGTGGCTCTCGAATTCTACTAAACACTATTTGCATCCCCCAGTGGGGGATGCATAAATACTCTGGGATAACTGCATCAAGATTAAAGGAAGCAAAAGGATGCCTCTTACTTACCCTGGGTGACCATAAAATCTGGTCAGTACAATACAACTTTTACCCAGCATGTCTGTCAGTGACTGCACACAAGATCTGGTAGAAATAATTCTTTGAGCAGATCTATAGAGTACCACACAAAATACAACCTTATAAGTACAGTCAACTTAACTCTTATCCTCCAGGTCTGTCAGTCGACAGATATTTGGTGTGAATACATGTAATATTGTCTTCAGTACAACATCCGCTAATACAATTCTGATCAGCTCAATGTGGAGCAGTCATTTCTGATGACATCACTTTAGCCATATTTTGTGCTCTAAGAATGATGAAGAAAAATGTACACTGATTTCACACTGCAGTACAGAAAGTTGCTTTAATTTCGCTGATGGCACAAAACCGTGAAAATAAAAACACAGTGAAATAGTACTTTAACATTGTTTGAATAGGAATTATGTCCAAAACAGTGAAATCAAAACTGCATCGAAACATCAAAAATACAAAAACCTTTAAAATTTATACATGCGAAAATAAATCAATTTACAGTAAACAACACTGAACATATATCTGTACAGCCGCATTTGAATCCAGGACAGTGGGCTTCTGCACAGGCAAACTGCAGGGTTTTGAAAGGGGGGGGGGGGGAATGTGTGTGGAGGTGACTGGCGTATTACCTAATGAATGATATATATACCATAGATAAGCAAAAATACCAGAATAAGATACTTTTTAAAAGAATCCATCAAACGTGTCATCCAACACGTCCCAAGTTCCAAACCATAAGTGCACACATGCCTGCCTGATCTCTGTCTCTCTCTCTCTCTCTCTCTCTCTCTGATTACATATCATAATTTACTAAAACAGATATTCCGTGTCTGTTCTAAGAAATGTTTTACAGACCACTTTGTAATTACATATCACAATTTACTAAGTTCAGATATTCACAGTTTGTTCTGGAAAATGTATTACAGACCACTTTGTATTTACAGATCACAATACAGTTTAACATGTATTTACAGTTCACACAAAGAAAATATACAGGACTAGTCTATATGTCAGGCACATACCCTTGCCTGCCCTCTACAAAATGACAACAATAAACAAGTTATTTGTTTCTACTCTGCACCGGACAAGAAACTTGGCCTCGTTACACAACTTATTGCGCATCACATCTGCTATGTACAGAAACCAACTTTCATATCATCTTATGTTAAACAAATGGAACTGTTTACTTTTTTGCTCTTCACAAAATATACATATAAATAGCCAATAACACTCACTCTAAATATTTCAATGACAGTCACCATAAACAGTTTAATACCAGCCAGAGAATCAACTTTAGTTACCATGTAAACCCATTACCTGCCACAGAAGATTACTGATGGAAGGCTGTGTATTCAAATAGAAGAACAAGAGGACTGTAACAGTCTTGTGCTCTGCTGACCCTGCATGCCGAAAATGAAGTGGTCCTGTGATCTTTAGCATTTGGTCAAGCTCACTTTTCTGGAAGACTGCCATGCACAACTATCACAGTATTGTCTCAAATGTCCCAGTTCTAGTAAAAATAGATTTCAGCTTATTATGTGAACAGTAAAAGTCATGAAAGTGATGCTGTAACCTTGGAAATGAAGGTAAGTTCATTATTGTACTGTGTGAATCGGGTCCACTTAGAGGACTACGAACATCAAAACCCTGGTTCAAATGGTTCTCAAGATCAAATGAACAGTAAAACGCAGCAAATGCCCTGTGACCTTGGCAATGAGGTCAAGGTCAGCATATACTGTGCCAGCACTGAAGAGTTTGGAGGTAATTGTCACCCCACTTGTGGACGCAATGGAGGAACAAACAAAACATCTCAATTCAACAGGCTGTGATAATGTTGCAGCAGCTTCCTGATATTACTGATAATATTTAGTCCAGCCACACACGAACACTAAGCACCACAAATAAACAAGCTCTTGCCTGATCATGTAGGCTGTGAAACAAGAGGCCCATGAGCCTAATGCTCTACTGACATATAATCTTGCGTTCATCACCAAAAAATTCTCTTTCCCATTCATTTCGAAGCTACACCCTGCTATTTTACGAATCACCTCTTTCAACTTAACAGACCCAGTGACCTAGGAAAAATAGGTCAGGGTCACTGATATTACATAGCGCATTAGCACTGGACATGGCCTATAAATCTTATGAATTTGGCATATCTAATTAAACTTTTTTTCAAGATATGAAATTTATATATCGTTCAAAACATTTTAACTCCTAATTCCCATCAAAGCATAGGTGGTTCCATTACAATCATAGGCAGCCGAGATTTTTGACCTCCTGCACAATCTAACTGAAAGTCAAGAAGATCCATACGAAAGTAAGGATGCTGGACTGGCCATAGGATTTTCACATTTTTACACAATAACGCAGGTGGTGCCACGACCATTAAAGTCCATGGAAATGTTTATACACTTTATAAGTCATAAAAGATGGGCCTAACTAAAAAACTGGGGGGGGGGGGGGGGGGAGGGTCCCAAAATTTCCACAACCTCACCCTTATAATCCAACTGACCTTGGCCTTCAACTTGGAAAACAAATTGCAACTGTCAAAATATGTCCCCCACAACCAGCTTTCCATTCAGGGTCTGTTTGTTCAAATTGGGTAAAAAAAATTTGAGTTATCAAAGGAAAACTTTAAATTTGGACAAGTGCCAAACTCCATAATCTTTGGGTCAAGGTCACCCAAAAAAGGTCACTAACTACATTTTTTTATACCAGTGCAATTTTGATATGGAGGCTCGATTCTCTTTGCAATTGATGTCCAGGCTACACCCTGTCATTCAGTTATCTTTCGAGACATGGAATTTTTCATTGTTCACCACATTTGGGCTCATAATTTCCATCAAGATATAGGTGGCACTATCAGCATCATAAGCAAGTGAGATTTTGACCTCCTCCCACTAAATATCATGAATATCCATCAAACATTAAGGATGCTTCATTGATGATAGGATTCTCACCTTTTGACCCATATATTACATGATACCATAGGTGACACCACCAATATCTAACTCAACTTAGATTTTTATATAATTTAAGTCCTCAAAGTTACATGGGGCCATCTTGAAAACAATGGACTGTATTGGGTACATGAGCAAAAGTTTATGGATGGATGGATGAAGAGACAGAAGTGATTTACATGAGGTTTGCAACCTTTGGCCAGCAGATCTAACAAAAACATCTTTTCCTTCATCATAGTTTGATATAATTTTCATCCATCATGAGATAGGCTGTGCCACTATTTTGGCTGCAAACTGCACAACTTCTTGTGGACTTTGACATGTTCAGTGTCATGGTAAGTCTATAATTAGCCATATGTTTCTGTTGTGATCACATCACCACCACATTATTCCTCGGGGGGGGGGAGAGAGAGAGAGAGAGAGAGAGAGAGAGAGAGAGAGAGAGAGAGAGAGAGAGAGAGAGAGAGAGAGAGAGAGAGAGAGAGAGAGAGAGAGAGAGAGAGAGAGAGAGAGAGGACTATGGTTTTACCCATTTAAGCATTCCCAGCCTCTGTTAGCTTTGCCAACTTGTCACCCGCTCAGATTTCACCCTTAATCTCTATAAAAACAAAATTTCTGAAGGAAATATATCCTATGAACAAAGTCTCCCCAGTCTACCAACCAAGGTACATTCCCACAAACTTTGAAGTAGATCTGGTAAATGGTTTTAGGGAAGATGGCAAAATGTGAATTACCATTGCAATCCCCATTAACTTGTATAGTAATCAGTAAGGATGTACATAATAACCTACTGGTATCCGAAATGACAAACTCATTGAAGATCAGAGATCCCCAGTACTGCCACCTACTAAACAACCTTGTTTGACTTCTTTGTGAGGAACATTTCTACTAAGTTTAGCATATACCTGACTGTTTTGTGGAAAAAGTCGAAGCAAACCAAAACACTCAAAAGTCCACTGAAAGTAAAAAAAAAAAAAGAAAAAAAGTGAGGCCCATAGGCCCAATGTTCTGCTGATGACCATCACGGGAAACTCATTTCCTGAAATACATTCCTCTGGCCTGGAGAAATTCATCAAAATCATCCATATTATGCAGCTATCAAAACTTCCACATGGTTCACAGTTGTGGTTTACATGTATTTGCCATCATTTGCCTGATTCTTTATGAACATAATGAATCCATCAGGTGACAGTTTGCTCCACGTTTAATCACAGCTTGTTTGTGCAACTCCTGTGATGAATATTGTTGCATAATGAATTAAGTGTCCTTTTCTAAAGTGCTTGATGACCTTGAAAAATGGGCCCAGGTCACACATTACATTATCAAATTTGACCCTTGGCCTAAAGCATATTTAGTGCAAATTTTTCAGATTCATCTGAATCTATTATCACAATGATTAATTTAATGTGTTTTGATACCCACATTAGTTCCAATAGTTACCACCAGGGGTGCTACCATGACCCTTATCTCATACACTTTTGCTTGTATAATTTTCCTGCAATGGTATATGGATGTATGAACACAAGTTGATATGTAATGACCATCTCAAAAATATAAACAAAAGGCCCATGGGCCTAATGCTCTGCTGGCATCGGGGCTATATTGCACCTGTTCATTTCAAAGTTGTGAGTCCTCAAGTGGCTTCTGAATATATAAAGCTTCATGTAAAAATTCTCCACCAAATGACACTTCGCTCCACATGTTGATTGATTGATTGATTGATTGATTGATTGATTTTATTTGGAAGTCAGCAGCTCATACAAGTACATATACAGGTAAAAATGAATAAAAGTAGCACAAATTGACAATACACAATGTGTTGACCTCCCGGGATAACCCCCAAAGTCAATACAAGACTTATTTCCAGGGGGGTCCCTGTTAACCATGCATAAATTAAATTTTAAATAATTTTCAATAATACAATAATCAGGTCGTAAACATATACATCTGGAAAACAAAGGTATATAAAAAGCCAGTGCAAAAAGGCACTGAAAAAGGATATTAACTAAATTGTTGTTGTCTCTTAACTTATAAAAAATCTGTTGTGCCCATTTTGGAAAATAAAAAAGCCTTTGTCTTAGTCTTATAATTGGCCTTGCCCGTCAACAATTTTATTTCTTGGGGCAGGTTGTTCCAATCTTTAATAGCATTATAGTAAAAAGTAGTTTGGCCAACAGAATTTGTCCTGGGAATCGAGAAATTTACAGAACTGTTCCTGGTGAAGTGATTATGAATAGTTTGAGGCTTTTCAAAGTTGTTCTTTAAATAAGAGGGACACTCACTATGAAAGATATTAAAAGAGTGATTCAACCTCAACTGACTGACTCGGAGTTGAGTATTTAAAAGACCAGCTTTTTGCAACTCAACAGAGCCAATGTGGGCTCTGGGGCCTAAATTAAGTATGAAGCGAGCCAGTTTGTTCTGGGCTACCTGAAGTTTACATTTAAGGGTCTGAGTTAGGGAAGAGTGCCAACTTGAAGCAGAATAATCGAAGAAGGGCTGAATTAAAGCATGACCCAACAATTTACGGGTTTCAAACTTGAAAAAATGACCCTGTCTATATAAGAATTTCAGACGTGAACCAGTTACTTTAACAATGTTGTTTACGGTGGTAGCACCAGAGAGAGATTGGTCCAGGTCCAAGCCTAGATACTTTACACACTTTACTGACTGTATTGTGTGCTCATCACATTCTACACTGAAATTCTCCACCTCTTTTAATTTTCTTTTGGGACCAAAAAGAATGCATTCGGTCTTGCCAAAATGCATCGACAACTTGTTGTCAACTAGCCATTGGTTGCACGACTGCAAATTTGTCCCAAGCAAAGTGGATATGATGTCAGGATCTTTTCCTCGTACGAGCAAAACTGAGTCGTCAGCGTACAGCATCATTTTGCAGTTAACACTAATTTGAATGTCATTTACATAACAGAGGTACAAAAGAGGGCCAAGAATACTGCCCTGGGGGACGCCGCATGATATGTCACCCCAGTCAGAATAAGTACCATTTACATCCGTCAGCTGACGTCTATTAGTTAGATAGGAGTGGAACCAATCGACTGAGCCCACACCCATTGCTCTGAGTTTCTCACACAGGATATCATGGTCCACTGTGTCAAAAGCTTTCTGGACATCAATGAGGACCATGCCAGTATAGTATCCCTGCGCCATATTATCCTTAATGTAATCAGTCAAATGAATAAGGCATGTATCTGTGGAATACCCCTTCCTAAAGCCTGACTGAGAGTCGCACAGTATATGCTCAACTCTCAGATATTCTGAGAGTTGAACATACACTGCCCTCTCAAGGATTTTAGATGCAATGGATAGAATGGCAACAGGTCTATAATTTCCGACCTCAAGCCGGGAGTTCTTTTTGAATAATGGTTTCACTCTAGCTGCTTTGAAATCCTGAGGGACAATGCCAGAAGTGATTGATAAATTTACTATGGCCGTAAGTGGTATACTAATGGCCTTGGCAGAGTCCTTCAGGAATCTGGCTGGGATAGAGTCCAGTCCTGTACTCTTAGAGGTGTTGAGAGACAGTAATTCTTTCAACACGAAATGATTATCAACTTTCTGTAAAATAAGCGAGTCCGACTTGATACCTTTGTTTTCATAAAACTGTCTGAATTTGGCTGAAGACCACCCATACAAATTTGAAGGAGATGGAAGTTTGTCAACCAACTTTGTGGCAATCTCAATATAAAAGGTGTTAAAACAATTGGCAACCTTGTCGGGCTCAAAACATAGATCACCATCAACTTTGAGTACTAGGTTGCTTTTAGGCGAGTTGGAATTAGAGTATCCTAATGACCTCAAAGTTTGCCAAAGCTTCTTGGGATTATTTTTATTTTCATCCAGCTTTTCTGAGAAGAATTCAGCTTTCGAACGTTTGATATCCCTTTGGATGTTATTGCGGATTTTACAGTACTCCGCATAAACAATGGGATCCCTATAGTTTTGATGGTTGGGGTTCCGATGTTTGCGAAGAAGACTGTCACGAAGATCAATTTTCTTCAAAATCTCCGTGGTCATCCAAGGCTCTGTGTTGTGTTTCAACCTTATGTCTGTCAAAGGGGCAAACTGATCAAGCACACAAGTAAATCTTGATTTGAAGGATGTCCAGGCACTCTCAACATCATCACTGTGTATTATGTCTGACCAGTCTAAATGAGATAGAGTTGACAAAAGATCAGCTGGAGAATAGTGTCTGAGAGATCGAATTTTGATTGTGTGATGTCTGTTGAAAGTGCCCCGGACCACCTTTCTGGTACAATAGATTCCCATATGGTCACTAAGACCCATGGGTAAAACACCAGACTGAGTAATTTTATCCCAGTCATTGACTAGAATGTGATCAATGCAGGAGCTAGTGTTCATGGAAACTCTAGTTGCTTCTGTAATCAGTTGATGACAGTTGAAAATGTCCAGCACTTGTTTATATCTCTTACCTAGGCTGGAATTGACATTATTCAAGCATATGTTCATGTCACCAAGTATATAAAATTCCAAGTCAGACCTCAATGAGGATAATGATTGTTCTAAAAATAGTAAAAACTCAGAGTCTTTGGGAGGTCTGTAGCATGTACATAGCAAAATTGGGCGAGTTTTGGGAAGTAGTAACTCAATCCATAATGCTTCAAAACCGTCCACATGTAGGTCCTGTCTGATATTGAAAGCTAAGTTGTCCCTTATATACGTGCAAACTCCCCCTCCGTTCCGATTACGGTCCCTTCTCACAATAAGATAGCCAGGGATGGCTATCTCACTGTCAGAAACAGTATCGTCAAGCCAAGTCTCTGAAATAGATATGATGGATACTTTCGAGCTTGCAGCAAAGAGTCTAAGTTCAGATATTTTAGGGAGGATTGATCTTATATTCAAATGGAAAAAATGTAAGCCTTTCTTAGAGAAGCAATCATAAGAGGCATAGTCAATAAAAGTTTGAGAGTCCTGGTCATCATGCCGGTAGGTCTGGTCTCTTTCCTCCTGGTATGGAGACGGGGATGGCCCATTGTCGTTATTTTCCTCAAAAAAGGAATCAGTGAAAACAAATGTTGGTTCAGTGCAGGAGTCACAAAACCACTGGTTATCACTATTCCTTAGACACCGGTATTGCCTCAATGAAAGGTTAGCACATTTACGGTGGCACCAAGAGTTACATTTGACACACTGGATAGCTTGATGAGATTTCCAGACTCCCTTACCACAGGTAAGACATGGGACTCTAGGAGGTCCTGGGTTAGAATGTATATCCCCGGCTGTCAGGAGTAGATAATGTTATCGTTAGTGCAACTCCTGTGATGAATATTGTTACATGCACCAAGACAACAATGAGTGAATCCTTAACTTTATGTCTTCGGTGACCTTGCGACAAAGGATCAAGGGCACCCCGATTATATCCTATAAATTTGGCAAGGCTAATCCGATCACTTTTTGAGATATAGAATTTTAAATCTTTGAAACACATTTAGGTACATAATTTCCGTCAAATTATATGTGGGGTCACTAATATCAGTACCAACTTCAGAGCTGCCAACCCTTCATGATACAAATCTGCATTATGAGAAACTGGAATTAGTAGTTTTCTGTTTTTGTGTTTTTTGGCGAACAAAAAGCCCTGCTATGGGGGCCTGGGGCATGCCGCCAACCCCCCCTCCCCCCCTTCCCCCCCCCCCCCCCCCGAAAATTTGGGATTTTTAGAGTTGAAATGGTGAAATTTGACAGTACACGTATCTGGACCAATTTAACCCCTAAGCTGAACTTCGACTTTGACCTCCCCGACAATCCCACGAAATTTGGTGAAAATCGGCCACAAATTAAAGACGCTAAAGTGTTCACAAGATTTTCATATTTTGAACCCCCAATAGTGCATAATATTGTAAGTGGTGCCACCAATATCTACAAAAAACTAGATTTTTATACCCCCTATAAGTCCTGAAAGTTGTATTGGGCTACCTTGTAAACTGTGGACAGTACTGTGGTCACAAGATTGTCACATTGTGACCTGTATATTACATAATACTATAGGTGGCCCCACCAACATTGATGTTGACAAAGATTTGTACACACTATATAACTC
Organism: Hermodice carunculata; assembly: GCA_964020975.1. NCBI lineage: Eukaryota > Metazoa > Annelida > Polychaeta > Eunicida > Amphinomidae > Hermodice > Hermodice carunculata. Next base: position 444,125 of record CAXHWN010001928.1, on the reverse strand, counting down.
CTAAATGATACATTGGCCTATCTCTAGAACTGTGGCGTGTAGAGAATTCAGAAGATGACCCCAATATTTAAACTGGCCATTTTAACTTGACCTTCAACTAAGATTAAAAAAAATTTACTGTTCAAAATATGCGCCCAACATCCAGCTTTCCATATATATATATATATATAGTCTGTTTGTTCAAATCGAGTCGTGACTTTTCGAGTTATTGACGAAAAACAATAAACTTGGACAAGCAGCAAACTCCATAATTCCTGGGTCACAGTGACCCAAAAAGCAGGTCACCAAGTACACTTTTATGTATTATGTAATCAAGTGCAATTTTGATCTGGAGGCTCAATTCTCTTCGCCATTGATGAGTAAGCTACACCCAGCCATTACAAAATCACCTGTTCAACTTTACAGGCATGGTGACCTCACAAAAATATGTCAAAGTCACCGATATTACATATCATATAAATTTGGCAAGTCTAATCCAATTACTTTTCCAACTAAGGAATTTTACGTCTTAAAACACATTTTGGCTCATAGTTTGTCAAATTATAGGTGGCGCCACTAGTATCACTAGCAACTTCGACTTTGACCTCCTCCACAATCGCACTAAATTTGGTGAAGATCTGCCAAAAATTAAAAATGGTAGAGTGTTCACAAGATTTTCACATTTTGACCCTTACATTACATTACATTATAATGGAGCATGAACATTATAAAAGGTACATTCCTTCCAAGTTTGGCACAAACCTGACAAAAATTATTCAAGTTATAACCATTCCATGAAATTCCCATGTTAAACTTTCCCATTATAACTTTTTTTAAGATTTTTAAGATTTTTTTTTTTCAATCATAAAAAATCCAAAAATCACGGGTGCATGACCATTTGAACAAACTTGGTAGAGACCCACCCAAGGTATATTGCCACCAAATTCAAAGTAAATCTGAAAGACAGTTTCTTCAGAGAAGTCCAAAATGTGAATTTCCATTGGAATGCCCACTGACTTGCACAGTTAGCAATAAAAAAGGTGCATCTACCTATAGGTACCCAAATTGGAAAAAAAAAATCATTAATAAAAGGGTTGTGTGAACAGCCCATGCTCAGCTGATGTAGACATTCATCACCCTTGCAGCTCTGTGAACTTGGGATAGGATCAAGGTCACCCATGTTCGCAGTAAGTCTGACCTTTATCTAGAAGAAGAATAACATGTATATGTAGTGCAAGATCGAGGTTTCAGTTCAAGGAATTCTCAAGTTATAGTGAAGAGTATAATTCATGTATGTTTCACTGTGACCCCAGAAACGAAGTCAAGATCACACATGTACTGTCTAAGCATGACCTTCATAGAGAAACATTAACATGTGCAACATCAAGGTCCTAGCTTACTCAAAATAGATCTTAAGTTATCAAATGAACAGTAAATTTCATATCAGTTGTCCAGTGACCTTGGGTCACTCGTACTGTCCAAGTGTGGCCCTCAAAGAGTGTATCCCATGACCCTGTAAAACATGAAAGTAGAACAAATAGTTCTCAAGTTATCATCTGAAGAGTTAAATAAACTAAAGTGACCATGTGACCTTGACAATGAAGTCAAGGTCACCCATGTACTGTGTTACTCTGACTGGCATGCCCTCAAGTCTTCCTATGCAATTTTGAATCAATTGGCCAAGTGGTTTTGGAGGCCAAAACTGAACCAAAAATCACTGGAGCGTGACCATTGAACAAACTTAGCAGAGACCCACCCAGGGTACATCCCCACCAAGTTTTAAGTGAATCTAATGAGTCATTTTGGAGAAAAAGTCCAAAATGTGAATTACCATTGCAATCCCCATTCACTTACATAGTAATCAGTAGCACTGTATGCATTAACCGATAATTAAGTACCCGAATTGAAAAATTCATTTAAAATCAGGGATTCATAATTTGAAGTTCTCACATAAAGATTTTTTGCTTTGAAAACTTGACAAGTTTATTAATTCCACACTCCATATATAATGTATCAATTACAATTCCTGTTCATTCCCAAGACACAATATTGCCTGGGTGACGAAACTCACAGACAGCCTCTTTTGACTGCATAATTTCCACAAGGCAGATTTTTTACTACCATTACTTAATAATCTATATAAATTTTATATAAAATAGACTTTGCTCACTTCACACATTTGTCATGTGCATGATTTGGAAATGTTCATTGGCTGTAAGTTCTGACATGTTAACACTGACCTTCCCCTTGTTCCCCTTTATTGCTGCATAATTTAGGTCATCCTATTTTCTGGTCAAGATTACTGTGCCAGACTCTAGGATAGACAACACTATCACTTAACTTTCAAATGATGACACTCAGTGTTGTGTGTAGCTTAAAATAGAAGGGAGATTTGTCCTGCCCTTTTTCTTTAGCTCCCTGCCCTTTTCTCCTATGTTTTTTGATATTCCGGGCAATTACCTTCATTTTCTCATAAAATTTAAAACCAGAGCCATGCCCGGGGGCATGAATGTCTCGCCAGCGTAATTCAAGCCACTCTGAATTTTTTCTGTTGACGGACGGACAGACGGAAGGACGGAAAGTGACTGCTGACATTAAATCATGTACCCAAATATGAAAGGCCTATGTAGTCTACTTACTGAAATAATGCCACTCCGAAGTTTTTCTCCAATGCTCAATCAAGCATGAAGTAATCAATGAAGTGTGACAGTGATGACCCTCGTCTCTAGGGATGATTACAATAAATCATCCACTCATATATGAAAGGCCTATGTAGTGTAGTTACTGAAATAATGCCACTCCGAAGTTTTTCTCCAATGCTCAATCAAGCATGAAGTAATCAATGAAGTGTGACAGTTATGACCCTCGTCTCTGGGGATGATTACAATAAATCATCCACCCAAATATGAAAGGCCTATGTAGTGTAGTTACTGAAATAATGCCACTCCGAAGTTTTTCTCCAATGCTCAATCATGCATGAAGTAATCAATGAAGTGTGACAGTGATGACCCTCGTCTCTAGGGATGATTACATTAAATCATGTACCCAAATATGAAAGGCCTATGTAGTCTAGTTACTGATATAATGCCACTCCGAAGTTTTTCTCCAATGCTCAATGAAGCATGAAGTAATCAATGAAGTGTAACATTGATGGCCCACATCTCTAGTGATGATTACAATCAATCATCCACCCAAGTATGATAGCCCTATCTGATCTAGTAAGTGAAATAATGCCACTCTGAAGTTTTTGGTTGACGGACGGACGGACTGACGGACTGACGTCCGGACGTCCGGACGTCCGGAAAGTGACTGCTTAGTCTCGCAAACAGCTACGCTGGCGAGACAATAATTAGCAAAGCAATGTATCAATTTATCTACTGACTATGAGTATAAGATACAAAATTCAGAACTATTTGCATAAAAACAACAAAAAAGCCCATTTTTTGGACTGCTACTTTTGGATGCCCTTATTGATTGTCATTGCTTGCTTTAAAATACCCTTTTAGATGAAAGGTGCCCTGCCCTCCTGAAAAGCTGAGGACAACACTGACACTGTGCTCTTACCTGAGATCACATCATTATTAAATAACAGACTTGGCCTTATGAAACTCAAGATGCACACATATGGTCCACACATAAGCAGTCAGTTCTAAATTTCCCAATGCATAAGATTTTATACTCCTTGTTGAACACCTCAATTCACTGTAAAAATCATAAATCACTGGAAAATTAAAAAGAATGTTTTTTTAAATCTTTACAGTAGCATCGCCACCTTGTGAACATCTTTGTTTGGCCCTTCTAAAAGGAACATGTCCACCAAGTTCCAGCATAATCTGAGTGACGGTTTTGGAGAAGTCGAAAATTGCAGAAACACATTTTTACATAACAAACATTTGAAAATAACTGCGCCAACTGTTGAACAAATTAAGGGCTAAGGGTCCCCAGAAGTCTCCCTTCTCAATTTTGAAGCAATTGGCCAAACGGGTTTTGGAAAAGATTTTTTTTTTTTTTTTTTAAGATTTGCCCCTCCCCCCCCCCCCCCCCCGCAAAAACTCCGCAAAAACTCCCCAAATTCATAAAAAATATAAAAATCAATGGACCACCACCATTTGTACAAACTTGGTAGTGACCCAGGTACATTCCCACCAAGTTTGAGGTAAATCTGGCCAGTGACTTTGGAAAATAAGTCGAAAATTGACACCGACATACGGGCGATGGATGCCTAACCACCACTTAAGCTCAGCTGACTGACAAGTCAGCTGAGCTAAAAATCACCCATAGTTACTTGTAATGAACAAAGAACAGACTTCCATCCTGAGTTGTACCACTTAGGAATGCATTTTTGGCTGTATCTGATGGGAACTAGGACCTTGGCTATGCATCAGGTATCTCTGTATCATGGTCCAGATCCTCATAATGACTGACAGCAAAACATGCAAGGCTTCTGTTAACCCCAAAATGGGGGTATATCACCCTTTCATATCATGAAATACCCCCTCAGCAAAATTCAAAGGGTTCCAACTTCCCATATTATTTTTGTTAATTTTGCAAAGGATAGCAAAAAAATTGACTCTCTTTCAGATTGTGACCCTTTGAAAAAAATTCCAAACAGAAACACTCACAGACCCATGGTTGTCACTCAAAAAGGCTGTGAGAATGTTTAAAACACTACTCTTAATATCTAATAAATTCCAATCAAGAGTTCAAAAATTTGTCTAAAAAAAGTATAAAAAAGTATTGCAGGGAAAAAAAGTATAAATAAAGTATAAAAAAGTAAAACAATGAAAATAAAGCATCATACTTTAAAAAAAGTATAAAGTGGCAGCACTCAAAGTAGGCCTACATCGTTTTTGTGATATCTATGAACCTGGAATATTATGTAATTAGTAAGTTAAGTGAATGAATCACTGTTATAGGGTTTCAAGTGCAAGGAGCAGATTCTATGGACGGACTGCGACAGACAACGGAGCATCCTACAAATTCAGCCGTGCAAAAAATGATTGTTGGAATATCATTTCTAACCTTTGACACGGCACTGGTTGGCATAAAATAATGCATTGCATTCACATTTAGCCAATGAGAAAGCGTTTTAGTGATCAATGTAGGCAGAGTTCTAAATTTCCAATGATACCAAACATGCAGTGTTTACTAACACTGATCCAGTCCTACTATGGGCAGAAACGAAAACAATTTTATTAGCATTTTAACTGTTTTGCAAATTTTCAAGCGTGCACGTGATCAACAGCATGCAAGGTATTTGCCCTCAGTTTAACTAAATATAACATTTTTATGTAGCAGTGTGACATAGACTTGAAAAAATTGCAATAGTTTGTGAATCATTTTAAGCTTAAGTTGTATGCTTTTTATTTCAGCCTTGTTTTCCAGCATTAAAAAAAATGTGGCAATTGAAAACTAATTTGCCAGGGACAGTGAATGTCAACAAAATTATTGTGGCTCTTAAAGAGTTAACAAGAGGCCCTTGGGCCAAATGGTCAGCTGACACTATGGCTATATTGCACCCGTTCATTTCAAAGTTGCCAGTCCTTAAGTGGCTTCTGAGCATGTAAAGCTTATGTGATTTTAATGTCTTGTTTGGCCACCAGATGACACTTCCCTCCACATGTAACCATAGCTTATTTGTGCAACTCCTGTGACAAATATTTTTGCATGTGCCAAGACAACAATCAGTGTGTCCTTATTTTTATGTCCTCAGTGACATTCAGACATAAGATCAAGGACACCCATTTTATGTGATACAAGAGGCCCATAGGCCTGTCTGGTGCTGTGTCGACATTGTCATTCATGTCCAAGCTACACCCTGCCATTACAAAATCAACTCTTTCAACTTTACAAGCATGGTGACCTCACAAATATACATATATGTCAAGGTCCCTGATATTATATATGATTCTAGCTTTGGACATTGCCTATATATCCTATAAATTTCGCAAGTCTCATCCAATTACTTTTCAAGGTATGGAATTTTATATCTTAAAACACATTTTGGCTCATAATTTTCATCAAATTATAGGTGGCGCCACTAGTCTCATCACCAACTTAGACTTTAACTTCCCTACAATCCCACCAAATTTGGTGAAAATCTGCCACAAATTTAAGATCCTGTTCACAAGATTTTCATATTTTGACCCTATATTGCATAATATTGTAGGTGGCGCCACCAATATCTAAACAGACATAGACATTTATACCCCCTATAAGTCCTGAAAGTTATATTGGGCTAACTTGAAAACTGTGCACAGTACTGTGGTCACAAGATTTTCACATTTTGACCTGTATATTACATAATGCTACAGGTCGCGCCACCAACATTGATGTTGACAAGGATTTTTACACACTTTATAACTCTTAAATGTTACATTGGCCTATCTCTAGAATTGTGGGGTGTAGAAAGTTCACAAGATGACCCCAATATTTAAACTGGCCATTTTAACTTGACCTTCTACTCGAATTAAAATGTTGTTACAGTTCAAAATATGCGCCCAGCATCCAGCTTTCCATATATAGTCTGTTTGTTCAAATCAGGTCATAACTTTTTGAGTTATTGAGGAAAAATGATAAACTTGGACAAGCGCCAAACTCCGTAATTCCTTGGTCACAATGACCCAAAAAGTAGGTCATCAAGTACACTTCTATGTTTAATGTAATCAAGTGCAATTTTGATCTGGAGGCTCAATTCTCTTTGCCACTGATGTCCAAGCTACACCCAGCCATTACAAAATCACCTTTTCAACTTTACAGGCATGGTGACCTCACAAAAATATGTCCAGGTCACTGATATTATATAACATTCTACTTTTGGCCATGGTCTATATATCATATAAATTTGGCAAGTCTAATCCTATTACTTTTCTAAACAAGGAATTTTACATCTTTAAACACATTTTGCTCATAATTTGTCAAATTGTAGGTGGTGCCACTAGTATCATTAGCAACTTAGACTTTAAACTTCCCCACAATCCCGCCAACTTTGGTGAAGATCTGCCACCAATAAAACATGCTAGAGTGTTCACAAGATTTTCACATTTTGACCCCTAAAAGTTATATTGGGCTAACTTGAAAACTGTGGTCGGTATCGCGCTAACGGGCAAAAGTTTGCGGTCGGATGGACGGTCGTCTCTAGTATGACACACTTATGTAGAAAACCATGACTAATATTCATAAATATCAAATCCAACAATACGGGCGGATAGACATGAGCGGTCGCATAAGCTCTGCGACCATTGGTCAGCAGAGCTAAAAAGTGAATACAGTGAACAACTTTGTTTGACCTTTCTACAAAAATCATATCCATCATGTTTCAGCTTAATCTGAGTGACGGTTCTGGAGAAGAAGTCGAAAATAGCTATAACACACAAAAATTCATAGAGAATTAGAAAAGAATGGCAGCACCACCTGGTGAACAAATTAAGAACTAGGAGTCCCAGGGAGTGTTCCTGTGTGATATCAAAGCAATTGGGTGAGCGGTTTCGGAGAAGATTTTTTAAGATTTGCCCCAAAAAGAATAAAAAAAATCATTAAAAATCCAAAAATCACTGGACCGTGACCATTTGAACAAACTTGGTAGAAACTCACCCAAGGCACATCTCCACCAAGTTTGAAGTGGATCTGGCTGATGGTTTTTGAGAAGTTGAAAATGTGAATTGTGGACAGACGGACGACGGACGAGGGACCCTCAGGGATTTTTACCTCAGCTGACTGACAAGTCAGCTGAGGTAAAAATCACTGGAGCATGTCTATTTGAAGACACTCTGTAGTGACCCTCCCAAGGTATGTTGCTAACAAGTTTGTAGTACATGTAGATCTGGTGAATGGTTTTTTTAGCAGTTGAAAATATGAATTGTGGACCAATGAATGATGGACGATTGACCTTCCTATAAACTCATGATAAGCAGTCTGACAAGTCAGCTGAACTAAAAATGATATATACATGCAACTGGTGTATGCTGGAAGACTTATTTAGCAGTTATCTTGTTGGTATTAATAAGCCATAAAAAGTTGATGAACTTTCACTATGAGTGTCAAGAGTCAACATTCAGAAATACACTAGATTACAAGGGTGCTGTGACACACTGGACATTCATTCCTACCCTCACCCCATCCCATTATTACAGACTGCAGGTGACAACCAGAGCAATTTTATGGCCCAACACCACAATATAACAACCAAAATCTGCTGTCACACCTACAACAGACACTACTTCTTCCATACCTTTGAAACTTACTATCAGCCGGGATAAAAATCATGATCGTTGGTCAACATGCAAATAATAATTTAATATAAACACTACAATAGACATATATTAACCACGTGTATTAACAGCCAAATTAAGGACAGATCTATATTCACATCAACTGCAAATACCAACAGTTTAAAGCAAGTTTACCCATGTTATTTCTTTTTTCATCACATGAACCCACCAACCATCAGTACCTGTGAAAGTGAGGTCCTGTGGGGGGGGGGTACTGAAAATTTAAAAGTTTCAAGTCAAAAAATCCAAAAATCCTTCATAAAATCGGAAAAAATATTAAATATTTTTAAATTTCAATAATCTGTTAATCCTTAAATAGAAGAAAAATTCAATAATCCACATTTTGAAGTACAAATTATCCAATAATCCCTTTAAAAAGGCCCAAAAATCCAATAATCCTAAAACCCTAACAGAGCCCCGAAAGTCAGAAGTAGGCATGTAGATTACAAAAATAAGTATACCGTGGGTTTTCACCTTTTTTACAATTATTCTAGATACAGCATGTTAAGGATAATGTTATGGGGAGCAGTTACATCATGATAAGTTTTTGAAGCCTCGAACATATAAATTCATAAATATTGTGCAATATACTGGATTTGAAATTCCAGTGTTCATTTGAAACAGAAGCAGTAACTTATACAGTGTATATACCTTGATATGAATGACATGTCAGTCTTGGTACAAGATTTGCACACTTCTACATACAAAACCTGAGTTATTTCATCCGTAATAAACACACGCCTGAGTTCTATCAACTCGTAATAAATAATTTACTGGTTTCATTATCCATATATCTTCTCACCAATCAGGAATCAAATCCACAGTAAATTGTTTGATTTTATGTATATATATGGACACACCTGTATGTGTGGAGGACTGAGGTATAAATATGTACAATGTACCAGATACAACCATTTTAATGTACCTGACTCTCTTTCTAGTCTACATTGCTGAGAACTTCTGACCTCAGACCACATACATTCTGAATACATGAGACATAACAATGTATTCATACCTTGGGTTTTCATTTGCTTACACAATTATTTGAGAGCAGAGTTACATCATAATCAGTTTGAAAATCAAGCCTCAAGGATGAAGATTCATAAACACTCTGCAGTATACTGAACTTGAAACTCCAGTGTTCTTAAACATTTTTTTTTCTCATTATAAACCAGCATTTTTGCAAATTACTATCACATTCTGGTCTTTAAATGTTCAAGTGTAGCAGTGATAACTTGGTCTTTATGCAATCCATGTGGAGAACCAAGTGGTTCTCTGGTCTGTACTTTGGGCTCGTCCACTGGTTCTTAAAAAAGGGAACTGCTCTACTGTCAGTATAAGTGGTCATCTTGCATATCCCCAGGTGAAATTGGAAACAGCCAGATGTGCTACCTGCAACAAATTTGAGAGAATTAAACAAAACCGTTAACTTTCTGTGGGATATGGCATCTGAAAATGTCTTTATTACCCAACCGAGCATGAAATAAGAAAATGAAAACTAAGGGAATCCTATAAGCTCAGCTTCAGGACTGATCCAGTGCTTTTGGAGATTTTTTTCAGATTTTACAACACAGCAACAAAATAAGAAGACTGTAACAGTCTTGCGCCCAGCTGATCGAACATGCACAGACAGAAGTAGTCCTGTGAACTATATCAAGCTCACCTCTGTTTGAGACAATGGTCACTGTTGCTAACGTGTACATATCCCCTTGCTGATTGTAAAAAAAAAAAAAAAAAATAATGAAAAAATAAAACACACAAATAAACAAAAAACAGTAAAATTGCAGCACCACCTGTTGAACAAATTAAGGTCTAGGGGTCCCCTACAGTGTCCCTATGCAATTTGAAACAATTGGCCAGGCAGTTTCAGAGAAGCTTTTTTAACATTTTGCCGAAAAATCAACAAAATTCATTAAAAATCCAAAATTCACTCCACTGTAACCATTTGAACAAACCTGGTAGACTCACCAAAGGAACATCCCCACCAATTTTAAAGTAAATCTGCTTGATGGCATTGGCGAAGAAATAAAAAAAGATGTGAATTTCCATTGCAATTCTGATCCACTTATAAACACAATAGATTGCTGGCATCACCCAAATTGTAAATAATCGTTAAAAATCGGGCATCAAAAACAAATTTAGAGCCTACGAGTCGTCAGGAGTGTTCCTGTGGGATATCAAAGCAATTACACACGCAATTTTGGAGATTCCCTGAAAGATTTGTCCAGAAAAAGAATTTTTAAAAAATCATAACAAATCCAAAATCCATTGGACCATGTCCATTTTAACAAATTTGGTAGAGACCCACCTGAGGCATATTGCCACCAAGTTTGAGGTGAATCTTCCAAGCAGTTTTGAAGAAGTTGATATGTGAATTGTTAACGATGCATGAACACTAAATTGGTCCCAGTCTAACAAATTTGATGACACATAAAAAAATCCAACTGCCCTTCCCAAACAAGAGGGCTGTGTGAACAGCACATGCTCCTCTGACCAAGAGATTTATTACATTGGCTTTGTAAACTTGGGATAGGATCAGAGAATACATGTATGTTGGACTGTGACCTCAGATATGAGGTTAAGGTCACTCATGTACTGTCTAAGTGTAATCTTCATATAGAAACATTAACATGTATTTATACTTTAAAAGTCCTACCTCAAAATAGGTCTCAAGCTATCAAGTGAATGTTCAGTTAATTCCATGTCAGTTGTCGTGTGATCTTGGTAATAAGGTCAAGGTCCGAAAACTACTGGAGCATGACTCCTTGCACAAAATAGGCAGACACTTTTCAAAGGTACATCTGTACCAAGTTTGACACAAATCTTGCCAAAATTATTTAAGTTACAACCATTATAGGAAATCGCCAGGCCAAACCTCCCTATTAAAGCTTTATCAAAAAAATCCCCCCCCCCCCCATCAGAAAAAAATACAAAAATCAATGGAGCGTCACCATTGAAAAAAAACAACTTCATAGAGACACACCTAAGGTACATTGCCACCCAGTTTGAAGTCAATGTGACTGACGGTTTTGCAGGAGTCAAAAACTGTGATTTAGCATTAATTGCCCATTGGCACATGTATGGTAATCAATAGGAAACATTAATTTACCGATAAGTACCAGAATTTGAATTAGAAGCCGATCAGTGACGGAAAACCCCTGGGCCAGGACAGACGCGTAGGTGACGACAATACCCTTGGGTAGTTAAAGGTTGCTTCTGTTTGACATTGTGACAAAGCTTTGGTGCAACTGCAATGAGCAGCGATTTCATGGCAAGGCCATTTTTCTTCACTGCAGCACGGTGCTCTAAAATGTGGCCCAGTGACGTAGTTTTCACTAGGTGTCTCAGGCATCCTTAGGACCAACTATCATTAATAACTGGTGCAGCTACAATGAGAAAATTAAGATTTGAAAATATCATGGTTCCGCCATTTTTCTTCAATACAGCACTGTGACCTAAATGCGACCCAGTGACCTAGTTTTCGATAGACTTCTGTGGCATCCTTAGGACCAAATGTCACAAATAATTGATGAAGCTACGTTCAATATTTTTTTTAAGATATTGTTTTAAAACGCACTTTTTTCTTTAATGCAGTACTGTGACCCAAATATGTGAACAAGTGACCTACTTTTCAATAGGCACCTGAAGCACCTAAATGACCCTGTGATAAAAATTTGGTCTCTGTAAAGTGAGTATTTTTAGAAATATGGTGTTAACAAGGCATGGACGGACAGACACGTAGATGACGAAAAAATATCCTCCATCCAAGAAGGCCGAGGAGTAAAAATCCTTTTAAATCAGGAATCCACAGCATTGCCATCTAGTGCATATTTATACTATACAGTGGTAACACTTCCCATAGCTTCGTCAAGAATTAACATATATCCATATCATCTTCCCAAAATTTTCATTCTTTAAAGTCAAATTATACTCTGATTTAATTGCAAGGAATTCTGCTCAGCTGTTCTGCAGAAGAAAAAGAAAATAGCCTTAACGCACCAACATTATAAAAAAAAAAATGAGAAAAACCTGCAGGGCCACCTGGTGGCCAAAAAAGGAACTAAGTGACACCAGGAGATACTATGTGTAATAATATCAAAGCAATTAGCTAAGTGGTTCTTGAATACTTTTTATTAAATAAATATAAAATGTATTGCATCATAATCATCATCTTTGCAAACTTGGAAGGGGTACACCTGGGGAACATCCAAGTGCAAAATTAAAACATTCCACTCAGGGGTTTATGAGAAGTTAAAAATGTAAATAATGACAAATGGACAGACAGATGGCCGACAGGCACAAACAGATTCCAATAGCTTTGCTGACTGAAAAGTCAACATGGCTAAAAATTATTGAAAATCCAAAAATCATTTGAGCATAACCATTTCAAGAAACCTGGTCGAGACCCACCCAATGTACATTGCCAGTAAGTCCATCTAGATGACAGTTTTGAAGAAGTCAAAAAAAGTGAATTAGCATAAGAATGCCCATTGACCTACCTACATATACATGTACATATTGATCAATCAGAGGGGTATTACCCATAAGTACTCACATTGAAGATTTTTTGAAGTTTTGCCAAAAAAATAAAAAACAAAACAAAAAACCCACAAAAAAATCCAAAAATCACGGGAGTGTGACCATAGGAACACACCTGGTAGAGAACCACCCAAGGCACATCCCCACCAAGTTTGAAGTAAATCTGGGGATCATTTTTTGAGAAGTCAAAAAAGGGAGGTGTGGATGGACAGATGGGCTGCAGACCCTTAAAAAAGCTCAGCTCACTGACAATCAGCTGAGCTAAAAACAATGAAGGGACTAAACCTGCAAGAATTTATTTCCACAAACCAAAGTCTGTTTGTACCCACAAAAAAATTACACACAGTGTTCAAATATATGTATAGAAGTCATTTTTGAACTTCTAAATCTGTTATTATTGTGCATGTACCAAAAAGCATACTTTTGTTTTGTTTTTAAATAAAAAATTACTGTGGGCCTGATGTCCATGTCATTTCTATAGCAGTCAGTTACATTGATAGTCACTCCGAGTTATTTTGAATAATTGGCATTTTAAATATGAATAAGAGTCCACTAAAAGTGAATTTTACAGTCCTTTTTGGATGGCTTTAATATTCGAAAATTTGATAGTTGCCAAACTGGAAAAAGCTGAATGGAATTTCAGAACTTATGGGTTTAAAAATTTAAGTTTAATTTCAATGACACTCTAACTGGAACCCCCAGGTCTCCGCATGCTGGAGTTGCCTGGCTAATGCTCCATATGGCTATGCACGCAAAAAGCCACTCACCTTGGGAGTTGTGTTACTATGCCAGTTAGCACACTACAGAGGGTGATTAAGGAGCAAAGGGTGCATAAGTGTACAGCACACAAGTGTGTTCTAAAGCAGATGTTGAAGCATGTTATCCCCACCACTGGCAGTCAAAAGTGTTAGCCAAGAGTCACAATAAAGTGGCCATATTCATAGAACCTAAGTACAGTCCAAAACTTAACTGTAGCTAGGGTAACACAGAATCTGATTGGAAAGTTACCCAGTTACAGTTCAATTTCAAACTTAAGCTTGCTTTATGAATATGCCCACTGATGACTCCAGTATTCTGACTTTCTACTGTTGCACTTGAATAGAACGTGTAGAAATCTGCCTGTGGTGAAGCTGCACTAGAGGATGACTCCATGCAAAATGTGCAGTTAATGCATACTATTAACCCTTCCCCCTTGAATTGACACTCAAATCAACAACTTTCCTCCGCATGAGTTGGGCACTGACCAACTCATGCCAACAAAAGTTGTTGACCTGGCGGATGTGATCTTGAAAGGGATCATCTAAAATAATAAGTCAAAATTGTTTTTCATTACTGTTGAAATAACTGCAGCAGATGACATTTGACCACCAGCCGGTTTAAGGGGGAAGGGGTTAAAGCAGTGTTATCAACTTTACTACATGCAAAAAGCATTTAGAACCATCACCAATGACATATAAGCGCCAGGTCTAAGTGAACTTTGAAAGTTTTTTTTCTTTTGAGCAGTTACTCCCAATTTTTTAAAACACCCCCCCCCCCAAAAAAAAAAGAAAAAAGAAAAAGAAAGATAGATGCTTTGTTTGTTGTCTTAGGTGTTTAAACCCTGGTCTTCCCTAGTTTTTCCCAGCCTGATGATAGCCCCACTGTTTCTCAAGCCCCCTTGGTGCTATTAAGCAATCTGCACCTAAAGCACTAGTCCACCAAACTGAGACAGTTAAATGACTTTCAGGCTTGTAAATTTTGAACATGTTTCAATGGGAACTTGCCTGAAAAAGCACGCAACATCACCATTCTGTGTAGTAACCACAAAATTAAAAATAATGGGTTTATGGCTGGGCTGTTTTCTCACAACATGTGCCATTATTAAACATTTCAACACTGCACTTTATTCAAATTGTGCACATGTGCGATCCCCTCCGTGAAATTTTCTGAATGTTGACAGAAAAAAGGCATGCACTGGTATCAAACCATCTCTCCTACTAACGTTACTATTCACGTTACCTGCTACAAAATGACCTTTGCTTATGCAAAATATATGCACTACTTAAATACATGAAATGCCTGTATAACAGAAAGACAATCATTTAGCACCACACACATTTTTAAAAAAAAAATCCCGGGGCTGATCGAACAGTCAGTCAAAATGCACTCAATGTCAAACCAAAATGTCTGTGTTGACAGGGTCTCTCTCTCAAAAAAAAAAGTTGCTTTCAAAAACTAAAACTAAATACTCCATTTTCTTATTATCTCCATATTCTGTGGACGTCACCTAACTATTAACGTTATATTTCCACAAGAAACAAAAAAATGTAGGCGGGTAGTCAGAAGAAATGCTCCATGTTTTTTTTTTTTTGGTCTTGAAACCCGCTGCCGCGAATCGTCTGCTCGAATGGTCACATTGCGCATGCGCTAACCAACCTCTTCTGGCCAGACGTTTGTTGACTCCATAGTCACATAAGTCACTTAACTTTGTTGTCTCGTTTGTTTACATTGTGGACGCCATGGTCACTTAACTTTGTTGTCTTGTTTGTTAACATTGTGGGCGCATAAACAAACATATTTCTAATCACTTGTTTACATTGTTTACCAGTAAACAAACCAAACATGCAACTTTTTCACTGGAAAACAAACCTGAAGGCCGACTAAAAACACGACGTTGATTGATTTTGATTTTTGCAATCATCCCAATCATTTGAGACACTTATTGTTGTTGTCTTGTCAATTGTTTGTTTATAGCGTCCACTCGTAAACAAACCACAAAGTAAACAAGCGGTCTGTACACAAAACAATGGGACAAAGTGCTAGTTGTGTTAACGATGTGAATTGTTGTAGTTGTAGTAGTCAACACTTACTTGTTGGGGAGCTCAATGAGGCAGGCCTCAGTGTCGTCCATCCTCCACGGCAGATCCTGGTCTCTGTGCCAGTCGATGTTTAAACGTAAAGTGGAGGAAGAGGGAGAGAAATCATCATACTCGCCACCGACAACATATAACTGAGGGCCGTACACCACCGCGGATGAGAAAATCTTCATCTCTGGTAGTTCAGTCCTCAGTCTGTTCCAGGTCCCGGTCTGAGAGTTATATTGCTCCATGCTGGACTCCATATTGCCACCACAGACCAGGAGGCCGCCTCCTGTGGTGACCATCGTGTGACCCCAACGGCCTGTTAGGAGGGACGCCTCCTGTCGCCAGCTGTCCTCTCCCAGGGCCCAAGACATCACAGACGAAAGCTCTGTACCTACATCATCCACCATCCCTCCGCTGATGTACACGCGGCCCTCATACTCACAGGCAGCGTGTACACACCTCTTCCCGGGCAGGTCAGGTCCAGGTGTCCATTCACTTTCTGTTGTCAGTACCTCGGTGGATGAGAGCGGGTTGTGTTCATCCCAGCCGGCCACTGCGATCATCGCCCCACCCACCGCTGTCACTGTGTGCCAGAACCTTGATGTCCTCAAGGAGGGCCCTGACCTCCACTGACAGGTGATCAGGTCGAGGACATCACAACCTGCCAGTGTATTGTCACCTATAAACAGAGAGAGACTCGTCAAGTAGGAACGCGGACATAAAGTGACACAAGTTAACGTCAACAAACTTGTATTTTATGAGCAATGACTTGATCACCAAGTCCACAAATTACTCTCAAGTTAACTGTTGACTGAATGAAGTCTTTCATTTGGTCAACAATTGAATAAACATTTACTGTAAACAGTCAACAACTTTCTGTTGTGTTTGATTGACATCCTGTGGTTGGAGCTCAATACACACATCAATACACAAACATACTGCACTGTGGCAGTATTTTGTATACACGTGTGTGTATTGATGTTGCTCTGTGTGTGACTGTCAAACGTGTCTTTGATGTCAATCACAGGCCACGGGACTTACCTGCGTCCCTTCCTCCTATCAGCCACACCTGGTCTTTGTACCGGACCACTGCCGTGTCATACCTCGGGTGTGGCACCCTGGGTATGGCTGCCACCTCTTTATATTCACCCCCCAGGCCTTGGGGTGTGAGGGGTGCCGCCACCACTCTCTCCAGGGGTCTGTCTGTATCATCGCGGATCCCAGCAAACACCGCGATGGCCGGCGTCCCTGTAAACAGATCCCAGACCAAACCTGAGTCAACAATCAACATTCTGTTTATGCCACATTCTCATCACAAAACACAACTTTCTCCCGGAGGCTCACATTTCCTCCCACAGTTTGCAGTCAGCGCTAACTGTGTTCATGGCCTGCCAGGGAACTGTCTGATGTTTGGCACGACGCTGTCAAAGTGGAGCAGTCCACGCTACACTGACGCTCGGGATGGAGAGTTTATAGTGGGCTGTGTCTGGTTTTATTTGTTTATGCTGTTTATGTTTATAGATGACGGTATCACTGAATTAATGTTCATTCACTAAGTATCAGGGGCAGAGGTTTATGTATAATGAACGGGCTGACACCCCTACCTGGCGTTACCTACCCTTAATCCCCTACAGGGCAAATTGGGACGCTCCCGCGTAATGCCGGGTCATGGAGTTCAGTGCTGTGACGTCCATCGAAATGTTCTCTGTGGATGCAAAAACTGGAACATTTCCAAGAGCAGCCAGAAGACATTTTAACCCCCCCATTCCCACCGTCAAACCTTTGGATTTTAAATCTTCACAAAGCGCAAAGTCTGTGGAATTTGTATTTGATGGAATTGTAATGTGGTAAACATTATCTTCCCTCTGGGATTTCTGCCATTGAAAAACCAGCAGGCTTTCCACGAAATTAAACTTGATGTTGAACTCAAGGCATAATTGCACTGCAGGGATCAGCTTTATGGTGAAGGTAGGCATTCATATTCTGCCTTCAACTTCAAGAATTGTCTGACAAAAGCATCTAAGTTACGTCATTTTGATACTTCCGAAGGGATTCTGTTTCTGTTAACTTTTAGTGGCACAAATACATTTCATAGACATGGCTCACAACCACGCTCGATTGAGAGCCTATATACCTGTATCTAGGCCTAGAAAAACTGTTTCCCTTGCGATTTTTTCAAGGGGATCACATGAAGGGAAAGTCGCGGAGAGAAGACTTGATTTTCTCCAATTTTGCATGTTATTTTTTGTACATATACAAGACTTGTGACTCTATAGAATTTTATCAGAGGGCATTTCAGTGTTTGAACGGATAATATACCCCCATTGAAGGGTTAACAGAAACATTGACAAATACAATGTTGGATCATTCTTATTCATATTTGCTAATGACTGTATCTGTGGCCAAATTGCCATGTATTTCATCATTATTGTCAATATTAAATTCAGGGTTTTCCCAGTTTTAGAGAACAGCCAGGTGATGAACCTGATGAGTGATGGCAACCTATAATTTCTTGTTCTAGGACAGATATTGACCAAATGTTGCACAAATATTTCTAAAATAACTTACTTTTTAATGAAAAGGGAGAAAGGTAGTAAAAGGTGAGAGGTGGTGAAGAAAAGATGAAAGGTGGGCTACCTTTGAGCTTATAATGTGGGGAACACACTGAAATTGTATGATGTGCTTGCTATAGAGTTAGAACTTGGTAATTTCACAAAGGCCAATGTGAGTCTTGTGACTCTAATGAGGAATCACTTGTTTGCTTCTGTTGGGACTGCTTTAACTGTTCGACTGTTTTGTCTGCATGTAAATAGTAACTACTTTGGCCTATGCCCAGATAAATTAACAGGCCTTTTCTGCTGTGAAAATTTCAGGAACCAGCAATGCAGGGTTAATTTTTCACATAACAGTAACAGGCTTGGGTTAGGCCCAAGTTGCATGCTATTAACTTTGATAGAAATGCGAGAAAAGCATATTCAATAATTCTAAAATAAAAATACATGATATGAGTAGTAATGTGAAAATTCGAAAGCCTAGATTTGGATCTAGAAAATAATTGTACAGCCTACAGGTAATTACGTAACTTTGGTAAATGTTTGACAAGTAAGAAAAGCAAGATTCATTACATCCTAACATTGTACTTGATGGTGTGTGATAGACCAACAAATTTTCATTTGTAACTTTAGTGAACACACCACAAGTTCATAAGTTCATTTTAATCCCCAGAATTGAAGACAGGGAATAACTTAGGCCTACTTCTTAAATTAAATTAACTGCTGGCATTACATTATTTGTTCTCTCTTTTCCCCTTTTTTCTTTTCTTTTTATGCAGAATGGCTTATCTTTAGACAGTATGTACTTTTTGCTTCGTTAATACCTACTTGTTCGTACTTTACCTCATTTCAATGTATTTTTGTCATGCTTTCCTGCAGCAAACCTCCCTGCTTGGCACAGTGTGTTCTGCTGAACTAAATGAAGCAGACGACAGTGCGCTGCTGACGCAGGAAAGTGCCACGTGCAAGTTGAGCCAGGAGAGTGGCAAGTCACCAGGACGTGGCGCCCTCAGACGACAATATACAACATTAAATTGTCCGTGGCTCCTGAACCTTGTCGTCCCTAGCCAACTGGTAAACTGCAACTTTTGCTTTTCTACTCTCAGATTGGTGAAATGTGACAACAGGCCTATATAAGCTGTTTAAGCTTTGATGCATCTTACAATTATGAATAAGCTAGTAATTGTAGGGTAAATATAATGGATGATTAGGCTTTTGTTTCACAGAGTAATTTTTAAAGGTTGGAACCAAGTACTGAGCCTTTGAGGAATAATTTTGTTAAGAGATTTTTTCCAATCACTTTTGAACACCCCAAGGAAAACAATCAGCAAATAGAGTATATATAAAATAAAAAACATAAATCAATAGAGAATAAAAAAAGCAAACAAACAAAAAATAAATAAATAAACGGAGATAAAGGAAAATAAAATAACATATTAATAAATTGAAAAAATAAAAACAAACTTACATGTGATTTATGAGAATTGTTTGTCTCCTCCATTTGACATACGCCCATGATATCCAATTCATTGACCATAAAAGACTTGAGACTTATCATTATGATAATGTTTGAGATATATAGTTTATGTACACAGTAAATGAGAAGCTAGATAAATGGATGTTGGATAAATTGTCAAGCTTATGTTTTCTGTTTTTATTCTTTGCTCTGCTGACCATAGATTGCAGAGCTGATGGCATCGTTCATGTCTGTCCATCCGTCATCTGTCTGTAAACTTTCTGCTTGTGAGCATGATACAGTCCACAGTTTTCAAGATAGCCCCATGAAACTTTCAGAAATTATAAAGTGTATGAAAATTTAGGAAGAGTTTATATGTAATAAATGGGTCAAAATGCAAAAAAAATTGTCACAGCTCTAGCATCCTTAATGTTTGATGACTCTTCAAGAAATTTACTGAAATTGTGGAGAAGGTCAAAGGCTCAGTTGCATATGATGCTGGTGGCGCCAAGTATGAATTTACATACATATAAACTCTGAGCCAAAATGCGATTATTCCATGTCTCAAAAAGTAATTGAATTAGATGGAAAATTTATAAGATATATAGACCATGTCCAGTTCTAGATTGTTCTGTTATATTCATGACCTTGACCTATTTTTGTTGGGTCGCGAAGCCTGTAAAGTTGAGAGAAGTTATTTGGTAATGTAATGGCAGGGTGTAGTTTGGAAACGAATGGGAATTATGTTCATTGTATATGCTATACTAAGTGACCTACATTTTGGGTCACCTTGACCCAATAATTCTGTGACCTTGTATAAGAGTTCATTGCATAACTCTACTTAGTGACCTACTTTTTGGGTCACCTTGACCCAAAGATTGTGTGACCTTGACCTGTTTCAAGGTCACTAAGCACTTAAGAAAAGGACATTTGATTCAATATCTTGGTGAAGAAGAAGGAGAGTGATGCCAAAATGTACCAGAAATGTGTACATGGTCTATCATGTGAAAATTTTCATTACATAATATGGCTGACGTTGATTAATTTTTCAAGGTCAATGAGAGAACACAGTTTAGCAATTTTTTTTTTTTTTTTGTGATGGTGGTTGACAGACCATTGGGCCTATGGACCCCTTGTTACAGTGTGTGTGTCGACACACACTTTTCTGTTTTACTAGGAATTCTTTTTTTCTTTCTCTCTCTCTCTCTCTCTCTCTCTCTCTCTCTCTCTCTCTCTCTCTCTCTCTCTCTCTCTCTCTCTCTCTCTCTCTCTCTCTCTCTCTCTCTCTCTCTCTCTCTCTCTCTCTCTCTCTCTCTCTCTCTCTCTCTCTCTCTCTCTCTCTTTCTTTCTTTCTTTCTTTACAGGCAAATTTGTCCGACATTTCATTTGAGAAGTAGAAACTCCAAACTTGGCACAATAATACTTCTATAGATAACGTCTGGCCTTTTTATAATGAAAGGTCATGTTTTTCAAAATTATGCAAATGAAGGCTAATTAGAGTTTTAAGTCTTCACTATATTATATACTATAGTAGATGCGGTTCCGAGTGTATAGGAGTTTGATCATAGCAAAGTAAAGGTCATCACAAATGTCAAGGTGATGTCAAGGTCAAAGTTCAATTTTAAGCCAAAATGTCATTTTTGAGGTCAAGGTTCACTTCAGGTAGAGGTCATTTCAAGGTCAAAGGTCATTTCAAGCTCAAAGGAGATTCCATGGTAACTTTCTTCTAGCCATAACTTGGTCAATTTTTATCCAATTTTGATCATGTTGGGCTCAAATGGTAGCTATAATAACACTACACATTTTTAATTTTACATGTGACCTCTCAAGGTCAAAGGTCAAGGTCATTTGGATGTTTGAAAGTTTTATCCAGTGATAACTTGGCCATTTTCCATCCAATTCTAATCAAGTTGGACTCAAATTGTAGGTATCGCAACACTGCACATTTTGATAAGAACATGTAACCTCGAAAGGGCAAAGGTCAAGGTCATTTGGCCCTTTGAAAGTTTCATCTTGCCATAACTTGGTCAATTTTCATCGGATTTGGTTCATGTTGGGTTTAAATTTTGGGTATTGTAACACTGCGCAATCTACATGTGACCAACTTCTACTCAGGGATTGTTGACCATTGTGCAGCTAATGAATTAAAACTAAAAGTTGTAGCAATTTAAATTATTCTAAATAGCACCATTAGAAATTTTAGACTTTGAATAATTTCAAAGCTATAGTAGATAGAGATGCCATTCCAACTTGTGCTCCCGTGTTATGGAATAGTTGGACATTGCCTCACCAATATGCTTTGAAGACACACACACTGATTTGCTATGCAGCAAATCATCTTTCCTAGTTTCCCTTTGGTTTTGTGTTGGCTGTTTGTTTGCTGATACAAAGGGTTATCTAAATTATGAATTGAAGTAGAGTGTATTGTGCACTGATCCACCATGTCTTATTAAACTGGGAGGAAAAGCGGGATTCTTCTCTCCATTTTAATCCACCTAAAGGAAATAATCACCAATACACAAATCTTTTTACAGAGACTGAGACAAGAATTAAGGTGAAGACATAGACATAATGATTGTAGTTTCACTTTACTATGATATAGATGCCATGGTGACTTGTAACTAGACCTACATTGAAAAATGTATATTAACGGAATAATGAAATAGAGTCCCATCATTTGAAATTATGCTAAGTATGAGTCATGGAGTAATTTCTCATTATGGCTCTTTTGGTGGTAGGTCTTGGGCTGAGTTAACATCTTTCTTATGCATGCATTGACGTAAGCCATTTCTTTCTACTTTTGGAAATGCATCCATGCTGGTACTTGCATGAAATGTCTTTTTGTGAGGAATTTAATTCCAACTGTAATGAATTAATTACTTTTGAACAAAGTTTTTAGCATGTTTCATTTTACTTGATACACTTTTGATTGCAAATTTTAAAAATCTTCAATAGTAAACAGAAAACAAAAACATATCTTTTGTGCACGTACATACTCCAAATGTCAACAAAGTTACCTCAGGAAACCCTGCATTCGGTATCATAGTGGATAGTTCAGTAGTTCAAGAGCAGGACTTTATTTATTTATTTATTTATTTATTTATTTATTTATTTATTTATTTATTTATTTATTTATTTATTTATTTATTTATTTGTTTATTTATTTATTTATTTTTTTTTTTACTTTTTATTTTTTCCAAAAATAAAACAAACACATACCCCACCCCCCCAAAAAAAATCTACCAAAGAAAAAACAGTGGATTGTAACAGTCCTGTACTGAGCTGTCCTTGGCTGCACACAGGTGGCGACCATGAAGATCCAGGGGAGAGTGGGGCTTTGGGTGTGCCAGCATACAGACATAATCGAGGTTAGATTATAGTAGCTCTTCTCAGGGGAGCATTATCAAGAGGATCGCAGGTATGAGTAGTAGATCTCATTCAAATTTGATGCATGCCTTGAATATCCCCTTATTCAGCCATTTGCTACAAAGGAATGTTGCTAGTTTATACCACAGAATTTTTAAAGTTAGATCATTAGCTGGTGGTCTCCAATCGAGGTTTTTAGCCACGTATCTACTATCTGGAAATTGTACCAATGGATCTCTGCTGGAGCATATTATTATATCTGGGCATTCCCCGGTTGATATGCATGGTTGGCGGAGCTGCAACACGCTCGCCTTCCACCTCTGTGGCCCAGGTTTGATTTACAGCCTAACAAGGATGTGGAAAGAGTTCTTACCACTCTTACCGTGCATGGTGGTTTTTCTCCGAGTCCTTTTTTTCCCCCATTTGGCTTAGTGTTGTTTTTGCAGTTTTTAACTCAGCTGAAGTTATGTTATGACTAGCCATCGGTCATCCGTTTTTCGTCCATCATCGGTAATTCACATTTTCAACTTTTCTCCAAAATTGTCTGCCAGATTGACTTCAAACTTGGTTGGGATGTACCTTGGGTGGATCTGTACCAAGTTTGTTCGAACAGTCATGCTCCATTAATTTTTTGGATCTTTTATGAATTTTTTTGTTTTTTTGCGGGCAAATTTTTGTAAAATCTTCTTCTCCGAAACCTCTCACCCAATTGCTTTGACATCGCACAAGGACACCCTACTGGGACTCCTAGTTATTAATTTGTTGATCAGGTGCCTCTGCGATTTTTTTCTAATTTTTCATGACTTTTTGTGTGTTTTTGCTATTTTTGACTTCTTCAGAACCATCGCTCAGATTAAGCTGAAACTTGGTGGATATGTCCCTTGTGAAAGGGCCAAACAAATTTGTTCACCAGCTGGCACTGCTATGGATTCCTGATTTTTAACGATTTTTTTCAATCCGGTCACTTAATCAGTCAATTCAGTTTTCCTATTGATTACTATGCAAGTCAATAGGCATTCCAATACTAATTCACATTTTTGGCTTCTTCTCTAAAACCGTCTTCCAAATTTACTTCAAACTTGGTGGCAATGTTCCTTAGTTGGGTTTCTACCAAGTTTGTCCAAATGGTCACGCTCCAATGATTTTTTGGATTTTTAATGATTTTTTTTTGACAAATCTTACAAAATCTTCTCCACAACCGTTCACCCAATTGCTTTTATATTACACAAGAACACTCCTAGGGGCTCCTAGTTCTTAATTTGTTCACCAGGTAGTGCTGCATTTTTTTCATTTGTTTTATGAATTTTTGTGTGTTTTTGTTACTTGTTACTTGTTCTGCAGAACCGTCTCTCAGATTAAGTTGAAACTTTGTGGATATGTTACTTGTAAAAGGGTCAAGCAAGTTCGTTCAGTAGGTACCACTGCTGTGTATTCTTGATTTTTAAAGATTTTTTTTCAATTCGGGGACTTACCAGTAAATGTACCTTTTCTATTGCTTACTATGTAAGTCAATGGGCATTCTAATGGTATTTTACATTTTGGACTTCTCTGAGGAAACTGTTAGTCAGATGTACTTCAAACTTGGTGGCAATATACCTTGGCTAGGTCCCTACCAACTTGATACAAATGGCTATGCCCCAGTGATTTTTTTATTTTTTGTGATTTTTTTTCAAAAATCGGTAAAAGTTTTAATGGGAAAGTTTAACATGGGAATTTCTTGTAATGGTTATAACTTAAATAGTTTTGGCCAGATTTGTGCCAAACTTGGGATGTAAATTTTACAAGTGTCTACCTATTTTGTGCAAATGGTCATGCTCTAGTGACGTTTGGACCTTGACCTCATTCCCAAGGTCACAGGACAACTGATACATATTTACTGTTTACTTGATAACTTGAGATCTGTTTTGAGTTAGGACCTTGATGTTGCACACGTTAGTGTCTCTCTATGACAGTCATGCTTAGACAGTACATGAGTGACCTTGACCTCCTTTCTGGGGTCACAGTGCAACACACATGAATTTTACTCTTCACTATCACTTGAGAACTACTTGAACTGTGTCATGGATGTTGCACATGTTAGTGTTCTTCTATAAAGGTCAGACTTACTCAATACATGGGTGACCTTGATCCTATCCCAAGTTCACAGAGCTGCAAGTGTGATGAATGTCAAGGTCAGCTGAGCATGGGCTGTGTGCATGGGCTGTTCACAGCCCTCTTGTTTATTAGATAGTATACTGCTAAAGAACCCAGCTTCAGACATGCAAAACAGTGATGGGTTGCATCCTGGATGTCACAGGATATAATATTAACATTTATTATATGATCAAGATATTCAGGGTTTTACTTTGCAATTGGCTTAAAATATGTCATAATTGATTGTATAAATACGTCCTTTCACCCAAATTCTACATGCACGTCACTCAATTGAGTAAGTCACTGGGCACACTATTGACTGCTGGTCATATTAAAAATAGAACTGAGAAATCCGTTTGTGTCCAAAAGCATTACACAATGCTGGTGCAATTACACATTGCACATGCATTTTGCAATGCAGATTGAACTGGTTACAATGGACACCTTGTCATATCAACACAACTAACATGCCAGTTTTCCTGCTATTCTGTGTTGATTCAAGCCCACTTGCATGTGTTTAGATCTATCATCATGGGTGACCAGTCTGGTCACAAGATCATATAATAAACCAATCACCAGTATAGTCTTTGAATTTGGTCAAAACATGTTCCAGGGGCCTGAGAACACCAATATTCACCACAGACTTTGGCTTTGTAAAATGTTGGTGTTCTCAGGTCCATAGAACCATGTATTGACATCATGGAAAGACTATATTTGTATAATAATACCCTTTGGGTCATTTACCTGCAGTAACCCATGCAATGTATGACTTGTTCCTGCTCCCAAACAGCTGTGTCAGTTCAGCCGAAGACACTTGTTCTTGTAGTTCTGTCCAATGTAAGTGCACCCTGGCTCTTGATGCTATTGCCACTTTCTGGCTCCAGTGTGCATTACAGCTCAGAACTGCTATTATATATGGCTTTTCAATGCCTATGTAATCGTCCAATGGGTACCATTCCATATCACTATCAATAGGATCAGAGGCCTCTGTCTCTATTTTTACAGCGCTTTTATCAATTATGATGGCTAAATCTCCTTCCATTATCTTTCCCTCAAGATCATGTTGTTTCTCATTCATCATCTCTCTCAGGTCATCAAAATCATATGAGCAGTGCATATTTGTTTCTGGCTCCTGTCCTTCATATTTGTGTGCCACCATATTTCTGATGTCTGGGAATTCATACCCATTGTGTTTCAACACATCCCTTGGCATCAGTGTGTTTATTATGAATTTGCTTATTTCAATGGAATTTCGACTTATCTGCATTAGTTTCATGTGGGTGTCAATGGCCATGACTGTCTGAATTAATTCCAGTTCTTCTTGTCCACCCTTTCCTAGAGCTTGAGTTGGATCACAAAGCATTAGCAATTTCTCAATGCTTGCTTCAGAGATTAGAGACTTCAGCTGTGCCAGCCAATGAGTCGGTGGTGGTAGCCCCTTGAAAATTTCCGTTTGTTTCTTCTCTGTTTCAGTGGTATCCATTTGAAATGATTGTGACACAGTTGGCATGGTTGGTGATAGATCATGTTCAGTGGCCTGCTTGTGAAGTGGCATTGCATCAACAGAGCTATCATCTGACATCATTGTTGTTGAATCCTGACTCGTGCTCTGAGATATGTTGTACTCTCCATCTTGGTTTGTCATAGCTTGAACACGTTTTTCCACATATGCATAGTTTTGAATATCATCCAGTATCCACCATTTAACTCGTTTACATTCAGCAGGTAGTTCTCGCCACGTCAGTACGTCACTTATGGTGTTTACTTGACACAGAGGCTCCCCTGCTTTTGCGTGACACCATGGCAATTTTATTTCCCTGCAAAGATATAATATTAGCATGGTAACACACATGCACTCCTATAATATAGACCATATGTGCACTTGTAATGTTCTACACAAAGAAGCTACTCGTGTATGTATTTAATCATACTTTTTTGGTACATATCAATTGTGGACAAGTAGGGCTGTTTTATGTCATCATGTACTATTGTTGCACATCGTATTTCTTTCTGCTGAGATTTTAGGATACAATGTATCATGTGTCATCCATCAACAATTCACACTTGTTATAGTTGTTAGACACATTGGCCAGTTCTTCTCCAAGCTTCACAGGGATGATCCTTGCAGAAGTCTCCAAAATTAGTGATGAAAGTCATGCCACAATAAACTTGGATTCTTTTATATTTTTTTGGGGGGGGGGGGGTGGGTGGGTGGGGGGGGGATGGCAGCTCATTTTGTAGAAAAACATTTCTAAATTAAAATAAAAAAATCTGAAATACCTTACTCTTTGCTTCGCCTGACAATAATTTGTTTAAAAAAATGATCCCGTGCTTTTGCATTTTAATGAATTTCAACTTCAAACATTGGGGCCAACATACTCAAAAGTGTATTCTTAGAGGGTGTCCCACAGTGGCAACTTTAGGAACTACATTTTCCAAGATTGCAGAGATGGTAGTTTAAACTACAAAACTCTTGCTGTGCAAATAAAGCATCAAGATGAATGAAAATTCTGTAAGAGTTGCCAAACCTTTATAGCTGGCAAGAATTTAAATTCCATATATCTAATCTTGATATATTTTTATAGAGATCTGTGAACCTTTAGTTTTTGTGAACATTTTCAGGATTGAAAAATACATATTTGGAACCATTCGATTTACCATATCTTTAAACAATTTCAAAAATAAAAGGAACAAGTTTGAGCCCTTTATCTTAGATATCTCATGCCACATTGAAAATTTATATTGAAGTTGAGTTGTTAAATTAGTACAGTCGGTGTGAGTTGTTTGAATGATGATAGAAGAATATGATGAACAAAATCAGAAAACAGAGAATCAGGAATATGCCTAATAAAACACGCATTATTATAAATTTAGAACTGAAATCTGAAGCAAACATGTCAACAACTTATTTGTGTCTGTGTCCTATACTTTTATTTTATTTGTACCAACAATTAGCTTCAAATTTTAAATCTCACTAATTTGGTAACTCTGCTAAGGTACTGTTAAGTGCCATCCAGCTGCCACATTAAAAATCATATGGTGGTTCCCCACATTTGTTTTAAGGATATTTTTTTGCAACGAAATATGGAAACTTTGCATTGAATTCAATTATTTGCTTTTTAAGGTCAAAAATGAACTTTTGAATTGATACATTATTTTGTTAATAGCTGTATAGTGATCTGTGTTACACTCTATAATTCTAATGTGTGTGTGCAGCATGTAATTCCCCTTGCCCCAGTTTAGAGACCAAAGTAAATCCAGGAGGACAGTTCTGCCCCCAAATTGTCTCCTCAAAATTGAACATATGTTGACTCAGTGTCTAATATAGTTATTCACTAAATGCACCAATTTAATCTCCAGTGGCCATATTCGCAAAGAGTTTAATCTGATCCTGATTTTAATCCTAAAATGAAAATCAATGTGCCTTTGGGCCTTGAACTAATGAATCGTTGGCCTAATGTTTGATCTAAACTTGCAGGATTTATTAATCTATGTTCTCCACCATAATATGAACTTTGGATTTAGAGTTTCCATTTCATTAAATCAATCTTGATTTAACCCAGTATTTAATCCCGGATCAAAAGATTAAATACTGGATCAAACTAAGATTGATTTAATAAAATGAACTTGTAAATCATTAAGTTCATATTGTAGCCAAGAGCATATATTGGCTAATCCTTAAAGTTTTGATCAAACATTGAGCCAAGGATTAAGTTGTCTAGGGCCCAAACCACATTGATTTTAATTTGGGGATTAAACTTAGAATCAGATCAAATTCTTTGTAAGTACGGCCACTGAGTTTTAATGAATGGTTAAAATCAAATGTGGACTAGAATATGCATATGGGTTATATTTTTATGAACTAATTCATATGTTTCAATGGTTGTTTAAGGGGCACTAGTTTATATGCATGTATGTCATTTTGTCTGAACCACAGATCAGGTCCTCTTCAAACTTGTTTCAGATGCAAGTTGCATAAATTTGTCTCTATCAAGCAGATGCAACAGATCATGGGCCAGTGATGTGAAGAAAATCTATTACTTCTCTTTTTCTTTCTCCTCTTGTTTAAAAGTTCTTTTTTTCTTTCTAGTTTTGTTGAAAAGCTTTGTCAAAAAAGCAAACAGACTCCATTAGCTTGGTTAAAGGAGTCTGTGTCTGTTGTCTGTTTGTGTCTGTAAATTACTTTTACATTTTCATCTTCTCAAAACCTTTGCAAGGTATGCTTTCAATTTCCATATTTTTTATTTGTACCATGTAAGCCAATAGGGGTGGCACTGGAAATTCATATTTTCGACTTCGTCTCCAAATCCATGAAACAGATTCACTTCAAAACGTGATGAAAATGTACTTTGGATGGGTCAGAACCAATTTCATTTAAATATGATCCTCCACTAATATTTTCATATTCTTATGGATTTTTTTATTCAGCTGTTTGGGTTAATTTTAGAAAATCTTCTCTGAAAGGGCTCTGCCAATTCCTTCGAAATTGCAATGGATCACTTCTGGGAACCTCCAGACGTTCATTTGTTCCACAGATTGCAATGCTTTTTCCCCTTTTTTTTAATGAATCATATACTGTTTTCCCCATTTTTGACTTCTTCTACAAAGGCGTCACTCAGATTGCTCTAAACTTGATGGAAATATAGTTTATGGGAGGGTCAGGCAAGATTGTTCACCATGTGTGTGTGTGTGTGTGTGTGTGTGTTTTGCTACTCCTGCCTTTTGGTATTAAAGTGTTACTCAGGTTGTTCTGCAACTTGGTGAACATGTAGCATGTGAGGTGGTTAAACGAGAGTTTTCACTGGGTGGTGATACTCTGAATCTCTGATGTTTAACAAAAGATTCAAATTGGGTACCTTTCAGTTAATGTTTGTATTTCTATTGATTACTATGTGAGTGTATGGGAATTCATATTTTTCTACTTCTTTTCTACAATCCTCATCTTTCAGACAGAGTGGAACCTAATATGGCTAGAAAATCAACATTAGCTGAAGCATGGCTGTTTACACATCCCTCTTGTTTCTGTTCTGATGAATTTATGTGTGATAATGCTAGTTTTAACTTCTGCAGAAGAACTGCATAAAACTGCATGAAATTTTATCAGGATATAACTTGACTGAAGGCAATGGAAGTTTGCCAAAATGATGATGATATGTAAATGTTTAACAAAGTTATACGATTTTAAACTTTGGTACCATGTGTCAGTGAGTGCTGTTTATCTACATATATGTACTAGTACAATGCACATATTGCATTATTGTTAAACTGATTGTAAGGAATGCTTTTATTTTATACACAGATGTTCCCAGGTGGGCCTCTGTCAGCTGTGTAAAGACAATAATGATGCAATTTTTTTTATGTTTTCATGAATCTTATGTATTCATTTTGTTTTTAAATCACAATTTCTTCTTTTCAAAAACTACTTGTCATATCGCTTTGGTATGGCATGCAGGGTCACTTAAGGTTATGTAGTATATATTTCGACCAACAGGTGGTACTGTGGGTGACTGCCTGTTTCAAATTGGGTATGAAATTTATTTCATCACATTGGTATTGGAAGATGAATGATGTTCAGGTAATTCTTGAATTTCTGCCTTTTGCTGCATTTAATTTTGCTCCCATTGTTGGGTTAAATTTGTGAATATGGGTTGTTTTTCTTGAACTGTTTTTGTGCTGAGTGTTTTTGAGACTGTTTCAAAGTGGTTGAACTAATTATATCAGATCATTATCTAATTGAAGGTAATACAAGTTTGTGAATATGGAACTATGGAAAGGTTTGATGAAATTATAGGATATCAAAGTTTGGACCATGTATCCTGAATTGCTGAAACTGTCGAGGTGCACACCAACAGTACAGTGCACGTATCGCAATATTGCTAAAACTGTTTTATGGAATACTTTGCTTTTACAGATGGATATTGGTCAGGTGAACCTCAACTAAAAATGTGAAGGAGATGATAACACAAATAGCAAGCATTCCCTGACAGGGGATGTAGTGTACAGCACAATTAAGCTTTTTGCTGACTCCTTAAATCTGACATACTGGCTTATGTCTCTTGGTGAATCGTAGGCCCATAATTACTGTAAAAACTTAATAGGAAACTACCTATGGGATTTTCTTGCTGTCGTTAATTCAGACCTTGAGCGACCTTGAAAGGTCAAACTGACATATTGGTTTCTATCTTATGTACTAGTAAATTGCAGGCCCATAATTAAGTTATCAAATAAAAAAAGTTCTGAGGTTTCTTTAGTCTTCTTGACATGTTCATTTATTTTAAGTGACATTGGAAGGTCGGACTGGCATATTAGATACTTTTTGGTAATATCATACTTTTGGACACTGTCTTGTTGGCAAGCACCAGATATGGTACATGTAACAGACCAGTAAGGTCTGCACTTACGTCAGAAGCAGATTCCAGTCAGGGGAGCAAAAGTTTTTCACAATTCTCTTGTTGATGTTTAATCCTTAAGTGCATTTCGTTTTATCTGGAAATGTAGCTTGAATAAATCTCCACCAAACTTGTACATGCAGGGAAGGTAGATTTGCTTTTATCTTTATAATCTTTTTTTTTAATTTTCAAGCTCATGGAATGACCAATAAAAGTAAATGCTAGTATGGTTATAACAGCAAATAATCACCAATTAAGCCCCTCGTCCCATTAGTAGTGGTTTTCAAAAGGTCTCAAAGTAAATAAGAAACAACTGGCTTTAAACTTTCTGCACAGGGATTTTTGAGCTGAAGTAATGATTTTAAACATCAATTCTAAAAACTATTTACTTTGGTTCAGCAAAATCTCCAGCAAATGTTCTTTAAGTGTTTCTAAAACGTGTACCCTGTATTTTAGTAAACCTGCCTGAAGCAACAGAAACATTTGTAACTTCCCCGTCCTCTTAATCGTGACTGTAAGACTGTTTAGCAGATACTAGAGTATCTCCAACAGATGGCATCTTGGCTGGACTGACCAGCTTTCAGGGGTTGTACCAATGTTTCATATATCATGCAAAGGTAATGATACTGGCTTGTTTGCACATTTTGTTGCATGGCTACTTTATGGGCAGCCAACAAGTTAGCAACATCTGCACTTGCCAAGCCAGAGAGACCATTCTGACAGGCAATCCAGTTTGAACAATCGAGACTGTGGGCAGGTATTGCAACGTGTTTCAAACTATTTAAACCTATATTGGTATGTTTTCAACCTTGTCATATTTAGCAAGAAAGTAGTACCTGAGAAATTGTATGTGAAGGCTGGCATTTCCAGGTGTTTGTGAATATCATGCCTGTGCAAAACATTATAGCCTTGGTAACACATTGTCCAGAGATGCCCAATTATAGTTTGCAACCTGTGCATTTCTGTTTGAAGTTGCTTTGTTTAATTATGAAAATGTTGTGGAAAGCATTATAAGCTATCAATTTCAAGAGACCTGTCATAATCATGGGTTCATTCCAATGTAGTATGCTGATGTCACGACCTATACCTCATGCAGACTAATTGAGACATTGGATGGTAGGGACAGACAAGACCGTAGCTCCCAAGACAAATAATTTGCCAGTGCCATCATCATTCCAGTGGATATACAGGTGAGAGATATTTACCTTACCACACATTTGCAACACTGGTGTCAGGTCTGGGGCTTTCTCCTTTTAATTTTACCACTGGTACCAGAATTTAAAGGAGAAGTGCCTGGAAATTTTGATCGCCCTTTCTAACAAAACTTCTTGCCAGATTGATTAATGACTTTCACTTTCCATGACTGATCCATGTTGATTAGTGCTGCCAATGAAAAGTTCCATTGTTATAATGGAGGTAGGGTGTGTTTATCATGTTCCAGATTCATAAATGTCACAAGAACCATGTAGGCCTAATTCTTCTTTTGCTGTAAACTCAGCTGACTGTCAAGGCAGGAGAACCATAAAATGACAGGCCTGCCTTGTCTCTTTTTACCTTTGGCACAAAGTGATAAAGTTTGGGTTTTAAGGGAGAGGGCCTATATGTCTTGGAAAAAACTAAGGTCTATATTATTGTAGAATATTTCGAAGGTGGAGAGGCTTGGTTTAAAACCACCAGTTGCCCTCTCTTGGTGACTGCCTGTGTCAAGCCAGGAGTAAAATTTGTTTTGTCACATTGGCATTGAAAGCTGAAAGTTGATGTTTTGGTAATTCTTGAATCTCTGCTGTTTGCTGTATTCACCTTTGTTGTGATTTGCTGGGTTGGAATTTATGAATTGTTGGTAATGTAATTCTACTGAAAGAGGACAAGCTGGACCTACCTTGGATGTCATATGCATTGCATACTCTAGAGTAAAATGATATTCATGACCAAGATTAAACCAAGTTCACCAAATGTATTCCAGCTTTACATCTTACAAAAAGTCAGAAGTCTGTTGAAAATGCATCACATTGTTTCACCTACTTTATACTCAGCAAACCTTCCTTTCCTTGTTTATCTTGGGTGTGGTTTATTTGAGGTTCATCATTACTGTTGCACATGAAGATAAACTTTCCTTTGGTGTTTTTAAATTTGACCTTGGATGCCCTTGAAAAGTCAAAATATTATTTCCCTTGTACACTTTGGGTATGGTTGATCATACGCTCCTGATTACTATTGAATATGACTGGCAAAGTACCCAATAGTATGCACTTTCTTTTTCTGTTCTTGAATTTCACCTTCAGTGTCCTTCAAAAGTCAAACTTGGGTCACTGAACATATGGAACTATGTTAATCGAGGGGTATAAAGTGTTTTGCACAATACCTTGCTCATCCTGCACTGGTAATGACCATTCATAAAGAGGAAATATTATTATAAACGAATGTGATGTAAATAGTCAACGAGTGTATTCACACACCCACCCACCCACCCACCCAAACACACACACACACACACACACACACACACACACAGTGTATATATATAATTTTAAAATGTCCCAAGTGACATTTGATTGCCAATTTGCAGCAAAGTACATTAGAATATGACTTGTATTTCATGCAACAAAGAGAGCTTACCTAATTTGTTGTGCCAGGATCTTGCTGTATGTCACATACAGAATTTCTCCCATATCATAGCCCGAGCCACGAATCCATTTCATAAACTCTACAGCAACGATAGTCTTACCAGTGCCTGCCAATGCTTGTAGCAGAATTACTTTTGCTGTGTCAGTCTGACATTTCAATAAGGTATTGAGCTGTTCTAATGTCATAAGATTCATTGTTTGAACATAATCCATGCATTCCTTGTCCATGAGAAAGGTGCTGGGGATGAATGATGCAAGACTTGTGTAGAGGGAGTATGTCATGGACCTACACTTGTCATCCCCAAACGCTAAGTAAGAGTCAGGATACATTCTGTCCTGTTTTACCACATTTTTTATTTCTTGAAACCAATTGTCATTCTTTAAAGTCTTGGATGTAATGACATGATGTTTCACATAAAAAGCAGATTCACTCTCACACGATTGTATACAACTGAGGCTCTGATCTAAATAAGGGAGTACATCCTTTGAATACTCACTCAAATCTTTGTTCTCAAAACTAATGCTGAGCAACAAAGGCATGTCTGTTGCAGTGATCACCAAAAGATCACATATGACAGGTGGACGTTTTTGCACACTAGTCTTGTTGATATCATTTTTTATGCAGGATGAAATGTAAAGAGTACCATTTGTATTCTCATACTGCTGTTGCAATACTGCAATCACTTCCTGCACTTTCTTCTTGTTGTCCTTTTGTCGTTTAGCATCAAGTCCAAGCAATGTCTCATAAGTTTCTGGCCATATTTGCAATCCTTTTTTGACTGCAATAGAATGTAAATGTCAGCTATTACAAATTCATGAAAATAAACATATAGAAGGCTTGAACCAAAAGGCTGTGAAACAGCCTGCACATAGCATGTAGGCCTACATCCCAACCAAGTTTGAAACACATGAGCTGAACAGTTTGTTGATGGCACAACACAACATACACTGGCAAGTACAATGTAGTAGAAGTAGTAATAGGAAGAGTAGTAGTAGTAGTAGTAGTAGTAGTAGTAGTAGTAGTAGTAGTAGCAGTATTAATAATGATAATATATATGAATATCTACTGATAATTGTCAAAGTAATGCACTTAATAAACCCAATATTATATATATATGGTCGAAGTGTTTGGTAAATTAACATAACAATAACATTAACACGTTTCCTGCTTTCAGCTATGTGATTAGTGCCACAGGTTGCTGGTTCAAGACCTGGCTGTTTCATGGTCACAAAACATATATTTCCGGTGCTCCTCTTATGCAGGTGGAATTACATATGTACAGTCCCTGATCTTAGACAACTCTGGACACAGCCCCTCATTTTTACTGGAATAAATACAATGAACTGGGCCATGTCAATTATGGTATTCATGCATACATGCCTCAGTTGAACCATTCTTTTTAGGAATGGGGATTGGGTACAGTTTGTTTGTGCATTACCCATTTTCGGTTAGGTAATTGGTGCCAAAGGTTTCTGGTTCAAGACCCGGCCATTCCGTGGTGACAAAATATATAAAAGTAGACATATATCAATCTCTATTGGCAAAAGTGAAAGTAATGAGCTTAATAAACAGAATGGAATTTACGTGTGGTGATTCCTTTTTACAAGGGTTGTAAAATCAAATGTCAGCTGGCTTTGTTATCTTAATCTTATGCACAAATAGCTATACGTCAAGAAAAATTTTGTATGTTTCATGGCATTATCTAATGGAGGGAAACAAGGAATCAATATGAAGTAGGTAAATCTTTCCATGGAGGTGAAAACTGCTCATGGAGTTCAAAGAAATATCCGCTGGAACCAAAGCTCCATCCCTACTCCTGTCAGCTGGGTAGCTGCATAACGTGGCCCTTATAGAGGTCCACCTTCATGAACTTAGCAAGGCTTCCTTTTGCAGGAAAGCTCAAACAGACCTGGGAGAAAACCTCCCACCCAATATTAAATAGAAAGCTGTTCCTCCTACACAGGGACTTCCACAGACTGAGCGCTTTAAAACTAGTGTAACAAACCATGCCTGCTCCAGGATACATCGTCTTGGACATTCAATTCAATCTAATTACCTTAATGAGTTTATGAAGTGTCATATGGAGTTGACCTATCAGCTGCAGGGATATCCTAGTTGCATACCAAGAAGGAATATTTTTTCAATTAGTATATATACATATATATATATATGTATATATACATATATATATATATATATATACATATATATATACATACATACATATATATACTATGTGTGTGTGTTGCCATTGAATTTTAGTTTTTGGAATAGGAGAAAAATAACAAAAGCCTGTTGTCTCTTCATGAAAGCGGTTTATACCGAGCCTTCAATTTTATCATATTGTTTCAATATATTCCACCTGGTATCACTGCCCAAACAGACACATTTTAAAATTTGGAGATAGTGTTGTGAAATTATGTACTTGCAAAGTAGACTTTTTGTTGCATGTATGCAAGCACTTGATTCACAGAACATGGTGGATTTATTAACCGGCTAATCTTTATTTGCCGACTATGATTATGCATGTATACGTGTAAGCCTAGATGAATGTAAAAATTGCTAAATTTCAAAAAGAACAATTACATCGAATTGAAAATGCCATCTTTGGCTTGAAAAGACTTGGTCATACAGTAATTCTGCAATATGCCATCTGCATTTTAATCTGTGCTTTTTAAACTTTTGAACCCTGGGATCCTGGGAGGTTACCATGGTTACATATATCCATTTGGCATATGAATATGTAAAGTATGATTTGCTTCTGAAATTGACTTAAAACGTATAATGTTATATGTTTTTGCAACCATCAGACTACAAACAACATTATCATGTACATAATATAATTCATTATTTTTTTCAATAGTATGCAAACTAATTAGCTTATATATTTGGTATGTAAAATGTCTGCAATATACTTTTTGAAGAACTGTTTCATTAAGGGCTTTTAGTTTTCCAAATAAACAATAATATTAATGAGATAATACCAGATAATAAAGGCAGAGGTCCTTCGCTACATTTTGATACATATTTTGTCACCAGTTGCATGTCATACACATGTATATCATAATTATGACTCTGATAAACAACCTGAGGCATACAAGGCTATATGAGCCATGGATGTAGATGAAATGCACATGACCTTTGACCCCGTTTCAAAGTCATTTCCCACCTGCTGGGATCTACGCACTCCTTAGGGCATAACACGAGGTATATGTATCAACTAACTTAATAATTAGACTAAGACATATCATAACAATATATTTCATGCTGTTCAGCTTTTATTATGTTAATTATGTGCAAATACGTATGTGTGGGCCAAATGTCAGTCTACCAGGTTCATAAGGTTAAATAAAGTTTTGGTAAAAAATATCGGAGATATGTCCATTAGGACACATGATCAGAGACTATTCTCATGTGTGTAACACATCAAGATAATGTGTGATCTTTTGAGTTTTAACTATTTGACATAAAAGCATGTTATATCAAGATGAAAAAGCATTGTATGAAAATTAAACAGGTGTTACAATCTTATGCCTGTGCATTTCCTAAAAGGAGGAAGAATACCATAATTAGGAAATATTGAGAATGTAAAAAATACATATAGTAGTGGTTTCACACATTTAACATGTTACTATGTGTCAGTAACGGACGGTACATATAACTTAATAGTTATGTTAGTCACACAGATAAATCAGGAGGTCGACAAACATACTTAAATGAATGCTTATTATGATCACATAATACTACATCAGTACATCAAAAAGGCCAGCGTAGCCAGCAATTTGTACTGCACAACTTGATGCATTTTCTTTACTTTGCATAAGTCTGAACATTTGTCATTCTTTTTCTTTTATTCAAGTCCCCTATTCATGCCCATCTATGGTCATATCTACTGCTTTCACTTCATCATTGTCCAGAACCAGGGAATAGGCCCATCCAAATATTCCTGCATTGCTCACTGTGGCCACACACAAGTCTGCCATATTCGCCAAGCCTTATGACATAATGATATACAAAACGACAGCAAAGTTCATCTTGCATTTAACAAATTCCAGCTCACATACACACCAAAGGATGGATGAGTAGCTACAGAAAACAATGCCTGCTCTTGACATGGTGCATGAAAAGTGAAAAAAGGGAAAGTGTACCTTTAATCATATCTTCAGTTCCATACATGGTGAAGACTGCATAATCTGCATTTGGCATCTCGACTCGTTTGTACTTCTTCATTTCCTCTGCAGCAAAACCTGGTATTTTCTTCACTATCAAAAGAAAAATAAATAAATGAACTAGAACAGACTGATTTTCCAACATTTTTCAAATGTCTCCCGGTGGAACACTTACGTCTTTGAATAAGCTACAGGTGATAACAAATTACAAATGACCAAGTTTGCTTGAAAATTACAATCCAATTTTAGCTCTCACCTTGATACATTACTCTAGAAATTTTCATCAAGTTCTTCAAGACTTATTGCACGGAAACCAATTTCACATAAGTGACCCTGTGACCTTGAGAATTCGCTCAAGGTCATCCAAATACAATCCCAACCTTGGTCTTACCTTGATACATAATCCTACCAAGTTTCATCAAGTCCTTCAAGACTTATTGAACGGAAACCAATTTCACATAAGTGACCCAAGTACAATCCCAACCTAGGTCTTGCCTAGATACATAATCCTACCAAGTTTCATCAAATTCCATCAAGTTCTTCAAGACTTATCGCACGGAAACCAATTTCACATAAGTGACCCTGTGACCTTGAGAATTAGGTCAAGGTCACCCAAATACAATCCTAACCTAGGTCTTGCCAAGATACATAATCCTACCACGTTACATCAAATTTCATCATGTTCTTCAAGACTTATCGCACAGAAACCAATTTCACATAAGTGACCCTGTGACCTTGAGAATTTGCTCAAGGTCGTCCAAATATAATCCCAATCTAGGTCTTGCCAAGATTCATAATCCAATTAAGTTTCATCAAATTCCATCAAGTTCTTCATGACTTATCAAATGGAAACCAATTTCACATAAGTGACCCTGTGACCTTGAAAATTAGGTCAAGGTCACCCAAATACAATCCCAACTTGGGTGTTGCCTAGATACAAAATCCTACCAAGTTTCATCAAATTCCATCAAGTTCTTCAAGACTTATCGCACGAAACCAATTTCACATAAGTGACCCTGTGACCTTGAGAATTCGCTCAAGGTCATCCAAATACAATCCTAACCTAGGTCTTGCCAAGATACATAATCCTACCAAGTTTCATCAAATTCCATCAAGTTCTTCATGACTTATCGAACGGAAACCAATTTCACATAAGTGACTCTGTGACCTTGAGAATTCGCTCAAGGTCACCCTAATACAATCCCAACCTAGGTCTTGCCTAGATACATAATCCTACCAAGTTTCATCAAATTCCATCAAGTTCATCAAGACTTATCGCATGGAAACCAATTTCACATAAGTGACCCTGTGACCTTGAGAATTAGGTCAAGGTCACCGAAATACAATCCCAACCTAGGTCTTGCCTAGATACATAATCCTACCAAGTTTCATCAAATTCTGTCAAGTCCTTCAAGACTTATCGCACGGAAACCAAGTGTTGAAGAACATGAACAACAACAACAACAACAACAACAACAAGAAGAAGAAGAAGAAGAAGAAGCGGAAGAAACGGGCACTAAAACAATATGTCCCCCGGCTTCCACCGGGAGACATAATAAGTCAATAAATCCATCAATCAATCAATTTATCAGTCCTTGGTCAAATAACTAACAAAAAATTGCACTGTTATAGTTTGATATTTCGAAAATTACAGAGGATGTCAAATGCATGGCAGTTTTGAAGACAAGATTTATCCAGAAGCTGTGAGATATGGAATCCCTGAACTAGCTTATCGGAAGATACAGTATAATTACAGGACTAAACAACTAGAATTGCACAAGTTCTATCTGGTAATGGATACAATAAAATAATGTTGATCATTGAACACTGAACAGAGATCTTACAACATATGTATCAGCAATGTGATGCTTCAAGGGCACATCTACCTAGATGCTACCAGATGTATCACCAATAAATCTCGTTACTAGACCCATATGTGTCCTACCAGTTCTGGTGTTAACACCATCTCACCAGATCTATCACACCAGTTGTGGTATGAACGCAAGAAGACCTCACAACTAGACCTTTTTAGCTGCCATTATCTGTGGTATCCATATCACAACACAGAATAACTAGATGAGATTGCTTCTGTCAGCTATGGTATCAACAACATCATAGCACATTGAATAAATCAAATTACGATCTGCAATCCATTAAAATTTTACCGTGATACGATTTTTTATTTGTTGAATTGGTATGTCTCAAATGCATGCATTAAGGACACATTACAACACCATATGTCACTCAAGCTGGTCTCCACACACTTCTGGGTGCTTTGCTAGAGCTCCCATTAAATTCCGTGGATGCAGGGCCAGTCCATGCTGCTGCACTTACTGAAGTTGAGGACCTGTGGCATGTCAAAGCGCTCCTGGCAGGAGTAATGCAACCTAGCAAGCATGCCCAAATCTGTTTCGTACTCTTTTGTCCATCGTTGGAGGATCCCACAATTTTCTTACCTTTTGGGACACTTGTGGCTTCATTTTTGTGTTGTGAGGTAGTTGATAGGCTTCCTGGATAACTGGTCCTATCTCTAGCCAAATTAGTTCAGGTGGTTTGATGGAAAGATCCATGATATGATTGTAGGGTTGGATGTCTGTTGGGACGCCAGCGACCACAGGATGGTATTTGCATGTTTTGGGATGACCATCCTGCATGCCACTCTTGTATGCACAGGAGTGTTGTGTTCTGTGCTGAGGAGAGTCCATGCAGTGTGTTGATAATGGACTCTGTATTAGTGGCGGGAAGTCCAATGAGGGCATGTTAAATCTGCTTGATGAAGGCTTACAATGCTGAATCTTGCTGTGAGCAAGAGGGCAGTGTCCCTTGAGGGGAGAGGGGCTTGTGGATGCCCTCATTGCGTCATGTGCTGTTGATATTAAGATCCTGTCATCTTCCAGTTTGCCCAGGCCTCACCATAAGGTGCAAACTGGTCCTTGAATCGCAGCCCTTATAAGAGAGCTACTTTGACCTGGCCTATCAGTCAGGTTGAAGCTGGTCCTGGAACCTAAGCCTCTGGTTCCCGAATTTCGGATGGTCCTCAAATCAGAGCCCCTGTGGGGAAGGATAGTCCATCCATGGACTGTAAGTGGATTATAGTCGAGAGATCATGTTCGAGGGTCCCTTCTACAGCCACTTCAACTCAAACAAGAAGGTCTGTAGGCAAGGGCCCCTCCCATCCTGCGTGTTCTAAGGCTTACCATGCATTTATAGTTAGATGGCAGGATGGAACCTTAGTGATCACTTAGGCAGTGACCACTAAGATGGGAAGGAAGTCGGTGGTAGCTGTGGGTGGAGCACAGGTGCTGTCATCGTAGCTACCCATAGCACTTACTCCTCCTCCTTCTTCTCCTCCTCCTCCTCCTTGTGCCCTGCTGGGACAAGCTACAGCTGTGCAGGTGGAAGTGACTACTCAGGTGAATATGAGCAAAGTACAGGTGCTGTTTGCTGCAGTCATTGAACAGCTGGATAGGTCAGACTGCAATGTTTCCTCTTGGCAACCTGTGGTTGCTCCTTCTTCCCTTGCTCACTGAGAGATGCCTGGCCACTCTTGTGAAAGCAGGGCCAAGGCATCTCTTGAGTCTACTGCACCTAAGCCCAAGGTGCCTAGTGCAGATAGGGCAGTGGCTCAAGCTAGATGTTCTGTGGCAGCCACATCTGAACCCAGGCCCCTTGAGGGCCAAGGTTCAGACTGCACAATAGTTCTTGGCAACTAATCTCAGCTATCATGGCAACTTTTTGGAGACGTGATGGATTGGCCTTGCAGCCAGTCTCTCCCCTGCCTCCCTCCCCTGAATATGAGCATTTATGTTGCTGCTATGGGAGGGAGAAGAAGAGAAGGAGGGGGCATCACCATCTTTCCGCTTTCATTCTCCAGAAGAAGGGAATGTGCATTGCCAGATGTGTTGTTTGAGCACGTTGCCAGCAGGTGAGAGGCTTTGCAATCTTCTCCCACTTCAATGGATGTTGATTAGGCGTTCAATCAGCCTTTCACTGGGGAGTCACCTGTGCTGTGACCAATGTGGCAATAGGCCAGCGCCCTTCTGCACTTGAGCCTACACCTGCAGAGGCTATGGGTCTCACATGTTTGGTGATCAAGGGGCTGGTGCAAGCAGTTTATGCTCCCCCAGCCCCTGGGTCTAACTGTGTAGTGCATGCCAGAAGGCCAATGTCACTTTCCCGCATGGATAAGCTTTTGTCTGGCGTTTTGCTTGTTGAGACCCTGTGAGTATT
The DNA here is from genome assembly GCA_964020975.1 of Hermodice carunculata. Classification (NCBI taxonomy): domain Eukaryota; kingdom Metazoa; phylum Annelida; class Polychaeta; order Eunicida; family Amphinomidae; genus Hermodice; species Hermodice carunculata. The sequence goes on along the minus strand of CAXHWN010001928.1, from coordinate 401,574 downwards.
GGAAGAGCTGCAGTCTCAGTATGGTGCTAGGTCTGTGACACTGGCTACCAAGGATACCACAGTGATGGAGCTTCAGTGGGATGCTATGGCAAAGACTGAAGAGAAGCACCTTGGGGACTTGCTTCTAGGCTTGGAGGATGGTATAGAGGATTGTCCCATTGCTGAGACATCCTTCACCTCGACTGTAATGCTTCCCTAGTGAAGATTGTGAAGCAGAAGAGGGTAGTGCTCATTCGTCCTACCTCGTGGCAGAAGGAAGGCAAAAAAGGCTGAGTCATGGTCACTTCTTGCCACTTCTGAGCAGGAGAAAGCCCTTCAGTTGTCAGACTCAGCCATCGAGGTGGCAGATCAGGGTGACCAGTCTCCCTCTAAGGCAGAGAAGCCAGGTTCCGTGTGTCTTGGGCGAATGTCACCTTCATGCAGGAAACGCTCGGGGGGGGGGGGGGGGGGGGGGTGTCAATACTGCAGACCACACCAGTGCAGTAGAGGGATGTGCCTATGTCAGTGGAGATATTTCCCAAATCAGAGATGTTGCTTTTTCCTACCTTCATGGCCTGGAAGCTCTGGCCAAATGACAAGTCAAAAACCAGATGCTTAGGGGATGGCCTGGTCCTGGGATAATTGCTTGCCAAGCTGAAGGTGAGATTGAAGCTGTACTGGATGAGTTGGTTCATGTACAGCTGCTCCCCGGTGGGGGTTGGTGCTCCCTTACGAGACCATGCTATCACAGAGTTAGAGTTCATCACCCTGCCACTTTCATTATTTTGGTAGTTTAAGCAGGATGTGTGGGTCATGATAACCCTGGGCTCCTTCCTCTACTGTTGGGGTTGTTTTGCCATGTGCCTCCTGGAGGAGGTGGTTGACAACCTTGTGGGTCCAACCTCCACCAAATGTTTTGTGGAGACCCTGCTGAGCCTCAAGCATCCTTGAGGCTGTGTCATGCAGCACATGCCCAGCAGAGCCATTGCCCTTAACTCTAATGTAAGTTTGGTGTAATGCACTTCTCTTTGTGGCTTACCTGCTGGCAGTGGTAAGCAAAGCTAATTACCAGAAGCTCTTGGACCCTATTTGGTCCAGGGCTGCTCCAACGGGGAATGGCCCCCCTTCTTGAAAGGGTGGACCACATGGTCAAAGATGGAAAGCAAAAGTGTCTGCATGAGGCTTTGCTGCAGGGCCCAAAGTCAGCAAAGGTGTCTTTCTCCTGTCAGCCTGCCACGGCTGCGCAGGCTCCCCTGCAGCAGAAAAAGCCGCAGCAGGAAAGGATGAAGCTGACCAAGAATGGTGGTCAGCCTTCATGGTTGACTTCTTCTGGTCTTTAAGAAAGCCAGATGCAGGTGTTTTATCCCAAGGAGACATGATGGTCATTCAATGCCTCTGCAGGCACACCAGTCTGCGATACCTTTGCCTTCTTGATGAGGATCAGTCAGAGGTCAACCAGTGTTGCTAACTGATAAATATGAGCATATAACATATTATCCTTTTGTCAGAAACATCATTTGTAATGGTTACTCACTTGAGTTTGCCAAAGGCAATCCTCCTCTCCTGTCAAGAGTTGCCTGCTCTTTTCTGCTTCATGTAGAGGCAGAACAGGAGTTCTTCTGCAAGGCTGTGTGACAGCTTGTGAACCAACAGCCCATCAAACCTGTTTGATGTTGGTTCCCAGGGATTTTACAATCATAAAATACACAAATTTCACATTTCTGAACCCCATGGTCTTTGAAATTTCTGGGCTTTATAGTTGATAGAGGAGCATTTCAGTTCTGTGCTCTCGCATTCGGCCTAGGGCCAGTACCACTCATCTTGACTCAGGTCATGAGCAAGGTAGCAGCCTTTGTGCACCCACAATGGATCGGGTTGGCCATTTATCTGGACATTGGATCCTGCAGTCAGGACCACAACCTACTTCTCTGGAATAAGCGGCTCATGCTTGATCTGTATGTGTGGTTACACCTCATTGTGAATCTACCACAGTCCAGTCTGACTTTTGGAAAGGAGTTCTTGTTTCAGGGTATTAAGTTCTTGACAGTCCCTTTCATCTCTTGCCCGTCAGAAGACAAGTGGAGGTGGCTTGTCTCCCTCTTCAACAGGTTCAGGAGGGCATTGACACCATTGGTGTGTCAGTGGATGCTTCTGATTGGGACCCATGTGTCCATATACTCTCAGGTTTGTGTGGGCAGGCTTCATCATCAGCCTGTCCAGCTCAGCTTGTGAGGTCAGTAAGATGGACAGAGCAGGCTCTTGCCCCAGCATATCTTGATCCAGCTGCATGATCAGCTGATTCTGAATAGGTGGTTATTTTGCATGAATGTAATGCCAAGGCATTTTCTGGTGCCATTCTATGCCAGGTGACCCTGTTTACTGACGCCTCCCTTTGGGGATGGAGAGAGAGCAGGATTCTGTGACAGCCACAGGCAAATGGCCTCCTTTGTGGAGACAGTCTGCCATAACTTGGCTAGAACTGGAGGCGATTTGTCAAGCCCTTATCCAGCTTAGTTCACAGATGGAGAACAAGCTGTCCTAGTGATGTGCCTCAACCATACAGTGGATGTGTACATCAACAAACAGAAA